>OY744544.1:4395345-4492845 GCA_963556195.1 Sepiola atlantica | reverse complement strand
TCGCAATGAGTGAGCAAGCATCATGGCGCGCAAACTTTGTGAATGTTTCAACCATCAATTGATGGATGATTCAAGACAGGAAGATATTAATGAATCTTAATCTATCGTTTGAATTAGATTAACCATTTATGAAATTAAATAATTTTTTTTTTTTTTTTTTTGCATATATTATTGGTTATATAAACGAAAATGATAAAATAGAATTTTACTTACATTCCGATTCGAAGGAATTCACGAAGCATGAAACATGCACAGAAAATATATATTTTTTAAATTGAGGGATAATATGTCCGTACAACTTTTATTTAAATATATCTGAATTATTTTATTTGATAAAAGAGTTAATTTAAATAACATTTAAATCAATTTTTTTAAAATGTGTTTATTTAAAAAAAATGTTTATTAAAAAAATGTTTATTAAAAATGTTTATTTAAAAAAAATTGTTTATTTAAAAAAAATGTTTATTTAAAAAAAAAGTTCTTTTCATAAAACGCTTTACAGAAATCAATGATAAGAAAACAGGCAGACGATACCAAAATAAATGCGGCCTTTAAAAGAATGAACTTGAATTTTAGTCTGTTAGCCATTTTGATTGGAGATATTGAAGGAGTAATAGAATTTTGCAAGTAGCAGGGTCTTCAGGCCAAGGAAATAAAATGTTACATAAGCGACTGTGGCAGACGTGATGATCTTGAATCTCGATCGAGCAGTGGAAGTGGCTCAGATTTTCCTCATCCCCGTCTTTGCTTGTCGTGTAATTTGAAAATTTAAAAAAATGCCAAAATAGTTTGAAAAAAGTGCAGGGTACCGCTTACACTCTGACTTCAATGGGACCGTTGACGTTCAATTTCCCCGGATTAGTATGGAAAAAAATAACGGCAAAATGGAAGAAGCAAGTTGGGGCCACTTCCATTGCACAAACTGGATTCAAGATCATCACGTCCGCCACAGTGACACAGAATGTAAATTGTATCAAATATATAATTTTTCGTATGGACTTTTTCATTTCTTTCTTAGTTTGGGGTGCTGGATGGAAACGTGGTCCAAAATCGATAAATTACTGTGTATTTTATGGTTATAAGTTAGATTAAACATATTATTTAAGAGATTTTTATAAAATTGAAAATGTATGTTAGATACGTCTGGATCGGAATCATAAAAGACTCAAATAAGTCTTCTTTTTTTTAATTAAAAAAGATGTTATATGGTCTGAAAAATATTACAATTTTAAAACTTTTTTTAAAATGTAGATCTTTGTGATAAAAAAAAATTAATTAATATTAAAATGCTACTTAACACTAATTCAAAACAGCATTAAATTCTTTTTTTTTTAATTAAAAAAGATGTTATATGGTCTGAAAAATATTACATTTTTAAAACTTTTTTTAAATGTAGATCTTTGTGATAAAAAAATTAGTTAATATTAAAATGCTACTTAACACTAATTCAAAACAGCATTAAACTCTTTTTTTTTAAATTAAAAAAGATGTTATATGGTCTGAAAAATATTACAAATTTAAAACTTTTTTTAAAATGTAGATCTTTGTGATAAAAAAAAATTAGTTAATATTAAAATGCTACTTAACACTAATTCAAAACAGCATTAAATTCTTTTTTTTTCAACAAAAAAATGCATTTAATTTAATTTATTCTTTTTGTCATGACCTTTTGCCATGCTAGTTCGGAGTGATTCAACATGGTTGGGTTGGGTTTAGGGGTAAGGGTTGGGGTTGAGGGTTTTTGCAAACTTATTTTGGACTTGTTTTTTAGGGTTAGGTATAGGGTTGGGGTAAGGGTTAGGGTTGACACCTGTTTTTTGTTTTTGTCCGTTCCATTTTCAGTGAAGAATTCTAAATTCATGAAAAAATAAAATTACGGACTTTGAAAGAATTAAGTCGGTATTCTACCATCTTTTAACTTTTCCAGAATCGGTAATTTCATTTTTCCAAAAAATTATTTGCTTTTTATTTACAATAAAAAAATCTAAATAAAAAATCTTTGTGACAATAATGCATCACTCAGTTCAACATAGAAAGGCCATCTCTTAGAATATTTGGAAAACCGGGTAAAAAAAAAAATTAAAAAAAAGCAACCATGTTAAATCGTCTCCAGTTAGCAAAACAACAGCTCAGGTAACTTTTATTCCTATTAAATTAAATGTATTTTTTGTTTAAAAAAAAAGAAAAAAAAGAAAGAATTTGGGGATCTTTTACGACGCTCAGCAGAGTAAAAACGCTAAAAAAACAAATATACAACAAATAAAAGTAACTGTAAGCTGTAAAAGTTAGTTTCAAACTTGCATGTGCTATTTGTTTGTATTTTAAACCCGTTTGAAGTGCTATTTATTAGAAATTTAAGTTCGACACACGGCCAGCGAAGAAATCAAAATGGCCGATTTACGTAATAATATCGAGGGACTGGCGGCCATTTTTCTTTGAGAAAGTAGATGTTTTAAAAAACAAGAAATTTTTTTTTAACATCTAATAAAAAGCCATTTATACTATGTAAAAATACAAACAAATTACATAGGTAAGTAGAAAAATGTCTATTCTAGACATAAGTCAACTTTACTTGTTGCAAATTTATGTTTTTAAACTCTTTCTCGTTCTTTTTTTGGACCCCGTTCGCGCCTCTGCTGAGCGTCGTAACATATACCCAAGAATTTTATTTAATGATGTTTTAAAATTGTGACGAGTGGTAATTTTTCTTAGGATTCCCCTGAAGTTAATATTAACTGAAAAATGTCTGACTTAAAAGAAAACTTAGCAAATCAGTGGCTGGTTAGAATTAGGTGTAAATACACTTTACATTTGAAGAGTTCGAATGATAAACGCCATTTTCAAAATTACGAAATTATCACTACAAAAAGCGTTGCATTTCAACACTCGACCACACCCCAAAATCATCTTTTACATAATATGATACCGGCATCATTTCGTTTTGTTTTAAATTTAAATAAGCTTTTAGTCAAAGGCTAGATTTAATATAATCGTTTTTTTTATTGTTTACTGTCTCAATTTAAACGAATTGGATTTATCGCGTTTTGCATTCGAACTCTTCAGTTCTTCTAGAAAATGTCGGGGCATCTTTTACGAGACTCAGCAGAGTAAAAACGCTAAAAAAACAAATATACAACAAATAAAAGTAACTGTAGGCTGTAAAAGTTATTTTCAAACTTGCCTGTGGCATTTGTTTGTATTTTTAGACCGTTACAACCGCTATTTATTAGAAATCAATAGTTTTGTCACCGTAACTTGGGAAAAACATGGCCGCTTTGGGGGGGGGGGCATTTGGTAAGAAAGCACGTGAATCGCCATCTTGAATTTTTTGCGAGCCTTTGGGGAAAAAAACAATACATTTTTTTTTTTACATCTAATAAAAACCCATTTATAATACGTAAAAATAAAAACAAATTACATAGGTAAATAGAAAAATATCTATTCTCGTCGCAGGTCAACTTCACTTGTTGCAAATTTATGTTTTTAAACCCTTTTTTTTGGACCCCGTTCGCGCCTCTGTTGAGCGTCGTAACATATACCCAAATGTCGAATTTAATATCAACCTATTTTTTGTGTAGAAAATGTTGTTTTGAAATTGTGACGAGTGGTAATTTTTTTTAAAGATTCCCCTGAAGTTAATATTAATTAATTGTTGGTTATAATAATATTTAATTACGTATGTTCCTTTCTTGTGGATATTGCAGGATTATTATTTTATAACTGAGTGAAAACTAAAAATAAAATTAAAAACAAATACTAATCTATAGGTCACGTAGAAACGATAACTACACACGAAAAGTCTTAGACGTCGCAGAATGACGTCATAATAGACATGGCCTTGGCTCGGACGATAGCTAGGGAGATGCGATGGAACATACAAGCTATCTCTCGTAAATTGTACGCCATATGAACGCAAGAAAAAAAAATGATATCTTGTTGACTGTGTTATTAAATGGAGTCTAGCGCATCATTTATTTCAAGTTGTAAATTAAATTACTGAATTTTGTTAAATGTTTTTTTCTCTCTCTCCTTTGTAATGAATTCAAACAAGATATGAAAAAAAAGTAATTCAAAAAATATGGTAACAGGGCAGAATTGTTAAGAGTTGAGAAATCGTAAGCAAAAAATAAAAACAACAAATAATAGCAAACGAAGTAGAATTAGATTCTCTACCGATCTGTATACTTTAAACGTGTGGAAACTAAGTTTTTTTTTTTTTTTTTCCAGAATTTGTTTTCGATGCTCATGTGTCTTATCACAGTAAACAAACAAAAAAAAATGGCTACCCACATGATGGCCTAACTTTTATTAGTTTCGCTAAACTTGAGCGATTAAGTATAGTTTTACTTGAGTTTTTCTCTGAGAAGGAAGGAGGGGGTTGCCATTCGGATTTAGGGTTAGGGGTAGGGTCAGTAAATAAACATTTTTTATATCATCTTTCTAGCATGAAATTAACCGAAGTTAGGCCATCACGCGGGCAGCCATTTTGATTTTAGCGTACCAATAAGAGACACAGACATTAAAAATAAATTTTAGAAAAAAGAAATTGCAGTTTCTACACGTTCAAAGTATACGGGTCGATAAAGAATTTAATTCTAGTTTGTTTGCTATAAATTATTTGTTGTTTTTGATTTATTTTAACGATTTTTCGACTTGTTAACTATTCTGCACTTTTACCAAAAAAAAAAAACATTTTTTTTAATCAACCCATTAGCGTCCATGGACATTTTTTTTTTAAGATCAAAAAGATAATTAACGATATTTCAACAACATATCTATTTTTTCAGAGACATCTATAGTTAGTTATCAAGATTGCAGTATCTTTCAAAGGTAAATTTATAGAAGTGCACCTTTCGTATTTCGACCCCTAAAAAAAAAGTATCCTACTTTTTTGGGCAAATTACATGTAAACAGCCTCAACAAATATCCGCTATGAAAAAAAATTATGAAAATTTTAATTATTTTAGATTTTAGGAGGGGGGGGGTCACTTTCCTATATAAGTTATACGTAAAGTGAGCACCCGTTTCTTGGCCACCGAATCTCACCACTCGTGCTCACTTTATGTATAACTTATATAGGAAAGTGACCCCCCCCCCCTCGTAAAATCTAAAATAATAAAAATTTTCATAATTTTTTTTTTAGGGGTCGAAATACGAGTGGTGAAATTCGGTGGCCAAGAAATGCGTGCTCACTTTACGTATAACTTATATAGGAAAGTGACCCCCCCCCATGCTAAAATCTAAAATAATAAAAATTTTCATAATTTTTTTTCATAGCGGATACTTGTTGAGGCTGTTTATATGTAATTTGCCCAAAAAAGTAGAACCTTTTTTTTTTTAGGGGTCGAAATACGAAAGGTGCACTTCTATAAATGTACCCTTTCAAATTTCTATTGTCTGTGATGTATATTGGCAACGTTTTCAGTATACTGGTAAAATCTATTATGGAAGAATACAATCAGTTTCATTGATTATTCAATCAATTTGTTTTTATAACCAAATTGTAGTCCTTATAACCAACCCACATTAATATATAGTATAAATGAATGGGTGCTTCTTTACTTTCGCTCCGACGTGTTAGGCCTGTCTTTATAAAAACAAATAGCTAAAGAAATCTATAAACTTTTTTTATGTACTTACGTGGTAGCTGAAAAGAAGACTGTACACAAAAAATTACGCAAATTCATCCAGTATTTATTAAATTAAAAATAAAAAACGATTTTATCTATCGGTCGCCAAGGGAGATAACTCAAATTTTTTGGTTTTCAAAATTTCGCTTTTCCAGAAAATGACACAACTCAAAATTTACTTTAGTTTGTTTTTTTTAATTTAAAAAAAAATCTTATATCGTACTTATAAGTTGTTTTTCCGAAATTAGTAAAAAAAAAAAAAAAAAAAAAAATTAGTTATCTCCCTTGCCCCATCAGAAACCGAAATGTTTTTTAAAAAAATAGATAAAATCGTGTTTACTCGTGTTTTTTTTTTTTTTTTTTTTTTAAATTTAATAAATACTGGAAAAAAATGCGTAATTTTTGGTGTACTGTCTTCTTTTCAGCTACCACGTAAGTACATAACACATTTTGGTGCTTCTGTTGTTTAGGTCCGACATGTTAGGCCTCTCTTTAAAAAAAAAGCTAAAGAAATGTATAAACTTTGTTATGTACTTACGTGGTAGCTTAAAAGAAGACTGGGTGCTTTTACAGTTTAGCGGATACTTTAAATAAAACAAACCGAGGAATATCTGTTTGATGTACGTACCTGTCACGAGTTGAATAAATCTTCTACCAAAAATCACGTAAATTAATCAAGTATTTGGCACATGTTCGTCTTTAACCACTGTCCGTTTTTCACAACTTTTTACTGCCCATTTTTCTTTTCTTTTTTCGGTGTACACTTATCTATCAGGCTGCTAGAGAATTCCGGTGTTTTGGGAATTTTTTTTTCAAATATTTTACATTTTAGGAGGGGGGATCAGTTTCCAATGTTAATTCAACGTAGACTGATCACCCTCTTTTTGACCATCTCAATTTTTTTAAAAATCTTTTTCGGTGTACGATTATCTATCATATCAATAGAGAATTCCGGGGGTTTTTGAAAAGAAACTTTTAAAAATTGTGATTTTAAGACGGGGGATCAGTTTTCAATGTAAATTCAACGTGGACTGATCCCCCTCTTTTTAACCATCTCAAATTTCAAAAATTATTCTTCTGCTTACAATTACCTATCATGTCACGAGAGAATTCCGGCGTTTTTGGAAAGAAATTTTTAAAAATTGAGATTTTAAGACGGGGGATCAGTCTTGTTCGTCTTTTACCATAGTTCGTTTTTCACAACTTTTTACGTCTTAAAATCTAATTTTTTTGACATTTCTTTCCAAAAACCCGGAATTCTCTCGCGACATGGTAGGTAATTGTAAACAGAAGAGTAATTTTTAAAATTTGAGATGGTTAAAAAGAGGGGGATCAGTCCACGTTGAATTTACATTGAAAACTGATCCCCCGTCTTAAAATCACAATTTTTAAGATTTCTTTCCAAAAACCCCGGAATTCTCTATTGACATGATAGGTAATCGTACACCGAAAAAGATTTTTTTTTAAATTGAGATGGTCAAAAAGAGGGGGATCAGTCTACGTTGAATTAACATTGGAAACTGATCCCCCCTCCTAAAATGTAAAATATTTGAAAAAAATTCCAAAAACGCCGGAATTCTCTAGCAGCCCGATAGATAAGTGTACACCGAAAAAAGAAAAGAAAAATGGGCAGTAAAAAGTTGTGAAAAACGGACAGTGGTTAAAGACGAACATGTGCCAAGTATTTTTTTTTTTATAAAAGAAAATTAAATTTTAGCCATGTACGAAGAGGGCAGCCATTTTTAAAGTTTTCAAAGAGGGATTGAAATTGCGTTTTTCATTTTAAAAAAATATGAAAAGTTAAATGTTTCTCTCGACGTCACGTGATCAAATGGAGCGATTTTTTAAAGTTACGGTTATCCCCCTTTTAAAACTTTCAATTCCCCATTGGAAAATTTCAAAATGGCTGTCCTCTTTGTACATGGCTAAAATTGAATTTTCTTTTATAAAAAAAAAACTACTTGATTAATTTACGTGCTTTTTGGTCTAGGATTTATTCAACCCGTGACAGGTACGTACATCAAACAGATATTCCTCAGTTTGTTGTATTTTTTTTTTCGAAAGTATCCACTAAACTGGAAAAGCACTGAAGACTGTACACCAAAAAATTATGCAAATTCATCCAGTATTTATTAAATTAAAAATAAAAAAAACGATTTCATCTTTCGGTAGCCATTTTTGTAACACCAGTAAACAAAATTTGAGTTATCTCCCTTGTCTATTTCATAAGTGAAAATGTCTAACGAAACTTCAGATCATTTTTTTCTATTTTTTTTCTTATAAATACTGGATGAATTTGCGTAATTTTTTTCTGTACAATCTTATTTTCAGCTAACACGTAAGTACATAACAAAGTTTATACATTTCTTTAAATATTTTCATGTCGCACTTAAACAGCAGAAGCGCCCAAAGTTTATACATTTCTTTAGCTATTTGGTTTTTAAGAGATGCCTAATATGTCGGATCGAAATTAAAGAAACACCAATGAATGCTCTAATTATCAAGTAAATTTTTGAAAGTAATTTTGGTTTTAATTGGGCACTAATGAGCTAACAAAATAAAATAAAATTGGGCACTAATGGGTTAAAAAAAAATTGGGCACGAATGAGCTAAAAAAAATAAATAAAATTGGGCACTAATGGGCTAAAAAAAATTGGGCACTAATGGGCTAAAAAAAAATTGGGCACTAATGTGCTAAAAAAAATTGGGCACTAGTGGGCTAAAAAAAATTGGGCACTAATGGGCTAAAAAAAAAAATTGGGCACTAATATGCTAAAAAAAAAATTGGGCACTAATATGCTAAAAAAAAAAAAAATTGGGCACTAATGGGCTAAAAAAAAAATTGGGCACTAATGGGCTAAAAAAAAAAATTGGGCACTAATGGGCTAAAAAAAAAATTGGGCACTAATGGGCTAAAAAAAAAAAATTGGGCACTAATGGACTAAATAAAATTGGGCACTAATGGGCTAAAAAAAAATTGGGCACTAATGGGCTAAAAAAAAATTGGGCACTAATGGGCTAAAAAAGAAAAAAATAATTGGGCACTAATGGGCTAAAAAAAAAAATGGGCACTAATGGGCTAAAAAAAAAAAATGGACACTAATGGGCTAAAAAAAATGGGGCACTAATGGGCGAAAAAAAAAACAAAAAAAACCCAAGCAACACAGGAACATTTTTTAAAGACAAACATTCTTCAGGGTAAGGGAAAAAGTTGCCATTCATGTCTGCTAAAAATGGCAAAGGAATATAAAGAAATAAAAAAAAGGATAATTTTCACAGCTAAAACACGAGAGGAAAGGGGAGATAACTCAGTCATTCTGTGCAAAAGTGTCTCTAGTCGACAAGGTGAACAATCGTGAACTTTGTGAAATAACAAATAATAAATCTGTGATGGCATAACTGTAGAGGCAATCATGCAGTATAGTTAACAGCCGAGAAATTGAAAACAAACAAAATGTACAACAAATAACTTGTACCAAACGGAATTAAATTTAACTTTTTACCGACCTGCATAGTTTTTAAGTTTTTTTTTTTTTTTAGTTTTTTTTTTAAATTTAAATATAAGATTTCATCGATATCTGTCTTTTGGATACAATCAGAATCCAATATGGCCGACCCATTTGTTATTGCTGGTGTTGCATTCTTTAAAAAATAGTTTTAAAAGAAAAAAAATGACTTACCTTACCACGTATCCTAAGTCAGGCTGGCATCCACTGGACTTAGAGTTAGTGATAGGATAAGCCTATTTAAAAAATTTTTTTTTTTTTTTTTACTATCTTTTAAGCCTAAAATTAGCGACCATCTCCACCAAAGAAAATCGACCAACATTTTTAGTTACTTGTGTTTGGCTAAGTGAAAGTAACAATAGCATATTCAGAGATAATAAATATTACAATCAGTTTCCACACTTTAAAATTATACAGGTCGGTAGAAAACTAAATTTTAATGCGTTTGGTAAACGTTATTTGTTGTATATTGTCTTTTTTTCAATTTCTCGGCTGTTTACTATACTGTATGATTACCAGTGTAGACTACGACTAGAAATAATGGTATTATTATCATCAGTAATTAATTATCAACGTTGATATGATAATAATTAATTAGTAATAATAAATGTTAAGAGTTAAAAATAATATCATTCGGGAACTAATTACCTGGCTTCACTCGTAACATGAAGTCAGAATATTCAGTTTGGCTGCTCGGCGTGGCCTGAATGGATCCGGCTTCTAAATCACCTTGATAAGGATTCAACGGACACATGAAAATAGCTAATAGAAGATTACAACGAAATAGAAGGTTCCGGAATATTTGCGACAAGGATTCCAAATTTGTATTATTTGGATTATTCAGACTACTATTCTCATCTTTGTTGTTATTTTCACGACGTTTCGGCTGATGTAACCTCCGGCCTTCTTCAGTTGCATTTTCTTTTTTTGTTTTTACTGTGGAAAATTTCTAGTCGAACCCGGGACTCTATACAGAATCTTGAACTGAACTTTTCATTTAATCTGTTTTCACTTGGGTCTCGGGGGTCAAGTTTACGGCAGTTATGTCCGTAGTGCAATGTTACATGCAGATGAATGCTGGGCTCCCAGTAATTTGGTCTCTCCGAGTATGAAGAGGAATCACTGGGCTATGATTGTCATGGCAAATAACACCCTACCTGAGAGTTCATCATTCAAACTCCTCGGCCTAACCTTCACAGGTAACATGAATTGGAACAAATACATTGAAGACATTGCCAAGGCTGCCGCAAAGAAGGTTAGCTCCCTTTACCGTGCTAGTAAACTCCTCTCACCTGACATTATCCTGTATCTCTACAAAGCCACCATCCGCCCATGCATGGAGTATTGTTGTCACATCTGGGCTGGTGCATCATTTACTAGTCCCTCCCTCCTTAACAAGGTCCAAAAAAGAGTCGCCAATCTAATAGGTTCCTCACTGTCAACCAAGCTCCAGCCCCTGTCCCATCGCTGCAATGTAGCATCCTTGTGCTTGTTTTATAAATACTTCAATGGAGTATGTTCTGATGAATTGGCTACTCTGGTGCCCCCTCGACGTAAGTTCACTAGACCAACTCGACAATCGACTAAATCCCATTCATTCACTGTGGAGGTCCCCAGATGCCGGAGAGTCTTCTACTCAAATAGCTTCTTTCCTCGTGCTGCTGGCCTCTGGAACTCCCTCCCTGCCATATGTTTCCCCGACAGTACTGAGATGCAGAAATTTGAAACTAATGTAAACAGACATCTCACTGCGCAGATCCCAATTTAAGTTTACCCCCCCCCCCCCACAACCTTCTTTCCTTTTCTTTTTTCTCAGTAGCCCCTTACGTCTACAGTGGCGGCCTACCTTGTTTGGGGTGAACTACGTAAAAAAAAAAAAAAAAAAAAAAAAAGGTGGGAGGATTAGTTCTGATTCCCCGCTGTATATATTGCTTTTATAGTTTTGTGGTTTTCTTCCCATTTTAACCTGTCGGTCACTTTCATTTGTTACTCGGAGTCGAGTTTACAGCAGCGTAAATGCCCGTAATGCAATGTTACATGCGAGTGAATGCTGGACTCCCAGTAATTCGATCTTTCAGAGAAATCCCAGGTCTATGTTTCGGTGGGTTTGTGGTGTGCGTCTTGACGACAAAGTTAGTTCGGACTCTCCGCTATCGAGGCTGAAGGTGCCCAGACTTGAGTCAGCTCTGCATTGCAACCACCTACAATCGTATAGACATGGTGAATGGTTAGATAGATAGATGTACACATATCTCAAACCAAGGGTAACCAAGCAAAAAGGCTGAAGAAAATTTGGAGCGACTCAGTCATCGGTAACCTCAAGCAATAGCACACTGAACCCAACGTAAACGCGATAACATTTTATGGAGCAAATAATTTTGTATCGCCGCCATGACAAACGTGATAAAATTTTATGGAGCAAATCACTTTGTATCGCCATGGCCAACGTGCAACTCATATCTGATGCAGAAAAGACACAAAGAAAAAAAAAAAAAGAAAAAAAAAAAAGAAAAAAAAAAAAAAGTGGTTAATTGTTCTTGTTCTATCAGTCATGACTGGTTAAGAGGTGTTAATTGATTACTACATTATTTTTAGTTGTTATCACCTGTCGTAATAATTAATTAACACTTCTACCCGGTCATGGCTGACAGAACAAGAAGAATCCACCTCCGTTGATTAAATAATGGATTCAGTTTGAAATTCTGTATAGGTCCCCGAGTTCAACATAAACAATCCCAGGTTCGAAAAGATGCACCTAAAGAAGGCCGCAGATTACATCGGCCGAAACGTTGTGAAAAATAACAACCAAGATGAGAAAACTAGTCTTGATAATCCAACTAATACGTAATTGAAGTTGACCCCCTTTTTTTTGTTTCTTTTTAACCTTTAGCACTCGGGTTCAATTGGAACATTTTTAATTGAATAAAAGTAAATTAGAAATTTTATTTCAAGAGTAAAAATACAATTTAAAACCAACAATTTATTTTATCAAAAATCTGCATAAAAACCTAAAAACTAAATAAATATATTTTCAACGTTTCTTGTTCTACAATTAAACCCTGATTTTATGAACTTTGTGATTGATTTTTTTATAAAATATATTTGATGCCGTTGACAAGAAATGATAATAAAATACAAAATGTAAAACAAATATTTTGGTGGCAAAATATTTTTTAAGTTGCCAACAGAGGGCTGAAGGCTAATTCATTTTATTTATTGTTTTTTTTTTTGAGGGGGCAGGGCAATTATAGTTTACCGGTACAGATTACTTACATGTCTTAATAGCATATAAAGGTTGATAATAAAATAAACAATTTTCAATCCTCATATTAATCATAGATTGATATCTTATTCATATTATGCAATTAACTTATCCGTGCTATGCAATTAACTTATCCGTGCTATGCAATTAAAGTATTCGGTTTATGCAATTAAAGTATTCGGTTTATGCAATTAACTTATTCGCTTTATGCAATTAACTTATTCGCTTTATGCAATTAACTTATTCGCTTTATGCAATTAACTTATTCGCTTTATGCAATTAACTTATTCGCTTTATGCAATTAACTTATTCGCTTTATGCAATTAACTTATTCGCTTTATGCAATTAACTTATTCGTTTTATGCAATTAACTTATTCGTTTTATGCAATTAACTTATTCGTTTTATGCAATTAATTTATTCGTTTTATGCAATTAACTTATTCGTTTTATGCAATTAAAGCTTTTAAGTGCATTGTGCTTTAACAATATGAACACGTTCTGTTTTGTGTAAATCAGTGTATTTTGACAACCGTCGCATTCAGTTATTTAAAAAAGAAAAACTTTGATTAAAGAATTTAAATTTCATCCGTATCGTGTTTTTACCTAAATTGCAGAATTGGGAATTAAATATTTTGTACCGGCAAACTAAATTCTAGCCATTTTTTTTCTTTCTTTCTCAAAAACAAAACAAACTAAAAGAAAGAAAGTTTTAAAATTCTTTAAAACCGGAAATTGAAAAGAAGAAAATGAAATGAAAAACGATCAAGATCAAAAATGCGGAAAAGGTTACGAATACAGTGTAAGGCGTTCATGTGGCCGATCGGCTGTTTCCATAAAACGCGTTACAGAAATCAATGATAAGAAAACAGGCAGACGATACCAAAATAAATGCGGCCTTTAAAAGAATGACCATGAATTTTAGTCTGTTAGCCATTTTGATTGGAAATATTGAACGAGTAATAGAATTTTGCAAGTAGCAGGGTCTTCAGGCCAAGGAAATAAAATGTTACATAAGCGACTGTGGCAGACGTGATGATCTTGAACCTGGATCTTTAGGCCAAGGAAATATAATGATATATATATATATTGTGTGTGACACAGAATGGCAATCGTATAAAAGATATAAGCTAAATGATATGTTTTGTTTGGGGGTAGAACAGTGCAAGGTTTACATTTTAATTCTGATTGACTGGTTGTTTTGTTTCTAATTTGTTTTTAGAAAAAAACAATTTTCTTATTTCTTACCTAAAATAATACCTGCTAATCACTAAAATATTTCAAATGATAACGAAAATTGTAAAAAAATAAAAATAAAAATAAATTAAATTAAAAAAAAAAATAAATAAAATATATAAATAAAAAAATAAAAAATAAATAAAATATATAAATAAAATAAAATATATAAATAAAATAAAATATATAAATAAAATAAATAAAAAAATTAAATAAATTAATAATAAATAAAAATAAATAAATAAAATATATAAATAAAAAAAAAAAAAATAAATAAAATAAAATATATAAATAAAATAAAATATATAAATAAAAAAAATTAAAAAATGAAATAAAATAATAAATAAAAATAAATAAATAAAATATATAAATAAAAAAAATAAAAATTAAATTAAAAAAAATAAATAAAATAAAATAAATAAATAAAATAAAATATATAAATAAAATAAAATAAAAAAAATTGAATAAATTAATAATAAATAAAAATAAATAAATAAAATATATATAAAAAAAAAAAAAAATAAATTAAATAAATTAATAATAAATAAAATAAAAATTCCGATTTTTTTTTTTTACTTGAACTATTCAGCATCTTGCATTTTCCTAAAATTTTGTTATCGCATAATTCTAACACTTTTCGTAACGTGTTTTACGGAAAGAGCCGATAGGACATGAGCCTTACACTATATTAGAACCTGAAATAGAGAAGGATGTTGAAAAAAAATATATTAAAAAAAAGAAAAGAAAAAAAGAACACAACAATTAAACAAACAAAATTATAGCCTCCTTACTAAGTAAATACTGGAGTTTTGAAGTAAGCAAGGGAATATTTTTTTTTTTTTTTTTTAAATTGTGATTCTGTGGGTTGGGAATATTTTTATCAGAAAGGACAGAAAATATTTCTGAAATTCAAAATATTTCCGAAATTCAAAATATTCAATTCAAGAAAATAATCCCAAGATTTAAAAAAAAAAAAAAAAAAAAAAAAAAATTACCATTTTTTACATACTACACTTTGATCTTAACCAAAATGCCAGAGTGTCCTTATTTACTTGCCTCCCCACGAGGGCAGCTTTAGACACAAGGCATGTTTTTATAATGTGGGGAAAATCCACTTCCCAAAAGGCGCACTCTGGATTAAGACAAAAATAAAAAGTGCCTCAGTCTGGAAAGATTTCTCCTTCACTGACCGAGGACAGAAAAGATAAAATGTAGTATAAGAACAGATACTACACTTTGCTCATAGCCAAGTTATTTACCTCCTCCCCAGCAGAAGGTTAGACACAAGGTCAAAGTATTTTCCAGGTCAGGTGAGGTTAGCCAGCACACTAGGATTAGTGTGCTCTGGCCTACAAATAATGCCTGAGCAGCCCCATCGGCATTCCCCGGTAGGGGAGCTCCAGGCGATTAACAATAAACTAACCCCTTCTCAAAGGGTGAGAAGGTAAAGCCTGGGAGGGTGCACCTCCTAGAACTGCACAAGACAATACCTCAGATCGGCGGAATCAAGGCCCGAAAGCCAAGACGGTACCGGTCTACAGAGTGTAGCATCTATCGGAACAGATATTACACTCTGATCTTCGTGAAAAGGCAAAGTAAAATTTCAAAAACTAGATCTATTAACCAATTGGATATTTGGCTAATAAACATACGCGTTGGATTTTACGGAACGTCAACAATTTCTAGGAAAAGTAAAATAACTTATGAAAAGAAAACCAAATATGTTTGCTTTATTTAAAAAAAAGAAAAAGAAAAAAAAGGAGCCTCAAATCTAATAGGTCCCACACTGTCTACCAAGTTCTAACCTCTGTCCCATCACCGCAATGTTGCATCCCCTGTTCTTGTTTTACAAGTAATTCAATGGAATGTGCTTTGACGAACTTGCTGCACTTGTACACACCTCAATGTAAATACCCCTGCCCAACCCGTCAATCAGCAAAATCCCACCCCTTTAACATAGAGGTCCTTAGACGCCGAAAAGCTTTCTACTCTTATAGCTTCTTTCCTCGAACTGCTTGCCTCTAAAATTCCCTTCTTGCTCCCTGTTTTCCCTGACTGTACCAACATGCAGAAATTTAAATGTAATGTGAATAAGCACTTCGCTGCACAACTCCCCACTTTCGATGACCCTATAAATATGTCCCCTAATTCACAGTAGCCCCTTAATGTGCCAGTGGCAATGGGCCTTGTTTTGGAATAAGTATAAGTAATAAATTTAAAAAAAAAAAAAAATTAATAAAAAATGAAAAATTTTTTATTAATTTTTCTTTTATAATTTCTTCAGATTATTATTAATTATCATTTTTTTTTTTTTTTTTAAATATTTCTTCCGACGCAAGAAAGCTTTCAAAATCTAAATCGGTCACGCAATCATATTTTTGTTATGAGCTCATGTTTGCGGTCGTCTTAGATAATTCGTAATTGTATTGTTAGTATCTCACGTAGTGACGATTGAACCTTCTACCTACAAAAGACTGTCATTTAGAACTGAGTATTACTTAGCACTTTTCTCTTTTGCACAACGGGTCCTTGCAGACAAATTCCCGGGTACGACAAAGATTCCAGGTCGGCGGTTACATCGGTCGAAAAGTTTGTTTGCCACTATGTTTGTTTGTGTACAACGTAGCCTTGACATCGCTTGACTGTTAATGTTAAAAAGGGGGAAATTAAGCTCTTTCAAGACTGAATTTACTTAAAAAAAAAAAAAAAAAAGGCCAATTTTTATTTAAAAAATGACACCTTTCAATTTCTAAATGCCATAAAAAATTCCCACAATGCATAGCGGCTGAACAACGTGAATGCCATTGTAGTAAATATCTTAAAAGGCTAAATGAATGAGATCAATATAGTTTGGGAGAGCTTCACATACTAACATAACAAACTAACTCTAAATAGTATCTACCCCCCCCCCCCTACTTAATTAGTGGGTGGGGGGGTCTTACTGTAGAAGACCTTAAAAAAAGTACCGAAAGGAAACATAAATATTTTAAAAACTACAGTTAACTTTCTCCCAGAATGACTTGCAGCTTACTCCGAAAATCAAATATGGCTGAAGATAGCCACAGCGATTTGTTTATAAATATAAAAAAACAAAAAAAAAAACAACGAAAAATTAATTTTCGATCTGGGTCCGCTCCAGGCTTGAAACCGATGGTACCATGTTGATTTGACTTTATCTTTCTACCAAACAAAACCAAAGAGTGTATATATATATATATATATATATATATTACTGGCGAGTGACCACTCATGAAGACAAAAACATTAATCGAAGATAAGGGTCAACAAGATAGATAAGTTAACAGTCGAATGATGATGAATAATATGAGAGGATTGAATATCTCCACATACTACCAACTCAAAGCAACAGCTTTTTTTGGAAAGAAACTCTGTTCGTAGAAATTCCATCTGATGCTAGACACACGGAAGAAGAAAGGAAAGTTCTTTGCAGTTGTGGTAGGAAAACGAGTTCTTGCTGTGAATGTCTTACAAGGAGGGATCGACTAGAGATTGGAGCTCAGTCGAACATCTTCAATTTTCAGAATAATTAATCATGAACAATTTTGAATGTCCATATTTGTGGAAGAGACAGAGTTTTCCTTGGAATGCGCACACAAGAGGACAAGATTTCAGACTTCTTCAGCATCAGCAGGAAGAGGTGACGGTGGTCAAGTGGATAACGACACGGACTGAAGACCTGGGTGTTCCAAGTTCGAATCCAGTCTGTTCCACAGTACCACTTTCACTTAGGGATGTTGGCAACCTTCCCGTGGTCCTTCCTGTAAGTACCCGAGATCTTTCCTAGAAAAACATCGGGGAAACTAATGCCAACACCAGAATCATCTGATTCACACGAAAGAAGAAGAGAAGGAAGATGATAGAAATAGGAGTTTAATACTCAAACATTAACCCTAACCCTATGACACACCTCATTTCGTCTTCTTCACCCACCAAACAAAATTAAACATTAATTCGAGTGTATAAAGGAAACAATGGTCAAGCAACAAAAATCTAATGAATTGCAATAGTGTCTACTGTCTAATAATAATAATTGAAATGTTCTCATTTCTTTCTCTCTCTCTATCTTTCTCTCACAAACTATTTACCCCCCCCCCCCCTCCCCCACCCTCTCTGCCCTTAATGTCCTCATTTCTCTTTCTCTCTCACAAACTATTTACCCCCCCCCCCCGCTTTGTTTCTCTGTGAAGTGTGGCCAATGAGAAGTCATCAGTTTAAGAGTCACTCTCTCAGTCCTGTCTTTCTTTCTCCCCTTCCTTCTCCGTCTCTTTATGTATATTTCTTCTCTCTCTGTCCCTCTCCTTCTCCCTCTCTCTGTCCCTCTCCTTCTCCCTCTCTCTGCCCCTCTCCTTCTCCCTTCCCCCTCTCTTTAGTTAATACTTCCTCAGTACGTGTTACGTTGTTTAAGACACTTCATATAAAAGAAAAGGAAAGGAAAAAAAAACTACTGAATTGCGATAGTGTCTACTGTCTAATAATACTTGCAATGTCCTCATTTCTCTCTCTCTCTTTCTTTCTCTCTCTTTCTTTCTCTCTCACAAACTTTTTATCCCTCTCTCTTTCCCTCTGTCCTTAATGTGGAGTGTGGCCAATGAGCAGTCATCAGTTCAGGAGTCACTCTCATAGTCCCGATCCTGTCTCTTCCGAGAAAGAGAAGGAATCAGGATTCGACTACGAGGCGAGAAAAACGCATGATCGACAATCCGATGCTGTCCGAATGGCGGAGTTCATCGCTGAAGGGCAGCAGATCATCAGCAATTAACCCCCACTTGTTCTCTGGGGGGGGGGTATCAGGCTTAACACCGATGACTACATCCGCATTCTGATTAAGGGAATAAAATCTGGGATCACCCACGTAGCTGCACGTAGGACATACATGTGGCAGCAAGACTCGGCGCCATATAAGTCAGAAGATCTAGTCGGAATATTTATATTGATATAGTTATCAATGCCAAAACTTGAGAAAGAGACCGACTTTACTTTATACATTAGAAGAAAAAAATGCTACAATTTTGTCAGTATTCACATAAGATTTGAGCGAAGGTTAAAACGTTGCATATATTCGTTTACATTCTCAACACAGACACGTTCGCAGGTTAGACACAGAGATGCAAATATGGCTACTAATGCATTCAATAAATCAGAAAAATTGATGCAAGGTTAGTAATAACAAAAGACCCGGAAAAAAAAATGGATGCACAATAAAAGCGGAAAAATAAGAAATAACAGAAGAATAAAATAAAATTTAATTTATCCCGAGCAATCCTTTCTGTAATCCAACCATATTTGGCACAAATAAACTTCAGTTTATGCTTGACTTGTCCACTAACTTTCAGTAATGAATACCCAACAGTCGGAACATTTTGGCGTATCGGAATCGAACAAATTTGTGTCTATTTTCTGTTGCCAAAAAACGATTCTTTTAATTGTTTTTGTTTATTTGATTTTGTTTAAAACTTAATTTTCCATTAATATATTAATATTCTTTTAATTGTTTTTGTTTAAAACTTAATTTTCCATTGCTGATATTAATGATAAAATGATAAATATTTATTGATTTTTAACTACCATTAAAATCAAATCATCGGATGACAACTATCAATTATCATTATTAATTATCATTATTAATTATCAATTATTATTATCAATTATTATTATTAATTATTATTATTAATTATTATTATCGAGCACAATTATGAGTTGACTTAATTCTTTGAGTACCTCTATCGTCATTATTTGATGGAACGACGGTGTTTCCCTTCTCAACAGGCAAGTCGGTAATATAAGATGCGACTTGTGTATATACATTTGCGCTGTCATCAATAACGAGATCGGCGACAAACCCTAGCCACGTGGCCACAAGCAATCAAAATATGCCATTCTTCTTGACAGATTTGTATTTCAACCGATCGCCGTACAAACAAATGGAGCGATTGGTCCCACTACGCAGGACTTCCTCGACCACTTAGGTCTATCAATCTCGCACTACACTGAGAACCATCGTGAGTTGAGTTGGCTCTTCGAGCGCCTCTCTATCATTATTTCGGGGAAAGCCTTGAGCCTGATCTCGGTCCGCCAAGCCAGCAGGACATTTGATCAAACTTCCTGATTTTTCTGATATATCGACAAAACTTTTTTTTTTTTTTAATTCGCCTGTTGAAACAGATTATTTAGGATTGGACAGCAACAAAGCAAATGTCTACATTAACTTTTTAACGTGTATAAAATTAAACTTTAAATTTAAATCAAATAATTTTGTCAACTTATGTAATTACTGAATAAATATTCCAATTGAAAAAAAAAAAAAACATATCTAAAATTATATTCATATTTTTTTTTATTGAATGGACCTAAGATAAATTTGCACATGTCACATAATAAAAATAGAGGGAGCAAAAATATCCCAACGTTTGTAACTTTTAAATATAATAATTTTGTCTTTTTTTATTGAGTGTGTTTATTTTAATGAACTGTACTTTGAATTTTTTTCCTATTATGGCGGCCATTTTCTTTTTAGTAATTTGTTATTCTTAAATTATTGACTAGTATGTTTTAACCTTTTTATTTTAGAAACTTGTTAAATTCGGTTATGAAAAAAAAAATCATATAATTATAAACTACAATTTAATAAACAAAAGTTTTCGGTTGTGCCACTATCTTTTCACCTGTGCCACTTTTACCCGTGCCATTATTACCTAAGGAAAACAAAATGGCGGAGAAA
Organism: Sepiola atlantica; assembly: GCA_963556195.1. Classification (NCBI taxonomy): domain Eukaryota; kingdom Metazoa; phylum Mollusca; class Cephalopoda; order Sepiida; family Sepiolidae; genus Sepiola; species Sepiola atlantica. Next base: position 4,472,474 of record OY744544.1, on the reverse strand, counting down.
TTAATAATTATTCTTACTAGTTTTAAAAAAAAAGGAAAAAGAAACAAAGTAAATAGTGATGAAATAGATGGAAAACAAACTACAATGGTGAGTGTCTAAAAAGTGAAAACAGTCATGCTAGTGAGGTGGCAGGGGAGGGTGGAGGGGCGAGAAGCAGAGCAAGGGGAGGGGAAATGAAACCATTGAGAAATTATATATATATATATATATATATATATATATATATATATATATATATATATAAGGAGAACATGTTTAATAACAAAATAGGTTAGCAAATAACATTAATCTGGAGCAAAAAAAAAGATCTGATATCCAGTACGTTTTTAAAAAAATTTTTTTTTTTTAAATTTAACTGGCTTTGCAAACTACCTTTTTCTCCCCCCTGAGCCAAACAACCTAACCTGAGCTCAATAGATGACCCAAAAGGTCACATTTTTTTTCTAGTATATATATATAGTATATATTATACGGCACAATCACGTTGACACACCGGTTCCCGTTAGATCACCGAAGTTAAGCGGCGTCGAGCCTGGCCAGTACTAAATGGGTGACCATTTGGGAATACCAGGTGCTGTATGTGCTCTCTGCTTATCTCGGCATTGTTTCCAGTCGTCTTGTATTACTACTTGCCATTGGAATCAAGCAATGCCGACTCAGGAGAGCGGTTGTTGGGGATTGCGCAACCCTTGCAATTACAAATTCACGCGCGGGCAGCTCTAGGTGGGGCATTCATATGTCGAAATCGATGGGAGAGTCCATCATATATATAGCTTGCTTGCGGAGTCTGAGTTTGAACCTTGCGATCGTCTTAAATTATCATCTACACTGATGATAGTAGAAGCTTGAAACGTCGGCGTATGTAGGTAAAAATAATATATATATACATATACACACACACACACTCTCTCTATTGAACATTTTCTGATAAAATAATACAAAATTAACGACCCTCAAACGACAGCATATAACAACATTTTATTGATCTAAAGGGAGCTTACTCTGTACTGTGCCAATTGTTTAAAAATTTTGTTAATATCTGTTACAAAATAAAATCGTTAGATTCAAGAAACAAATAAATCTATCCACTTTAATTTTATTAAATAGTTTCTATGAAGAAAAAATATAAATGTACCAGTTTTTTTTTTAAGGCTGGAGTTTTTTTTCAAAATTAATCAAAATTACCTCCCTTTACGAATGAACTTTCTTGCATATCAAAATTATCCTAGAAGTTTTTTGTTTTATTTTTATGGAAACGTATGAATCTCGTTTTAAGTTTAAATAAGAGTTTCAATTCAAATAGAAGTTTGAATAGAAATTTCGGTGCTTGTACAGAGAAGCGTCCATATTAAATTATCAATGCCACAAAACAACATTATTATATACTTACGCAGAACATTTAAATAAGTATCGTCACCAAAAAGCAGGAAAAATTATCGAGTAGAATTTTAATTATAAGCAAAATCCTTTTTTTGGGAACAGTCAATTGACATGTTCGAAGGCCGCCATCTTAAGGTAATCGGAGACAAAATCAGGGGACGTAAGCGCGTTTGACATAATTGTCTCCGGTTACCTTAAGATGGCGGCCTTCGAACATGTCAATTGACTGTTCCTGAAAAATGGATTTTGCTTATAATTAAAATTCTACTCGATAATTTTTCCTACTTATTTTGTGACGATATTTATTTAAATCTGCTGCGTAAGTATATAATAATGTTTTTTTTCGTTGCAGTATTGATAATACGCACGCTTCTCTGTACAGGCACCAAAATTTCAGTTAGAGTCAAAATTTGTATCTGAAAATGGAAATTTTATTATTTTTCTTAAAATCTATTTTCTGTATAAATGACCGTTCGAAACATTTATAGACAGTCTTTTTGGGATCCAAAAATAACATCAGAAATAAATTCTTATGTCCCCCCCATCCCAACCTTCACAGTTAAAGACAATTTTTTATACAAATAAATAAATTTAAGAGCAATGAAAGATATTAACGAACAAAAAATGTTCGGAGCCGTTAATTTTAAATTATTTGAGAGTGGGATAAACAAATAAACAATAAATAACATAAAAAAAAAGATTTTATATACAAATTTAATAATTTGTATAGAAAATGTTTCAATTTATGTAATCCTAGCTGACTCGCTATCGCTTCGCAAAGTTCACTACTTGAAACATTAATTTAAAATGATAAACATTTTATTCATAAGCTTGTTGTAAACACGAAACAAAATCTTTCTCATTTATTCGTAAAGATAAATAAACGTTAACATTTTGGTAATTTCGATACAAATTTTTTTTTGTTTAAATGTGACGGAAAAGAAATCAATCAATTTGCCTTTTCACTTGCAATTAAGGAATAGATCGCAACCTGTTAAAAATCAAGTCCGTCTATCTCTAAAAAAAAAAAAAAAAAAAAAAAAAAAAGGAACATTTGAACACAAATGCTAAATATTTGTCTACGAAATAAAACAATATTGCGAAACGCAACTATTTGTTGTATTGAAACGAAAACAATCATTGAATTAAAACAAAGATGAAACATGTCTGTGTCTGCTAACTACTATTTGATTATTAGACCCAAGAATTTGAAATTTGGCAGGAATGATCCTCTACTTAGGCTGATTATCTTAAGAGGGGGGGGGTCATATTTATCTTTTTTTTTCTAGTCTTTAAAGGTTTCTTAGGGAACATTACTACACTTGTACCCCCTCAATCCACCCGACTAGCAGCAAAATCCCACCCCTTCACTGTACAGGTCCCTAGATGCCAGAAGATTTAATCTAATAGCTACTTTCCTCGGACAGCTTGCCTTTGGAATTCCCTCCCTGCTCCCGGTTTCCTCGACCGTATAAACATGCAAAAATTGAAATGTAATGTGAATAAACATCTTGTTCCTCCCCCACCCCACCGGTTATTTTCTTTCTGTGTAAGCTGATGTTTCTACGCGAAGCGATTGATCTCTTATATAATCAAAACCACCTGCACTTCCGTTAAACTACTTACACATTTTTCCCACGCTTCTAAGTCAGTTGGCTTAAGATGTCAACCCAAGCGGACGTGAAGTGCTCCCCGTTCAACTCACGGCGATATGGAACATTTGACGTCAAATCTTTTCTTAACCTCTTTCTTTTGTTGGTTGGGCGAAGACGTGAAATAAAGTTGAGAAATTTGTTAGAATAGATTTTGTCATTAATTTATCTTTTTTGACCAAATGTTGTTATTCTACAAAATACTGAGAAATTGATAGCTAAAGAATTTCGGTTTTTGGGAAGGAGAAAAAAAAGTCTGAGAATCCATGATGTCATCAAATGAAGAAAAGGCAAAACTTTTGCTGCAACTGACATGAGAAAAAAAAAAAAAAAAAAATGATGAAAAAATGCACAAAAGGTTTTGAACAAATTTATACACATGATGTGGGGGGGGGGGAGGGTTGATGGCTGGAGACAATTTCTTTGAAATATTACCACAGAGACAACAGAAGGGTATGGTGGGTCATTGGGTGCAGAGTTCAGATAATTTTTTTTTTCAGAACTAAAAAAAAAAAAAAAAAAAACCCTTACTTTTTAAAATCTTTTTATATGTGGCACTTGTTATGCAAAAAAAAAAAAAAAGTAATAATAAAAATAAAAAATAAATAAATTTGAAAAAAAAAGTTTTTGTTTTTTTTAATTTTCTCAGTCTTGGTTTAGTCATTTTGCAAAATTCCTTAATTCAAGTAATCAGTAAGAAGAAAAAATTCTTACGAATTTAAGAGAAGAAATAAAATAACAGGGAAAGAAAAGAAAATACGAGAAAAAGAGAGAAAAAAAATCCAGAGGAAACACAAAACAGGTAAAAGAAAAGAAAAAAAAATCACCTGTGAAATTCACCAACGCATATATACAAAAGCACGCACGCACACACACACACAGACATTTATTTAGTATAATTTTGTTAATTTATACTAAATAAATATGTGAGTGTTTATTAATATATAATAGGATAGTGTTAGATTTCTATAAGGCTTTATTTTTGTTATTTAAATGTTTGCTAAGTATGTTATGAAATATTATGAGACCATCATCTCTGTAGATACCAATATTGCCCTTGTTGATTACAGATTAAAGAATTTTAATCTAAGTATGTTATGAAATATTATGAGACCATCATCTCTGTAGATACCAATATTGCCCTTGTTGATTAAAGAATTTTAATTATATTATAATAAATATATAAAATAAATAGTGCTCAATAAGCAAGTAGAGCCGATATTTTTGTAGTATAATTTTTCATTTACACAAACATGTCTGGCTACATAAATATATACATGTTTGACTAGAGCTCAAATGGCTACGTCTTGTAACATGACCAGAATTTAGTTGACCACCCAGCATATTTTATAGACTTGTTTGATCTTCTGTCTGAAGATTTCCTTTCTTAAAAACCCTTCTGCTTTAAAAGTTTATGATCAAAGACTTATCGCCACTATGTATATGGTCAAATAAATCTAAAAAAAAAAAAATAAAAACTTCTGCATTTTTTTTCTTACACAGTAACATTTTATTCTTAATAACCTCCGCCATTTTGCTTTACAAGTTTATAATCAAAGACTTTTATCACAACTATATCTAAGGCAAAGGACTCTGCATCGATGCTCGTGTCTAATCTAGTCTTTGAGCCGCTTCTCGTAAAGTCTGTTCTCTCTATCGCTCTAAACACTTTCTCACACCTGAGGCTATTCTCTATCTCTACAATAAGACCATGTATGGAGTACTGTTGTTATTTGGGCAGGTGAACCTCTGTTCCATTTGAGGGTTCTTGATAAGGTGCAGAAACGTATCTAATTTGATTCTTTGTACCCTCTCTCTCACAGACGTGATGTTGTTAGTCCCAGTCTTTTCTATAAATATTATAACATGTGTTCCTCAGAATTATGTGATCTATTCAGTGTTTCTTTTGTTCCAGCTCGTTTGACTCATTGGTCTAGTGGTCTCCATCAATTCACAGTTTTGAAACCTCATTGTAATACAGCTTCCTATTCCAGTAGCTTCTTTACAAGAACCGCAGACTTGTGGGACTCTCTTCTTGCTGACTGTTTTCCTCCTATGTATAACCATGGTCTTTTCAAGACTAAGGTCAATAGGCATCTCCTGTCTTTGCGATAATCATATTTCGTTCTTGTTAGCTCTTTACATCAAGTGGCTTCATGCCTTGTCTAGAGCGATTTCCATATAAAAATTTTTTTTTTTAAATCGATTTTTCATTCATTCTTTTTCAAATATTTTAAATTTATTTGATGAATAAATCTAAAAAAATAAACCTACTAGGTCATTTTTTCTTACACAGTATTCTTCCGAACAAATATCATCTGTACCCTGTATATATAATACAAGTTATAGAAACAAACTTTGTCTCTTTCCTTCCACCACATCAGCAGCGTATCAGTTGTGCAACCATACACACTCTACAGGACTTCCATGTTGACATTTTAATATGAGTTCATCTTTCTTGGCCAATGGTTCATCCTTTTCTTTCAATTTCTAATTCTTCATCAAGACAAAGGTTGCATATTTCATGTGTGTGTCTTTTTCTCGTGTCAATGTAACTTTGTTAATTACTGTTTAAATTATTTTTTCATGGAAATCGCTCCAGACAAGGCATGAAGTCACTTGATGTAAGTAGCTTAAAGAAAATACTTCAAGGTCAAAAACTAGCTAACGATAAGTGTTAGATGGATAGATTTCGACCCAGAAAACAGCAATTCTTCCCCCTTTGTCTGAACATTGCTCATGAAATGTGAGAAGCAAAGAAAGCTAGAGTTATGAGGCTGACGAAAGAAAACCCAAGCTCTACTTCCTACTCTCCTTGAATTAATTCTATTAATTGAATATTTATTGGAACAAAAAAATGCAATAGTGTATGATTAAATAAAATGTAAAAAATTCTATTAAAAAAAAAATTTCATAAAAATCTACCAGAATGCACTTTAGTTTCTTATCTATCTTTTAAATTTTGTTAACAGTAACATGTTTCAAACCAACCTTAGCAGCTACAGTCTCTATAGTGAATGGCAAAAAGTGACACACCCTTCATGAAGTAATGTGCATGGGCACAGAAAGAACACGGCTGATCTAGAGGAGGGAAACCTCGGTAAAAACTCCATCTAACCTGTACGAGTACTTATAGTTTGTGTGGCGATCTTTGGCAGGAAGAACATGGCAGAAAATTCCAAGAGGTGTCTACACCGGAAATTGTCGTTTATTTTGGGTCCTTCTACCCTAGCGTCCGTTGGATAATCTGCGGCATGCGGAAGTGTCATAACTGAGAACTGTTCCCTACACCAAATTCTCATGATACTTCTTTCATGTGACAAGCACGGCATAGACACGTTCTTTATGCTCAACAAGTGACCTCTTCTGCATCATTAGATCTCATGGATGTTCATGTGGTCAGATGGAAGGTTTCTTCTCATCTTCCTACCACAAGTACAGAGAGCTTTCGTTTCTTCCTCCGTGCGTCTAACATCAAACGGAATTTTCAATTACAGAGTTTTTTTTCCAAGAACTTTCCATCTGTGGAACACATTACTATGGGACTCCTTCCCTGCAGACTGCAACATGGTCGTCTTCAAATCCAATGTTTACAAATACTTGTCATAAACAGTAATCACATTTTGTCCATTTCATTAAGTTCTTAATATCTTCAAGTATTTGTAGATTGTTGAAGCAGTTCTTGAAACGCATTCTTGGTTTATGTTTTCCTTTCTTCATCCATGTGCCTAGCATCAAGCAAAATTTCCATGAACAGAGTTTTTTTCCAAGAGTTTTTCGCCTGTGGAACACATTACCATGGGGCTACTTCCGTGCCGACTATAACCGGGTCCTCTTCAAATCCATTATCAACAAATACTCCTCATAAGTAATCAAATGTTGCCGTGTGCTGTGCTATCCAGGTTTATCGGCTAAGTTCCCTTTGACGAGAGGTCCGACGTTATCTGGCTGTCAGCATCATCATCATCATCATCATCAACCGGTTTATTTGTTGAATCAGGCCACAATTAATCCTCTGATGAGGGTGGGGCCTGATTGTCTAGTCTCGAAATCTAAGTCTTCCTCTCCACTCCTGTCTTTGGCAAGGCTTGATGGAATCCATACCCATGGCCTTCCTATCACGTTTGACTACGTCCTCCCAAGTCAACTTGGGTCTGCCAGTGGTGATGTTCTCTGCTGGCACATTCAACTGTCGGACTTTAGCAATCCAGCCATCGCTACGTTCAATGTGACCCAACCAACGCAGTCTGTTCTTTCGCATGATGTCCGCAAGGCTTTTCAAGTCGACTTGTGAGAGCAGGGATTCAAAAGAAACGTACTGTTCAGGCCTCACCAAACAGATCCATCTGACCATTGCCCTGTCATTACGGTGCAGCTTCCTTAGTATGCCAGCAGAGCGTCCTTATGCTAAGTCTCCAGTACTCACGGTTGTGGAGATTGACCGTGTCCATTTGCCACTGTTTACGGTCTTGCCTGATGGTTTCTTTCACTGTCTTCCTCGGGTGCCCATCACCGTTCTTTTTGCTGTCCAGCCGTAGATCTCTGCATGTGCTGATATAACGAAGATGGTTTGCCCTTATTAGGACATCAAGTTTTGGAATTTCATTTCATTAATCGTTTTTGGTCCATTCATCTTATCCTCGACTAGATTTGGGCCTTGACAAGTGCTGACTCAATCTTATATAAATAGAGATCTTGTCTGTCTGTCAGTCAGAATTTTTCCGCCAGTCAGAATTTTTTTTTTTAAAGGTAATAAATATATCGCGGAATTTGTCTAATTTCAAAACATCAGAGATCTTAACTACTTTTAGAAATCAAAAATATTGCATCAATAGTAAATAATAAATTCACAACAAATAAAGCGGATGCCGTGACCCGAAATCAAAACCGAAACCTTGAGATATTCAGCCTGAGGTTCTACCAACTGAGCTATTTGGACTTTCTTATAAATAGAGCTTAAAACATTACTGTAACAAAATAGTTATAACTTTGGCGTGACGTCATAGACTTGTGATTTATGTCATGTTTCAAAACATGAATTGAAGCATAAGCAATAATAAAAAAATAAATGGACGGGTAAACATTATCAATAGCGTTGGAAATTATTTTAATCGTCCAAAACAAATTATTTAGCTTTAAATATGTATTGGCATTAAAAACGATTTAATATTTATTATATACTAGAATTTGGGTCTGTAGGGCCCATAATTCTAGTCTATTAAAAAAAACTCTTTTAGCCAGACACACGCCCCATTCAACCTGCAATAAGGAAAAATCCATTGTTTATAAACAAAATCCAATATTGGCGCCATCTTAAAAAATCTCAACCAAAAAATCCAGACAGAAAAACCGTTTTATAACTAGAAGAATACACGTCCCAGGACAGTTAAAATTAATTTCCCGAACAAAACTGTTTTGCACCACTTTTATGTCTCCTTATAAAGATTAAAATCAAGATATAATGATACTAAACCATATGTCTTGAATCCGTATTCTAATTTTTATCAAAATCTCATTAAATGATTTTAATTCTAGAAAATATCTAAAATTTTAGGCTTAAGCTTGAGAGGTCTTAAGAAGGAATTGAAATTCAGGGAATTATTCTTAATTGCCGTGTAATGACTATGGATCAAATTTAATGCAAATCTGAAATATTTGAATTTTCAAATGGGACGTTGTGCCCATATTATGACCCCTAAAAACCCTTTAAAATACTTCAAAGAAACTAACATTTTGAGAATGTTTAGTAATTAGTGTATAATACTTATTAAAATTTCATGCACATCAAAGGAATCTGAATTTTCACAAAGGGCTTCTATTCCCTTTTTACCAAATATAGCCGACATTTGGACCCCTTACATTTAACAACTGTGTTCCAAACTGCATAATTATCGGTGAATTAATTTAGGAGTGAATCCCGCACGTATAAACATATACGAAAATAAATTCACGTTAGAGATATTTTTCAGTTCACACCATTTTTCAAAGGGAGGCTACTCTTACTTTATAAAATTATAAAAAACAGCTTAAAATGATCTCCGTCCTTCTTCAGTTTACCCAAAACAACTTTACACCTGACCCATGGAAAACGGACAAGATGGACCTCATTGGGGATATATATGCAACACGGCGAAATAATAACTATGAGTTTTCAAAATCTGATTTTCTTTCATTGCTTTTATTTTTACTTTCCAATCTTTTTCATATGAAAACTGGAGGAAATATTTGAAGATTGACTTATCCAATTAATTTTGGGGTCTTAGTGGAGGTTTGTGCTCTCTGTGTGCACTTGTTTTTTCTATTTTCATTTTATTGTTTATTTTAATGCAAACAGAACTTCCAAACGTTTTCTAGATGAAATGAAAATTAACTTAGGTGATCTAAGTTAAGCGACGTTGAGCCTGGTCAGTACCGGATGGGTGACCATTTGGGAATACCAGGTGCTGTATGTGCTCTCTGCTTATCCCAGCATTGTTTCCAGTCGTCCTGAACTTCTCCTTGCCACTTGATTCAAGCAATGCCGATTCAGGAGACTCCCAGCGCAGGCCCCATTACAGGGGGTGTCCATTGTCTCTCGGGATTAACATTACAGGGGGTGTCCATTGTCTCTCGAGACTGACATTACAGGGGGTGTCCATTGTCTCTCGAGATTGAATCTCTAGATCAGGGGCGGGCAACCTTTTCAGAGTGAGAGTCAGATGAGACTTTTGGAAGGAGATCGCGGGCCGGATTGGAAAACGAAATCTCAGAATTACTATATTTTGTTTACATGAATAAATTGTACAAAAATTGCATTGAACACTCTACAAATCTGATATTTTTTCTCAAGAGACTTTTGTATGTGATGTTATAAAAGGCGCCGACGAAGTGCCATTTTGGAATCATAAAAAATAATGACGGGGGAAGTAGCAAGTTGATCCGGCATTCGTTTTGACACATCTCACATAAGTTCTGTTTTATGCCCTTTCCTCGTCTCTCGTTTCTCGTTTCCTCTTTGCCTCTCTTTCTCTTTTTCTATTTTTATCTCAGGCCAAGGATTTGAAATTAATAGTTAAAGAAAAATTAAATATACATGCATCATCGCTCGCTGATATTCATACATTTTTATCCCACTGTAAGAGTTCTCTTTTTATTTTCTTTATAGAAGTTTAATTCACATTTTTATAAATGTACCAATAAGAGTTACCTCCCATAATACCGGTGTAAACTGAAAATTTTTTGCTTACTTAAAAAAAATAAATAAACAAACAAAATAAAGAAGAAAAAAAAAAGACATTACAGGAACAAACAGCATCATACAATAATTAAATGGCAATTTTGGCGACTTTTGAATGAGAAGACAAGAGAGAAAAAGAATGGAAAAAAGATAGAAAAACCGTGAAAGAAAGAGAGGGGAGAGGGGGAGCGCAAAAAAATGCAAAAAAGAGGAGAGAAACGTAAAGATGCGAGTTGCTAGAGTTTAAGATTGCAATACAATGACGTAAACCAAGATTAAAAAGAAAACAAATTAAATAAAAAGACATTTCATTTTTATTCCCCGTTTTTCACTCTTTCTCCTTCGATGTCGAGGATGGCGGCGCAGATTTTAAGTCCTGCCTGATATATAAGAAAAAAAAATTTTTTTTTTTCACTTTGATTTGATTTAATTTTTTTTTTTTTTTTACTTTTTCTTTTTTCTGTTTTTTTTAAAACCTCTGCAATTTTTTTTTTTTTTTAAACCTCTGCAATTTTTTTTTTTTTAACCTCTGCAATTTTTTGTTCCTACCCTTACCTGCATATCAGTCTCTTCTTTTCCAGATTTTAAGGTTACGTCTGGGGCCTTGGGCGTTACGATAGGCATTGGTGAACGGGGTTTTATGGGACCACTCGATACTGGAGGGTTAGGCCTCTTATAAGGACTAGTACTCTGTTGAGGCTTCACTGTAATTGTAGAAGAAAGTAATGGTCAAATGAAACGTGTAGCCATTTTTTTTTTTTTTTTTTTTACTAAGTAAATTGACTGTCACTGAACGATATGTTTTGTTTTTTTTAATTTATCTTTTTTGACAATTTCAATAATTGACTGAGTTTTGAAAAAGGAATAAAAGTATGAAAAATGACACAAAAATAACACCTTTTTATGAATGCTTTGTTGACTTGGACTCTTTTGCAGGATGCTTTCATTCGACTAAATTGACCTAATTGCCGATAGCACCACGACATTAAGGTCAAGGCTAAAATGGTGGTTTATAAAATCTGAATTTAATGAAGTTTATGTTAAGTATATATATATATATATAGATATACATAAAGTCAGTCTACTATATCAAATTATCTTGTGAGATTTCAAAAGTTAGACCTAAATAGCATGTAAGTTGACATATCAAACTTTTATTACATTAGATCATTTAACAACCAATAGCAATAAACACTAAAGTTAAGGCTAAAATGGCATTTTATAAAATCCTAATTGAATAAAACATATCGTACATGTATTGTATTAGTTTCTGTAAATGTAAATCCGTAGAAACTCAAGTGTTTATAAAAAGTGCTCAATAACAAGTAGAGCTGTTTATAAGTATACATTTTTATTTATACAAACATTATTGGTTACATATGTGCATACATGTTTCGGTTGCACTTTTCCCAGAAAGTCAACCTCATCAGACCAAGAAAATTCTTGGTTGACTTTCTGAGAAAAGTGCAACCGAAACATGTATGCACATATGTAACCAATAATGTTTGTATAAATAAAAATTTATATATATATATATATATATATATATATATATATATATATATATATATTATACATCTTTCTTCTTTTGTAGGATAGTGGGGAAAATCCCAGCAGAGTGCTCGATTAATTGAGAGACTCAAAGTTAAGAGCGTAAATATTTATTCATTATTTAATACAGAAAATCAGTACAACATCAGTACCGTCGGTTTTAAGTTCCTGACTTTCTTTATAACTACAAAGCTGCAGAAAGTCGTGAAGTCGGGTACCTCCCGAACTTGAAACCGACGGTACTGATTTTCTGTTCTAAATAATAATAATAATATATATATATATACATATATATATATATATATGTAAAGGAGTAAGGCTACCAACATTTGTAAAATGTTTATTTCAACATTTATTTATTATTTTGTTATTTTATCATTTTATAATTTTATAATGCGTTTCGAGCATGGTGTGCTCTCATCAGATATGTAAATCCATTTGAAGAAATGTCTTTACATATATACTTTGCTCCCGTTGGAACTGTACTGATACTGCATTACCCTCTTTATATATATATATATATATATATATATATGTATATGTATATATATATAGTAATAATTATTATTACCAACATAAATTATTTTAAAGGAAATACAGTGAGAAAATTAGTCAAAAACAATTTATTTTGTTTAACCTAATACTCATTTGTGTAAAAAAAGATTAAATATTCAATAGAAATTAAGTTACCATAAATATCGATTCTGAGCAAAGTAGACATCTTTGTTTAGCCAATTGTTCACGTTAAACGTTAGGTGCTTATATGATAGTGTTCAATATCAAGTAGAGCTTTAGAATAAATGTTTATTAATAAAAACATTGGCTACATATGTGCATACATGTTTTAGCTATAGCCAAATAAGGCTAAGCTTCTTCATGTTTTTGAACAACTTGGCCTGAAGAAGCTTCGCCTTAATAATCTCAATAATAAATGATAATAAAATGTACTTAGCACTTTACTGCAGTTTCACAATATCTCCAATCATCGTAAGCATCTCTGACTGACATCAATCGAAAAGCAAAACCGGAACAATAAACACTATTTATATACTTGCTGTTGCATTTCACAATTTTTTTTTATATATAATAGCGCAAGTATTTACAAGGTCAAGTTCTTGTTTTTCGGAAACTATGCATATATATATATGTATATATATATATATACGAGGCCTGTCTAAAACGTATCCGACCTTAGGCCAAAAAATATATTTCAAATACGTGACGGGGTTGGGACCTTAATCCCCTTCAAAGTAGGCCCCTTGTGCCTGCACACACTAAGCCCACCGATCCATCGACTGCCGGAAACACCTCTGGAAGTCTTCTTTCTCTGGAATGGTGTTCATCTCCGCCATCGTTCCGCATTATCTCTTTTTTCGCACCCTCTCAACAACAGCTGCACTCCGAGCAATTTGGGGCCTGCCAGAACGCTGGTCACTTTCCGCTGATGTGCGGCCATTTTTTAATCGGTTGAACCACTTTGTGTTGCGCCCATCGCATCTTCTCCAAACACCAGCTGGCCTACGGTCGGATACTTTTTAGACAGGTCTCGTATATATAATTCTTAAAGTTACAACTCACTGTAAATATCCTACCATTAGACTGGAGTTCGTTTCCCGAGGAAATACAAAATAAAAAATAAAATTGAATTAAAAGGAACTATTTTTCCACGAGTAGGAAAAAAGATTATTACGTTAAAATAATTTAAATAAATAAACTGTTAGATTTTTTCATATATATATATATATATAGTGTGTGTGTCAAGTTATATTGAAAAGAAATCAACAAAGTACTCGATCGCAGAAGGAGAGCTAAATATAAATGAATGATCAACCCAAACACAATTTCTCCTTGATGATCTCATTTGCGTACACTGACGGTTCCCTTGGGGTATAGACTTTTTAAAAAGTGAAACCGCGGTATGATTCTGAAATATGTAATGTGTAGTTTTTAAATAAATTATATATATATATATAATTTATTTAAAAACTACACATTACATATTTCAGTATTATTTCGTGTATGCACATAAAATGTTATAAAGAGATATTTTATATATCGATGCACATACATATTAATATAATACACACATGCATATATGCACATACATATGCATATAATACACACACACACATTTTGCCTTACTTTCTATTTAATTGGCTTTGCCAACTCACTTATTTTCATACCAGCCAGACGAATTTGAGTCTTTATGTCAGGTGCATCTATTTCTTGTCAAATAACCTTTCAGTACACACGGCCTGGATATTTAACACAACTATTAGTTTTTAAAAAAATACAATAGATTTATATTAAAGATATTTAATGTAAGTTATACATTTAAAAAGAATACTCAGAGCTAGATTGAAGTGGGGGGGGGGAGGGTTCACTCAATAGGTCCCAGGATTAACTAATAAAACAACTTTTAGTCAAAATTGGAGATTATTCATCAACATCACCGATTCCAATGCTTTTTTTTTTTTTTTTTTTTTTTTTGTAGAACGATTTGTCTTTGGCCTCGAAATACGTCTCGGTTTCCGAAATCACTTCAATCTGAAGCATTTATTTGTAGGTCTGCAAACATCCAGTAGACGCTGGGGACCAGATTTAAAGAATAGTGTGGAAGCAATTTGAAGTGCAATCTATGTAGTTTTGCCATTGTTGCGATACACTTGTGACATTGTTTCAATGAAAAAGCAGATTTTTCTTCATTTGTGGCCATTTTTTTTTGCAATTTCTTCCTTAAAATGCACTAATTATGCTACAGACGTGATGTTGCTAGTCTCAGTCTTTTCTATAAATACTATTATGCCATGTGTTTTTCAAAATTGCCTGATCTATTCCCTGCTTCTTTTGTTCCAGTTCGTTTGACTCGTTGGTCTAGTGGTCGCCATCAATTCACTGTTTTGATACCTCATTGTAATACAGCTTCCTATTCCAGTAGCTTCTTTACAAGAACTGCAGGCTTGTGGAACTCTCTTCCTGCTGACTGTTTTTTCCCCTATGCATGGCCTTGTTTTTTTTCAAGACTAAGGCCAATAGGCATCTCTTGTTATTGCAATAATCATATTCTGTTCTTACATCAAGTGGCTTCATGCCTTGTCTGGAGCGATTTCCATAAAATATATATAATATTGCTATTGATTGTTCCTCCTTTTTCAAGGTAATCGATGAACAAAATACCTTGCACATCCTAAAATACGGAAGCCAAAACCGTGTTTGCTTTGGACGGCTTTCACTAGCTCCTGCCCACTCAGCTGGTGGATCCATGTTTCATCCTTTGTCACATATTGATTCAAAAAACTCCTTTTTATTGCATTTTAACAGTTGCAAACACTGAATCGTCAACGCTGCACCCACTTTGACAAATGTTCATGTAAAATCGTGAATGCACCTTCGCCTTTCGATATCTTAATCCTAACCCTAACCTCTGCTATATCATGCAACTTCAATTTACGATTGGCCAAAATGAGTTTGTGGACTTTCAAAAAATGTTTTTCAGGACAACTACTGAATTTGGGTGATCTGAGCGTTCAGCATCATTTGTGTCTGTACGACAGCATACCACTTCTTAACTGTTGTTTCCGATCGAGCAGAGTTCGAATAACACATATCGAGCCATTGTTTTGCTTCAACAGTATTTTTTCCCATCAGAAAGCAATGCTTTACCAACACACGAAATTTCAGATTTTTCTATTATTTTGAAAATTTGCAACAGTAGCTTCACTTAACTGTAATTTTTAAACTAATAATCCGATTGTGCTTAAATTTTGACATGTGCTATTTGAAGGCTAGTACTTTATTTCATTTTTTTTTAAATTAGTGGCATCATTAATGTCACGCCCGAGACTTATTGAGTATGTATATTAAATTGATTTCGATGAGAGTTAACTCTTTTGTAATTAATAAATATTTGGATATAATTTTGTAAGAGATATTTAAAATATTATTAAATGTACAAATATTAAATAAACTTTGAAGCTAATAATATACCAACATACTTTAATACACTTTTGTCTGTTATCTAAATAATTAAATGCAATTTAAAAAAAAAAAATTCATCACTCCTATATTACCATCAAAACGGGTTACTTAAATCAATAATACAACATAGACATTTGAAATACTGTATATATAGTAGAGATTAACGATTCAAAGACATAACTGTTTGTTTTAAACAGTTTATAATAAATTAATATTTGGTGTTATTCATTTGTAATTGTACTGTTCTATTTTTACTATATATATGCAATAGCTTCTATTTTTACTATATATATGCAATAGCTTCATCACTATTAACAGTAACTAATTAAAGTGGTTTAAAAAACGTATAAATGACTGAAACCCTTTCGTAAATTAAACTAACAGCACTCGCTATGAGACATAAGTGAGAAGAGAATAGGGAGGGAGGGGGTGGCTGGCTGGCTCACTGTCTTGCCCCCTTCTCTCTCATGCGCCCTCTCCTTTTAACGACACCTATTCTGTTTTTATACTTTTTAAATTCAATGATTGTTTTAATTCCGTAGGCAAAACGTTTCGTATTCATGTTCAAACGTTTCTTTGAGGCCTTTGAGACTAAACTTGATTTTCTGAATCGTAAGTTAAAAAAGACACACCACCACCACCATACCCACACCTTCACTCAGGCGAATTGATTTCTTCTTTCTTTTGATTTCATTACAGTCTTATTTAAGATAAATAAATCTGTATCAAAATTACCAAAATGCTATTTATATAAATAAATGCGAAAGTTTTAGTCTTGTGTTTACAAAAAACTTATGAAAATGTTTATTATTTAAAATTTTGGTTTCAAATATTTCAATTAGTTAATAATAATAATATCATTAAGCAAGATAACACATACCTTTTAAATATTATTAAATATACAAATATTATTCCATCTTTACTGAAGATCAGAATGTTTTAAAATCGAAAAAAATGTATTTTGATAAAATTTTATTTAAATAATATTTTATCCGGGTCTACATTCATTTTTTTTTTTTTGTATTCATTAAATTCATTTAGTAAGGAGTCAGAGGAAATACCCCTCTACACAACTAATTACTCTTACAAACCCTCTTCAAACACTGGAAACTTTTTAAATATTGCACTCTGTGGTAAATACCAATTAAATAAATTTTTATTTACTTGATTAAAAAAATGGTAATAAATAATACATTATATTATTTATTTTTAAGAAATATAATTTTTAATCAATAAAAATAAAGAATTTGAACATAGATAATAATAATAATAATAATAATAATAATAATAATAATAATAATAATAATAATAATATTATTAATAATAATCTCCACTGGAAGAGTTCAGAGAGTACTGTAACCTTGGGGAGGCTTATTGTCAACAAAATCCCAGCGAGATATCAATGGTAAGCGGCTATTGCGATACCGCAAAGTCATTTGCAATGAGTATCGGAAAGAAGTGAAGAGTATTGGAAATCTGAGAGGCTTATTGTCACTCAGACTCCAGGGAACACCACTAGTTATTATCAGTGAGAACCCCTAGTGAGTACCAATAAGAATATCATTAAGCAAGATAACAAATATCAAATACTTAAAAAATATAATTAAATATATAATTATTTCATTTTTAAAGGAATTACTCAATGAAGCGGAAACAGGCTGTAGATGCTGAATCAAAGCCAAATTATTATTATTATCTAAAATATAGAACAATGGCCCCTTTTTATTGTTGATCTTTGAATCACGTTTCTCAAAACTTTATTACATATTCTTCTTTGCCATCAACACATGGTGAAGATCGGACAATGTTTTTAAACATGTATTTTGATTAAATTTTCTTGAAATAATATTTTATCCGGCTCTACATTCATTTTTTTTTCTCATAAATAATATAATAGTTTTTAATCAATAAAATAAATAAATTTAGAATTTGAACAGAAATAAATAATATAATGATAATAATAGTAATAGTAATAATAATAATGATATAATATAATAATAGTATAGTAATAATAATATAATAATAATAATAACAATAGTATAGTAATAATAATAATAATAATAGTATAATAATAATAATAGTATAGTAATAATAATAGTATAGTAGTAGTAATAATAATAATAATAGTATAGTAGTAATAATAATAATAGTATAGTAGTAATAATAATAATAGTATAGTAATAATAATATAATAGCAATAATAATAGTATAGTAGTAGTAATAATAATAATGATATAATAATAATAGTATAGTAGTAATAATAATAATAGTATAGTAGTAATAATAGTATAGTAGTAATAATAATAATAGTAGTAGTAGTAATAATAATAATGATAACAGTAATAATAATAGTAATAATAATAGTAATAATAATAATAGTATAGTAGTAATAATAATAATAATAATAATAATAATAATATGATGTTTTCCCCACTTTATTTCTGCCATATTTAGCCTTGGCATTAATGAGGCAGCCAAGATCGATGCTACTTTCCAAACTTGAATTATTTTTTTTATTTTTAATTAATTTTTATTGACCAAATGAAAACATAACTTGCAGTATAATACGCTGAAATTTTTAGATTTCTTTTTAATTACAAAAAAAAAAAAAAATTTTTTTTTTGTAATTAGATGATGTGCTGTTCATTTATAAAAAATAGATATAAAAAAATAGATATAATTAAATAGATATAAAAAAATAGATATAATTAAATAGATATAAAAAAATAGATATTAAAAAATAGATATAAAAAAATAGATATAAAAAAATAGATATAAAAAAATAGATATAAAAAAATAGATATAAAAAAATAGATATAAAAAAATAGATATATCTCTGAACATTTAAGGAAACGAAAAAAAAAAAAAATAAACAGCGACAAGTGAGTTTACATTGATGATAACATGGATGCGTTTGGACGGAGGAGGAGGAGGAGGAGGAGGAGGATGATGGAGTTTTGGATGGATATATGGAATACAAAAAAGGGAATGGTGACAATGTTTGGGCCGAAAAAAAAAAGACAAGATGAAATTGAGGGGGAGGAGGTGGATGAGGAGGAGGGGGAAGAATAACATTTTGGGAAGTCTCTAAAATGATGGGAGAAAAAGGGAGGCAAATAAAGTGCAGTTAAATTTTAAAAGTAAGTAAAAAAAAAATAGAATGAAGAGGGGGGCATTGAATGAAAATATGTCCAAGAGATGCCAACTCAAAAAACGAGATGAAAAAAAAAAATCGAAATGAAGTCAGAGTCTCAAAAAATACTTTTTTTTAAAAGCCATTGAGCGCTATTTCAAATAACTTATTGTCGCATGACACCATTAAATTAAAAAAAAAAAAAATTTTGCCGAAAAAACAAAAACAAAAAAAAACTAAGTTATAGCAAATTAAATTGTAAACGTTAAAATCTGTTTGTATTCCTCTGACATTAAGATTTCATTCTTTGAAAAGCCATGGCTTAAGGAAGAAAAAAATTATTTTATTTGAAACACCTTGTTTTGAGCAACTGATGACGTAATAGAATTGGTATAAGTAAGAAATATAGCATTAATTTTAAATTTTAATGTTTTTTCTTTCTTTAGGGGGGGGGGCGGGGTATATTACAGTTTCAGTGGCAGGCCCCTAAATGGTAAAGTTTTGAAAAAATAATAATAATGTGTGCACGTTACTCACCCTGTTGCCTAGAATACATATTCCAAAATTCATGATAATTTCAATAGTTTACAAGTTTACCAAGCACATACATATTATTAACGCTAAAGTGTGCGCACTGATCTTTTAAAAAATGTTTTACTTAATATAACTCAAAGTTTGATGTTGAGCAATTCTTTTCTCTATTAAATTTTTATATCTAACTTATTCTAAAAGTTTTTTGAGGAGGGGGAGAGTTTGGGTGGCCCACCGACCCTAAATGGTAAAGTTTACAAAAAGAAATGATGTGCTCACGTTACTCAATGGGTTGCCGAGAATATACAGGGTGGGCCAAAATAAGGGTCCTATCTTTAAATTTGAATAACTTGAATTTGAATAACTTCCACAAAATAAAAGTTAAACTCACCAAACTTTATGTGTGTGTAGACTGACCCTTCCGATATTTTTTGAAATAAACAAAACAAATTTTAGCCGAAAAACACTTCTTAAAACTTACAAAAACTAAAGTATTGTTTTTTACACTGTTTTGAGTTTTTTAAGCAAAAATAATGTTTTCTAAATGAGGGTACGTTCCTTAGGGCTAATACGGCTCAGGCTTGCTTCGGAAGGGGTCCTTTACTTATTCTAAAAAAAAAAAATTAAAAAAATAAATAAATAAAAAAGTTATGAATTTTTAAAAATAGGACCCTTATTTTTGCCCACCCTATATATTCTAAAATTTATAATGATCAGTTCATTAGCTTAAGAAAATTATCCTGTACATAGGAACATAGAAATGTATATATATATATATATATATATATATATATATACACGTGTGTATGTGCTGGAACTTTTTGACCCAAATGCTCCTCAAATGCTGCACAATATGCATAAATCGAACTGTGCATAATAGTTAAATGAAACCAATCATCCAATAAGAAAACAGAAAAAACGAAAAGCAAATTAACGAACGTTCGTTTTTTTTTTTTTTAAGGAATATGCAAATTAGTTATCCCTTTTGAAGTCGCTCGCATATTCACGGCTGAATAGATTAGGGATTTGTTTTTACTTTTTAAATAAATAGAAAAGTGGACTTTTAATATCAAAGTTAGTGCGACGAATAACTCAATTTTATATATATATATATATATATATATATATATATATATATATATATATGTATGTGTGTGCATTATTGTAAAAAAATGTTTTAGCATATACTTTCAATACTTTGTTTACCATCCTCTTCCAATTTAAGCTCGATGAATGTTAACCAGTAACAACAGAGCATATATTAGTAAGCAAAGTTCATTTAATTTACAAAAACCAAGATTTAAAAATCTTTTCTTGTAAACAATTTTTCAAAACAAACGTTTTTTTTAGTGTAATATGTTTATTTTGAAAAATTGTAAGAAAATGTTTTTAAATCTTGGTTTTCGGAATGTAATTGAACTTTGCTTACTTATATATATATAGTTGCTCTGAATTTTTATTGAGCACTCTCGAATTTTTATTGAGCACTTTCATGAACCCGGTTTAAACTTCCTTTGGATTTATACCCCTTGGATATTTGTAACAAGCTAATTTATATATATATATATATATATATATATATATATATAAAGTGGTGTACTAAAAGCGAACTTTTAGGAAAGGTAAAACCTATTGTGAAGAGTATACAGCTCAATATCCAGGATAGAGCAGGTAGAAATGAAGAAGAATGGAAAGGAATTAGAGAAGCAAAAGCCAAATCAAAATTCAATTGCTCAGAGCAAGGTATATTCCGCAAAAAGGCAATTTATTCAAGTTATTCAGCAAAAAGGCAATGCAGGAAAATTTAACTTGAATAAATTGCCTTTTTGCGGAATATACCTTGCTCTGAGCAATTGAATTGAATTTTGATTTGGCTTTTGCTTCTCTAATTCCTTTCCATTCTTCTTCATATATATATATATATATATATATATATATATATATATATATATATAACAGTTTTTTTATAGTAAACAACTGATGATCCCTTAAATAATGTTAAGACTAGCATAACTTTTTGGAAGAAAACTAATATAGTGACTGTAAAAAGTAAATTGACTTACGAGAAAAGTAATTTTCCACCGACTTAAGACTAAAGTAGTATTTTTTCATATAGTTTTAATGGTTGAAGAACTTCCGAGACATATATATACATATATATATTTATTTATTTTGGTACAGAAAAATTAGTACAACATTCGTACCGTCTGTTTCAAGCACGGAAGGACATGACAACAGAAGCTGAAGAGAGCCAAATGGCTAAGTCCTTCCGTGCTTGAAACCGACGGTACGAATGTTATACTAATTTTTCTGTACCAAAATAAATTAATATTACGCTCTTAATTTTTAACTTTAATTCTTAATTAATCGAGCACTGCTGGGATTTTTTCTGCTATATTACAAAGAAATTATATACATATATATATATATAGTGAATGCTTTTATTCGAACATGTACAATTATTGCGCACTCTTTTATAAGCCCGGTTTGATTCCCTTTGGATCTCTACCCTGTGGATTTTTACTCTACCTGGATTACTATATATATATATATATATATATATACTATATATATATATATATATATATGAGCTCACATTCCAATGTATATAGGTGTGTGGGATGGAAATGCATTTCTGACAATCGGAGTTATTGTGAAACTGCAGTACATCCCTTTTAAATATTTATTATTGTTTGCGTAGAATTCGGCATCTTTAGAGAAAGGTTTTATTGAAAAGTTTGTGAGACTAATGTACATTTTACAAGTAAACTTGAAAGTAAGCTTGATTTGGTTAGGAGTTGGCATTTCTTTGGGAGTTAAATACATATATGTTCAATCATACGCATAGAAAAAAATATCCTCAGATAGTTTTTCCATTATTAGTTGCGACAAAAAAAAAAAAAAAAAGGAAAAGAAAAGAAAAATGAAAGAAAAAAGGAAGCGAAAGAAAACTAAAAACAAATGAAAAAGAAGAAAAAAAATTTTTTTTTAATATTTTTTTTTTTAAATTTAAAACTTAAATAAAAAAAATGGATTAGGAAAAAACATTTTGTTAAATCACATTAATAAAAAAGATTTTTTAAATATTTTTTTTTTAAAATTTAAAACTTAAATTAAAACAATGGATTAGGAAAAAACATTTTGTTAATCACATAAAAATAAATAAAAGAGACTACTTTTAGTTTACTGGTACAAAACATTGATGATTAAATCACATTTCTGCATACATATTTCCCCTTTCTAAATTTCTTTGGAATACCATTGATAAAACATTTAATTTTCAGATTACAAAACCTTTTTTTCTGTAAACTATTTGTTCAATTTTTAAGAGTGAGATTCAGTTTTCTGTGCAAGAAGAATGTAAAATAGTCTCCCCATCTTGATTCTTTTCAGTGTTTTTACACTAAACTGATCTTGGTAATTCACGAACTTGAATTTTTCTAAATACGTAATTCACGCACGGGAACTTTTCCAGACGTGTAATTCACACACCTGAACTTTTCCAGACGTGTAATTCACACACCTGAACTTTTCCAGACGTGTAATTCACACACCTGAACTTTTCCAGACGTGTAATTCACACACCTGAACTTTTCCAGACGTGTAATTCACACACCTGAACTTTTCCAGACGTGTAATTCACACACCTGAACTTTTCCAGACGTGTAATTCACACACCTGAACTTTTCCAGACGTGTAATTCACGCACCTGAACTTTTCCAGACGTGTAATTCACGCACCTGAACTTTTCCAGACGTGTAATTCACGCACCTGAACTTTTCCAGACGTGTAATTCACACACCTGAACTTTTCCAGACGTGTAATTCACACACCTGAACTTTTCCAGACGTGTAATTCACACACCTGAACTTTTCCAGACGTGTAATTCACACACCTGAACTTTTCCAGACGTGTAATTCACACACGTGAACTTTTCCAGACGTGTAATTCACGCACTTGAACTTTTCCAGACGTGTTTTTCACGCACTTGAACTTCCAAAATATAATTATCTTTTCCAAGTTCAAAATAGTTGATAATTAAATATTCAAAATATTTAAAGATTTCAAAATAGTTCCCTAGTCTCGCTATATGACTATTTTTTATATGGAAATCGCTCCAGACAAGGCATGAAGCCACTTGATGTAAGGAACCAACAAGAACGAAAGATGATTATCGCAAAGACCAGAGATTCCTATTGCCCGCACTATACGACTAACTAAAAATACCCCCTCTAAAATTGAACAAATTTTTTTTTTTTTTTTTCAAGAAATCTTATTTTTTTTATAATCTGAGAATTTGGTGTCTCATATATAAACTTTAATTACAGATTTGTATCCTATTAGGCTTTGGTTAATACAAGGATTTTAGATTTTTATTATTTGTATAATAAATTTAAATGTTTTTAAAAAGAATATTGTTCAATTATCTATTATTGGCATCTTGGATCTCTTTACGTCTGTACCGGTAAACTACCCCCCTTCTTTTCAACAAAAACTAGGAAACAAAAAAATGTATACAATGGAAGTTACAAAATTTTATCCAGGGATGTATGATTTCTACCCTGTGTTGAAATTGGCCATTCACCATTTTTTTTTTTTTTGGTTATTTATAGATTTCATTTTGCACGATGCAAGATCGCATGCTTTACAGACAAAGACAGAGACACAAATACCGATACTGTGTTACAGAAAACAAGAACAACTGAATTTTAAAGCACAATTAACGTTTAAAAAATAAACATCTTTTTTTAAATTAAAAAAAAAAAAAAAAAAAAAAAAAAAAAAAAAAAAATGGAGGCCATATTGAAACTAAACACAAAAACAAAAAAATCAAAAAGGGAATTATGGGAAGGATCAAAATTTCTCAAGCAAAAAAAAAAAAAAAAAAAAAAGTTTTTTTTTTTTTTCAATCAAATGAAGCAAATTGAAGCCAATTAAAAAGAACAACCCAAAGCCATGCACAATCGAAGCAAGTAATAGCGATATATAATAGCAACATTTTAGTGGACTAAAATCTAAAATGATTGAAGAAGAAAAAAAATAATGGAGGAAAAATATTCTAGGCTTTAGTAATGTAAATGCTATTTCAAATTTAAGTGCGACAGACGAAGGAGAACCACATTTTTAAAAATAACTTCAAAACTTGAGTCAATCCAACCCCAATTTTAGGCACAGGTTCAGGACTAGTGTCACAAAGCTGGACCATAATGTTTAAGGATATTAAGATCTGTCAAAAACCTTGAATAGCGATTTGAGGACATATCTAAACAAATTAATTTAACGGTTTTATTATCTGTTACAAGTCAATATATAAGCAGCCAAGGCCAAAAGCCACTCGAGGATAAAGGTTTAATGAGATTGCATGATGAACAATACTATGAGAGGATTGAAAACGATGAATGGAATGAACAAAATTTGATTACATAAGAGGACGGCTTGACAATAATTTGTTGACATTGGACTTGAAGACGACCATGTTGTAGTTTGCAGGGAAGTAATCCCATGATGATGTGTTCCACAGATGAGAAAGAAGAGTTCCCGATGTAAATGTTTTACAGGGAGAATCCAGAGATTAAAGCTGAATTGGTGCAAATAAACTTCAGTCGATGCGTGACTTGCCCACCAAGTTTCAGTCATAAATGCCCAACAGTCTTGGTTTTAGCGCCATTTAACAATAATCTCCTGATTTGAGCCACGATGGTACTATTCTGTTCAAGAACAGTCTGGGGATTGTTTTGATAGGCATTATTTTTTGAGATGCTCCCACAGATAAAAATCGGGCGGCGGAAGGTCCGGTGAGTGTGAAGCCCATTCAGGATCACACATCCTACTGATAAGACCGTCACCAAAATGTTCTCGTAAATCATTGAACGATGAGAAAACAAAGACTGTTGAACATTCACGACTGCAACTTGGTGGACAAGTCAGGAATACACGGAAGTTTATATGTACCAAATAGGGTTGGATTGAAGAACAGATTGTGGATTTTATCAACGATTCCATGGATGGCATTTTTGAGGATGGGGGGGAGGGGGGGTTACCCATATAGAAATGATTTTTTATAATCGGTTGAAAAAAAGGGGACCAATTCCGGTCAGTTTAAGAAAAAAGGTGTTTCTGCATTATTGGGGAGGGATGAAATTTTCATCTTTAATTTAGAAGAGTCAGTTGAAAGGGGAGATAATTCAAACTTTTTTTTGTTGTTGTTGTAACCATGAGCCATAAAGAAAAATCCAGAAAATTAGTAAGAAAATAAATTAAAAAAAAAAAAAGGGTACTTCTGCAGTTTATGGGTCAGGCTGAAATAATGACGTTATAATGCAGAAAGCCATTTTTAACATGGGGAAGTGGTTAGGGTTGATTAACTATTCTGTACTTTGATCTAACAATTTAATAAACAAAACATACCGTAAAAACTGAATTTAACTTGAAGATCCTATCTAAAAAGAATAGCCCGGTCCGTAAACTGCATAAGCACAAAAAAATGATACATGAAAAGATTATTTATCAATCAACCAATCACAACGCCGGGTGTTATTCGGCAATGACTTTTTAATATGAAATCAAGAGGATACGTTGAGAAAACAATTTGAATTATCTCCCCTTTAAACTGACTCTTCTAAAATAAAAATGAAAATTTCACCTGTCCTCAATCATACAGAAGCGCCGAAAAAAGTGGGATTTATTGAAACTGCATTTTGGATCAACACCGACTATTAGAAACACATGAGATAATTTCGGTCAGCATGTGATGTAACGATTGCAAAGAAATAGGGGTTAGGGAGGCTGCCAGAGTCGAACTTCTAGCCTAGATGGAAGCCACTTATCCAGAGTGAATCCCGACTATCGCTAAACAGCTAAGTCACTAACAATTTCTTAATCTCCAACTTCATACTATGAACTTGGCCTGAAGAAGCTCAGCTGATTTCCAGCTCAACATGAAACATGTCTGCAAACGTGCAGCCAACATGTTTATATAAATACAACTTTATATTATAATCTTGTTTAATCCTACGTCATAATACAATTATTCAAAGACCAGGATTCTATAATATTGCTACATCTTCTGCCAGATCGATTCTAATCGAAATGAACCTAAATCAATATGATAACGGATAACTTCTATAACTTTAATTCTTTTTTCCTCCTCCTCCTCCTCGTCCTTATTTGTTTAATTCCTTGTCATTCATTTTAAATTACTACTAATCTTTCGTCCCCACTTTATTAACTTAGCGTTTCCAATTGGCGTTTATATGCTAACTGCTGATTTTTTTCTTTCTTTCTTTTTCTTTTGTAATATTTCTTTCTTTCTCCCTTTCTACTGTTTATTACACGTGACTATTTTTTTTCCAAATTGCGTTCTTTGTATAAATTTGAAAACTTTTCTGTTTTTAATTAAAGTTCTGCTACCGGCTGATGATGATTGTATTTTAACAATCGAAATATTTTGGTAGAACTATTCAATATGTGTTTTTGAGTTTATTTTTGCTAGTTGTTGATTTGCTTATCCTTTATTCCATTTTTATTTTTACATATATATATATATATATATATATATATATATATATATATATATATATATATGTGTGTGTGTGTAAAAATAAAAAAGGAAAACCAAAAACTATATTATTTATGTATTCATCAATGTTTCATCTTTATTGTAAAACAAGCACAGTGATGGGACAGGGGCTGGAGCTTAGTAGACAGTGTGAGACCTATTAGATTAAAGACTTTTTGGGACCCTGTCTTAGAGGGAGAGGCTAGTGGTTAGAGCACCAGCCCAGATGTGACAACAATACTCCATGCATGTGCGGATGGTGGCTTTGTAAAGATATAGGATATTGGCAGGTGTGAGAATTTTCTAGCCCGGCAGAGGGAGGCTACCTTCCTTGCAGCAGCCTTGGCAATGTTTTCTATGTATTTGTTCCAATTCATGTTACCTGTGAATGTTAGGAAGAGGAGTTTGAATGATGGACTCTCAGGTAGTGTGCTATTAGCCATGGCAATCGGTGGTTAAAAAGGTTTCTTATTATTGCTAAAACTTAGTAGCATTAAATGTAACCATCTATTTTTGAAAAGGAGCTTCGTCTTGGAAGCATTAAATGCAACCATCCATTTTTGAAAAGGAGCTTTGTCTTGGTAGCATTAAATGTATCCATCCATTTTTGAAAAGGAGTTTTGTCTTAGTAGCATTAAATGTATCCATCCATTTTTGTAAAGGAGCTTTGTCTTAGTGGCATTAAATGTAACCATCCATTTTTGAAAAGGAGCTTTGTCTTGGTAGCATTAAATGTAACCATCCATTTATGGCCCCTTTGTGCTACAGACGGGAGATCATTTTCTAAGGAGTCAGCCATTGCCTTGGATATGTATGTGTGTTTGTTTGTTTTTCTCACATATTGAGAATAGAGTATGGTGTCATCAGCAAATATACCCATCTCAGCCACAATTGCATCAGGGAGGTCGTTTATGAAAATCAGGAATAATAAAGGTCAACGAATTGACCCCATGGGGAGCAAAGATAAAGAGAGAAGTGGAGAGTGAGAGAGAAGTGGAGAGTGAGAGAGAAGTGGAGAGTGAGAGAGAAGTGGAGAGAAAGAAGTGGAGAGAGAGAGAGAGAAGTGAAGAGGGGGTTAGATAGAGAGGGTGAGAGAGAGAGACCAACTAAGAAAACAAGAAAGAGAGAAGAAAAGAGAGAAAGAGACATAACATCTTGTTTGTTTTAATGGTAATCGCTCCAGACAAGGCATGAAGCCACTTAATGTAAAGAGCTGAAAAAAAAAATTAAAAAATACTCCTTCAAGGTCAAAAAGTAGCTAACGATAAGTGTTAGATGGATAGATTTCGACAAACAGCAATTCTTCCCCCTTTGTCAGAAACATCACTCATTTTAAACTGTTTCACTCTTAACATTTTCTACATCCGAAGTTTCTATCCTAAAAGGAATCGCAAATAATAATAAAAAAAATGTCTAAAAACGTTTTTTTCTTCTTTTGTGAATTTAAAAGTTTATAACGTCTTGACTTTCGAAAAGATTTTTAACGACCGAAAAGACACTGTTCTTCAATATGATGCGTAAGGAATTTTTTTTTCTTAAAATAACGCTAAAAGAACGTTGTCTAATCGTTATGAAAACGATGAGATACTGAAGTGAGTATTAGTACCCGGATGTAAGTCTCACAAAGACTGATCAGAGTTATTCCCCTTTCCACTGTGATGTTTTAAACATATTTAAAAATAGATTTAAACAAAGGGTTATCACTTTGTGCGTTGTTGGGCGAATTGGTAATACAAATATCATTTCCGGTTTCAGGTGATATAGGACGTTAACTGAGCACTATTGTGATGTGCTTTAAACGGATTTAAAAATAGATCAAAACAAAGGGTCATCATTTTGTGCGTGTTTCTGGCTGTTTAGGACATTATGCGGTAACGAAAACAAGGGGGTTTAAAAATTGAGCACTACTGTAAATGATAACAATCGCAGCACAGGTGTAAGGGGGTTAGGATTAGGGTTAGGGTTAAGTGCATACATACATACTACTAAAGGAAATGTTTTGGGACGCAATGCCAGAGGATCAAGGATGTCAACATCGACTTTGAGCAATCACTTCAGGTTGGGAAGGGACTGGCAGTTCACGGAGGGAGGAGGATATGGCAGTAAAAGTGCAAGAATGGCTACGATACATCAGACCGACATTTTGGGGGGGAAAATGGTGGAGGCTTATGTCAACAGGGTTAAGTGCAAAGGATGCTGGGAATAGATGCAAACGATGCTGGGAAATGCTAGGTTTATTTTTGTAATTTAAAAAAATATTAACGAAAATGAATTACCAATTAAAATATTTTTTTTATTCATTAAAAAACAAAACTTAAATCTTTTGATTTAACGGAAAAACTTTTAAGTGCTCACAAATTGGATAGGTACAGCTAATTATATATATATATATATATATATATATATATATATATATATACTACAAGAATACTCGTCCCAAGACGGGTAAAATTAATTCACTAAACAGAACAGTTTTGCACCACTTCTATGTCCCCCTACGAAGATTAAAATCAAGATATAATGATACTAAACCCTTATGTTTAGAATCTTATTCTAATTTTGATCAAATACCATTAAATGATTTTTATTCTAGAAAATGTCTCGAATAAAAGGCTTAAGCTTAAGGGGTCTTAAGAAGAATTTGAAATTCATGGAAATCTTGTTTAATTGGAGTCTAATGACTATGGATCAAATTCAATGCAAATCTGAAATATTTGAATTTTCAAACGCGAGGTTGTGCCCATAGTATGCCTCCTAAAAAACCCTTTCCAAAGAAATTTGAATTTGGGGAATATTTATCAATTGATGTCTAATAGCTATTATTAAAATTTCACAAAAATCGGAGGTATCTGAATTTCCTAGAAAGGCTTAAACTCCTTGTTTTACCTCCTTTGCACAAACTAAATTAAACTAAATATAGCCCACATTTGGACCAGTTACACCTAGCAGCTGTGCTCGAAAATTCATAATAAACCGTTAATTATTTTAGGAGTAAATCCTGTACATGCAACTATATAAACATACCTAACTTAATAAGTTAGGTATATGTGTATATATATATATATATATATATAAGAAAACGTTCTTTTTGAGCAAGGTTATTTCGTTTGCTTGTAAGTTTAATATCACTGAGTTAATTTTTGAACCGGTTTATAACAAACAAAATCCCGTTTACAAATTCCTTTTCTGTAATTTTAAGCTGGAGGGATCATTTTACCCAAAATTTACATAGCAAACTGAATCACTCTTTCAAGATCAGACGGCAAGTTTTTCAACAATTTTTTTTCCATCCTCTGAGAATCAATCAATATCATAATCTGAAAAATTCATCTAAAAAGAAATGAACTGAACATTTTGGAGGACGAAGTCACTGGTGTAATATATTGAGATAAGACTGAAGTCGGGAATTAAGAGAGTGCACATCGTGTTCACTTAATGCTTTTATTAGCTGTGTATTTACATGTAGTAAAAAAGAGGGTGAAGTCTCATTTCTATTTCTGGAGTGATGTCAGTGAAAAGTTCTAATATAAAGGGAGATAACTTATAACTCACTATTACAACAAGGAAATATCAAAACTCAGGGCATTATTTTACATTACTGAACTCCCACCAAAATTGAACAATCCAATTGAAAAAATATTTGAAATTATTATAATCTGAAATTACAATTCTAAAAAAAAAAAAATCTTTTAGAAGAGAGGATGCATCGTATACGTTTCTGCTAAAAGATTAAACAGTGCAAGAGAGCGAGAATGAGATAAAGAGAGAGAAAGAGCGACAGGCGATAGGCGGTCAAATTAGCAAAAAAAAAAAAAAAAAAAAAAGAAAAGAAAAAGAAAGTAAACCAACATTTCCCAGCGGATATTTTCACAGACTTTCACAAAAGAAACAGACGAATTGAAATTTTTAAAAAGCACAGAAGAGTATGTATCTGTTTGTTCAGAGTCACAAAATAATTCGGGGGTGGGTGGAGACTTTTTATACGCTTAACAATGATAACGAAAGCAACCAGCATGAATTCTAAACAAGGAAACCGTATAATTATATATATATATACAGGGTGGGCCAAAATAAGGGTCCTATCTTTAAATTTGAATAACTTGAATTTGAATAACTTCCACAAAATAAAAGTTAAACTCACCAAACTTTATGTGTGTGTAGACTGACCCTTCCGAGATTTTTTGAAATAAACAAAACAAATTTTAGCCGAAAAACACTTCTTAAAACTTACAAAAACTAAAGTATTGTTTTTTACACTGTTTTGAGTTTTTTAAGCAAAAATAATGTTTTCTAAATGAGGGTACGTTCCTTAGGGCTAATACGGCTCATGCTTGCTTCGGAAGGGGTCCTTTACTTATTCTAAAAAAAAAAAAAAAAATCAAATAAAAAAGTTATGAATTTTTAAAAATAGGACCCTTATTTTTGCCCACCCTGTATATATATATATATATAATGTGTGTGTGTGAAATTGGTTATGGGAATGTGGAAAGCGGAGTAACAAACTAGCAGAAATAAGGGCACGAACACATCATTGTAGATATTTCTGTCGTTGGTTGTGACCATATTCGCACAGATCAAAATCTCGACTTGTCGATGTATGTCAAAAAACTCAAAACTATACAACGATAATGGGTTAAGGATCAGCACTATTGGATCTGATACCAAATTTATCCTATACGTATGATCCGTCTTCGTAGGCACGTACAAATTGCTCTTAGCTGATGACCTTGTGCCAGACCGAGGTAGGATGTACCGCAAGTCACTGTCAAAAGGAGCATTCATGTTTTTTTGTTTTTTTAATGAAAATCGTCCCAAACAATATAAGGAACTGAAATGAAATACCACTTCAAGGTAAAAAACTAGCCAACGATTAGTGTTACATGGATAGATTCCAACCCAGAAAACAGCAATTCTTCCCCCTTTGTCAGAAACATCACTCATGGAATGTGAGGATTAACGGATAAAATAAGGGAAGCGAGAGTTACGAGGCTGCCGAAAGTAAACCCACCAGTCACTTTCTACTCACCAATTAAATGAGCAGCAGTGGAACAAGTAGTCGAAGGGATGGAACCAAGTCCAGGTGTAGTGGGCAAGTCTTTAAGTCTCACTTTTTTTCCTCTATACCAACGACATCATGGCCGGTTTTCCAGCATTCAGAATGCCTGGTTCGTCGTCTGGGTTCACACCAGCAGAGGATATATCCTTGGAATCATTATGGCAAATAGGGGCCGCTTCGCTGGTGAGCAGACCAATTTCTTTTGTTGGAATGAGGTAGAGTTCAGGTCGGTCCTCGAGGGAGGTTAGGGTTATTGCGACTTGCTTGAGGCGGCCCTTCCGACCAGAGAGCCACCTCGGAAGAGTTGTTAAACCCCCCCTCCCCCCTCCAACCCATCGCCCCCCCCCCCTTGTGCTATACTTTGTTGCAGTAGAAAGCAATTAAGTCAAACCGTCAACGGTCGGTCGATAAGCAAGCTCCTGAAATCATCCACGAGCAGGGATCAGTCAGAAAGGGTTAGGGTTAGACTCAGGAAGGGTGACATCCAAATGAACCAGTAGAAAAATGAAAATATTTATTTAAATTTTTTTTATTACCTATTCTTATCAAGTCTTTTCCTTGAAAAAAAAAAAAAAAAAAAAAAAAAAAACCCTGTCCGCAGATCAGCCAGCGGGGTAAGGGACGAGGGGGAGAGGGGTGACAGCCATAAGAAACAAAAGAAAAAAAGCTTGACCGCAGTATATAACAAAGACAAAAACAATTTGACCATAAGCATAAGGATAACAAAGATAATATTCTGGAACTCAAAACATCTAGAAGTTCATTTAAATTTACATCCCCCGTAACCCAGGACAACCAAACAGATACAGACTCTTAAGTCAATTCGGTGCACCATATATCATCATCATCATCATCATCACCATGTACATTGTTTTTGCCTACCTAAATGTTTGGGGACGGGGTTGCCATGGACATTTTGCGATGGAGGTCCCGGGACCGTAAAGCCTTTCAGTGGGCTGGCAGGACCTGACGCAACGGTAGTGCCAAGGGGTTGTCGCGAGAGCGTAGCGGAACCCCCGGCACCACCAAAGGCGGCAGAGCTACCATCACCGGCTGAGGCAGAGGTAGTAGTGGTGAGCTGGGGTTCAGGTTGGAGTACGGCGTACTCATGAGAGGTCACGCAGGGGGTATGATCACCCCCCAAGTGCAGTGATGGAGGTGAGCAATAACCTGGAAAGGAGAAAGTTCGGAAGAGCCATTTTTTAACAGCAGAAAAATAAAATTTGGATAACAAAAGGGGGGGGGATTTCAGGATGCAAGGGTTAGGGTTAGGGTTGGTTCTAGGTAAATACAGCTACAGCAATTTCTCTATAAATACAATTCAACTACACCTATATACACACCAGTACAAATTATTTTTTTGATTGATTGATTGATTGATTGATTGATTGGGTTTTATGGCATATCAACTACTTGGTTATTTAATGCCGGAAAATGTTTGTTTATTTATTTATTTCTTATTTTTTAAAATTTTTTCGTTGTTATTGGGGGAGAATTGTTCACAAGGATATGTTGAGTTATTTTATAGTATAAGTTTGTTTTCATTTTAGAGTTTGTATATGTGTTTATGTTTGAGAATGAGGATGGGGAGTATGAGTAGGGAGAAAGTGGTTAAATTTTGTTGTAGATATTGGCTTCTTTTAGGTATTCAAAGATTTTATTTAGGTTTGTTGGGAGAAAAATGTTGTTTAGTTTGTTTTCTTTGTAATATTTTTGTCGGATTCGTTTCAGGTCCTCGCAGTTTGATAGTATGTGTTTTATAGTATATGAGTCACCACTTAAGGTTGAAAGCCACTCGAGGATAAGGGTTAATGAGATTTCTAGTTGGATTATGAAGAATACTATGAGAGGATTGGAAACGACAATGGATAAAATTTAATTACTCAAAGAGAGCTTAACAAGTATTTGTTGATATTGAACTTGAAGACGACCATGTTATAGTCTGCAGGGAAGCATTCCGGCTGTAATGTGTTCTACAGATGAGATGTTCTTGGAAAGAAACTCTGCTCATGAAATTTGTGTTTGGTTTTAGGTACA
Source organism: Sepiola atlantica (assembly GCA_963556195.1). Lineage (NCBI taxonomy): Eukaryota > Metazoa > Mollusca > Cephalopoda > Sepiida > Sepiolidae > Sepiola > Sepiola atlantica. Next base: position 4,438,382 of record OY744544.1, on the reverse strand, counting down.
CAAAGGAAGAAAGGAAATTTTTTTTGCAATGGTGGTAGAAGACGAGTTCTTGTGAATGTTTTACAGGAGGAATGAGAGACTGGAGCTTAGTAGAGTACCTTCTATAACAATAGAGTAGAGAAAGACTAGTGACGTCTCTTCTGTGAGAAAAAGGACTGTAGGGGGAAAAAATCACCTGTCACTACGTTACGAAGTCAATTCTGTACTCTGTCAAGGCAAGAAGCAGTGGCATCGGATGTCGCAGCAATATCCCAGCAGTCACAAGTCTATTCTTTCATACGAACAAGACGAGTGAAAGCTAATGTTCATGTAGCTGAGTCATAACTCTGGCAGATGTCATTCTAACCGCTGTTCCTTGTGTATTGCTTTATATAAACATTAGTTCATTGTTATGTTACACTTAAATTTCAAAAGCTTTTCTATGGAATTTTTAAAAATGTTTCCATAGAATCTATTATATATGTTGTAGATGAATTGTATTTGTAGATGGACTTTTGTAGATGAATTGTATTTGGAGATGGAATTTCGTAGATGAATTGTATTTGGAGATGGAATTTCGTAGATGAATTGTATTTGGAGATGGAATTTCGTAGATGAATTGTATTTGGAGATGGAATTTCGTAGATGAATTGTATTTGGAGATGGACTGTAATAGATGAATTGTATTTGGAGATGGACTGTAATAGATGAATTGTATTTGGAGATGGACTGTAATAGATGAATTGTATTTGTAGATGGACTGTAATAGATGAATTGTATTTGGAGATGGACTGTAATAGATGAATTGTATTTGGAGATGGACTGTAATAGATGAATTATATTTGGAGATGGACTGTAATAGATGAATTGTATTTGTAGATGGACTGTAATAGATGAATTGCATTGTTGTAGATGAATTGTATTGTTGTAGATGAATTGTATTAATAGATGAATTGTATTTGTAGATGAATTGTAATAGATGAATTGTATTTGTAGATGGACTGTAATAGATGAATTGCATTGTTGTAGATGAATTGCATTGTTGTAGATGAATTGCATTGTTGTAGATGAATTGTATTGTTGTAGATGAATTGCATTGTTGTAGATGAATTGTATTGTTGTAGATGAATTGCATTGTTGTAGATGAATTGTATTGTTGTAGATGAATTTTAAGGACACCAGGAAGATGGATTGACCAATCATAGTAGGGATTGGTTGTATACAGTGAAAGGACACTAACATTTCTTACAATTCTATTAACGATTTCTGAAAAACAGTGAAATAAACAAAGCAGTAGAAAACTGCAGATGTGACCAGAAAGGGAGAAAACAAAATGGCTAATGGCCATGGCGTTCTACATCAAAGGCCTGATCATGACACACAACATGCTGAAGGTTGATCCAAAACTATTTAATTTGAAATAAAATGCCAAAAAATGACTAAATAAATACATGGACATTTTTTAACATAATATCAACGAATTATAACAATCATTGTTAACCATGTGCTCACCAACCAAAAAAGTAACGTTTTTAATTTTAAGATATAACATTTTTCACGTTTTTAATTTTAAGATATAACATTTTTCACGTTTTTAATTTTAAGATATAACATTTTTCACGTTTTTAATTTTAACAGATAACGTTTTCACATTTTTCACGTTTTTTTTTTCAACTGTAACTGAAGCCAGACTTATAAAAACAAAAAAAATTATCATACTTACGAATTGAATACAGATGTAAGTACATGTTGATAATTTCTTCTGCGTTTTTTTTGTATAACATTTAAGAAGAAAGATGTAATATACTTTTTTAGGGGACTTTTTTCCCCCCCCCGAATATTATCTCTTGAAGTTTTTTTTTTCCTATTTAAAAGTACTAAAGTTACTTCATGTAAAAATAACATTTTTGGGGGGGGGGGGGGCGGTTATTTGGAGCGTCAAAGCAAATCCATTGGTGTACCGTGAATGTAGAAAAGTATGCTGTGAAAAATAGTTTAGAGAATCTTTTATTTAAAAATTTTGTTTTTTATAGAAATTGCTCCAGACAAGGCATGAAACCACTTGATGTAAAGAAACTAAAAAATTACTACTTCAAGGTCAGAAACATCCAACGATAAGTGCTAAATGGATAGATTCCGACCCAGAAAACAGCAATTCTTTCCCCTTTGTCAGAAAGATCTCATCAAATGTGCGGACTAAAGGACAAAATAAGGGATTGTGGCCTGTAAATAAATCTATTTCTTAATTGAATACAGACGTGCATAAATATGCTGGAAATTATCTACTTATATTTCTGTTTTTTTTTTTTGTTTTTTTTTCAAATGAAAAATGTAATATATAAAAAATGTTATGTAAAAACATCAATATTTTGTTAAGTTTGAGTTTTTTAACATAAGGTTTTGGAATATTTGAGATGAGGATGGATTAAAGTTTTAAGTAATAATTAGTCTTCTGGAGGTTGCAGGTTCAATCCTCAGTACGGGCGATACTAAGAATACATTTATGAATGACGTAAGACTGACAGAATTAGAGCAAGTTATCCCCGTAGATTAAATAAACGGTTCTGTTCGAAATTTCGCACAGATTCCAGAGTTCGGCACCTGAAGAAGGTCGAAGGTTACATCGACCGAAATGTTGTACGAATAACATTCAAGATGAGAATAGAGAAAATAACACAGAATATTTTCCATCGAAAGAGGTTAGGATTAGGGTTGAGAAAATAACAGAATATTTTTCATCCAAAGAGGTTAGGGTTAGGGTTGAAAAATAACACAAAATATTTTCCATCCAAAAAGGTTTTCTTTCCATCTGGGTATAGTTACAGTTGAAAAAAATATATTAAAAAAAAAAACATAAAAAATGTTATATTATTTTAAACTTAAAAATGTTAAATGAATTGTGACAAGAAAGTTCCTGAATTAAATTTGTTTTAAAATTGAATTTTTAACAATTTTGCTTTGACCATATATCCAAAAATAATAAAATAAATAAATCTTATACTTACTTAAATTGAATAAGGTAGAATTTATTCAAATGTAAAAGCAAAAAAATTTACAAAATAAAAACCAGCACAAAACACAAAAAAGACACATAAAATGGATCGCTTGGGATCGGCCTCCAGCTATCGGTGTGCACCGTGACATGCTCAGACCTTTAATCTAGCACATCATGCTATTAACCTAAAAGTGGTTTAACATACAGACATGGTTAGCAGTTTTACCAATCAGATACAACGATGAGAAATCCTACTCCATGAAAAACAAATATTGAGGTTCGATAGAACACCATTTCTACGAGGAGAAAAGTGAAAAAAAATCCAACACCATTGGATTGGATTAAATATCTTCAAGTAACTTTATAGATTTTCATTTTTATTAGAATAGGGTCGTTGAGAGAACCCCCCCCCCCAAAAAAAAATAAACAGATAAAAAAAAATCCAATGATTATGGTAATGTCGAGTAATCGGCTTTGATGTTGTTATAATGTCTATAAAAAACAAGACCATAAGTCAGTCATGAGAATTCATACTTCCGCCTTACAACATAAGATGGTCTTATCTGGGCCATACTTCTCCATGTTGTATGAAGTATTCCCGAAGATATGTCATGGAAATGTTGATAACTAAACAACTGTTTATCTGATCAGGCTGAAATTTTGCAAAGTGGTTACTGGTATTAAAGAGAGATATACAACAATCACGTCGACACACCGGTTCTCATCAGTTAAGCAACTTTGAGCCTGGTCAGTACCAGATGGAGTAGGAATATGATAATGTTAGTGAGGCAACAGCCGAGCCAGAAGGGCATACAAACGTCAAAATGGCAGCTAACATGATTACAGAGACAACTACGAACCGATGATTCACCCGTCCCTAATAATCAAGTTGATACACTGGTTCCCGTTAGATCACTGACGTTAAGCAACGTTGAACCTGGTCAGTACCAGATGGGTGACCACTTGTGAATACCAGGCGCTGTATGTGGAAGGACGCCAACATCTCCCTGCAAAAACCTAACGTCGTCATCTCCCCTAACTGGGATATACATGCGACTGGGGATCGCTTGTGAATTTGATATTCCCTAGAAACTTCCTTCTTTGGAGGAAGTCGGTTCAACCCACCCAGGGTGAATGCTGTACCAGGTAGGGGGTATCGAAGAGCATCAGATCCACGCATCAAATTTGGAAAATTCTCGTGTTTGCAAGTTTCTAATAACTATTGATCGATAACATCGACATGCCAGTGTAGCGGCTTTTTGTACATGTCTATATAAATAAAATTAATTATATAAATAGCTCTATTTAGCATTGAGCATTATTTTATAAGCCCGGTTGAAATTTGGTGGATTTTTATCCTGTGGATGTCTACTTTACCTGGATTACTATATATATTTGTGTTAAGGGTGTGCTTCTGTATTGTTAGCAGTGTGGGCTATTTTTGTAAATGGCCTATAAAAAAAATTTTTTTTTCGTAGCTTGCATTGTATCATTAATGTTGAATATATATATATTGTTTTTGTGTATAACTGACGAAAAGCTTTTTATTAAATATATATATATATATATATATATATGATTACAATTCTACATAGTGATATCACTACATTTAAACAATGTCATTGCGATGTGTTATGATATATCATTATATATCATATGCCATTATGATATGTTATGACATATCATGTTATGTCACTATATTCTATGTTATAATACATGCTAATCAAAAAATCATAATATATTACAATATATCATAATATATTAGGTGATCACAAAAACACTTCTTAAACAGCTCATAATAAATTAACATTCGGTGTTATTCATTCGTAATTTCATTGTCCTATTTTTTCCATATATATGCAATAGTTTTGTCGCTATTAACAGTAATCAATTAAAGTGATTGAATAAAAAAAAGATAAATTATCAAATCTTTCTTAAAATATTTGCCGATTAATTTTCAGAGGGAGGTAATTTAAATTAAACTAACAAGAAAGAAGGATATACCGATGAGGCATAAGGAAGAGTTCGGAAGGGAAAAAGGTGATTGATTGCTCCCTCCCGTTAGCGACTGACGCCACATTTTTTAAAATTGTTTTTACTCGTCTTTCTCAAAATAATTCTTACTAGAAAGATATCGGGTAAACCAATGCCAACAATAGAATTATCTGATTGAAACAAAATTAATGAATGAAGGAAAAACCTTTTAAGAAAAATGTCATAATTGACTAAGTAATCAGAGATCTTTCTATGAACTCGTATTAATTACGTTGATACACCAAACAGGCAAATACACATAAGTCTAAAATTTGTATATTTAGGCAGCATTTCTTCATTGATGCATGTTTGATTAAACAGTTGGCGGACCAAGTGTGAACAGGAACTCGCCAAAAACTGCAAATATTTCAGACTCCAATGAGTCTTTTTCAGGCACGTGAGGAGTTACACAAATTAAAATTAGTGAATTTATTAAGAATGTCGTGCCTGAAGAAAACTCATGGGAGTCGGAAATATTTGCAGTTTTGTCGAGTTCCTGTTCACACTTGAACAGAACATTAGATCATTGGTCCGCCAACTTGAAAAAAAAGGAACAGAATCAAACATGCATCAACAAGGCTGTCAACCCATCAAACAAGTATGACTATCGCTGACATTATCAGGCAACCTGAGTTCGAATGAGTACATATAAGGTGTTGCCACGTCTGGACTGGTGCACCAGCCACTTCAACAAGGTACAAAAAAAAAAGAATTTTTAACCTAATAGGTTCCGTACGGTCTGCTAGGCTTCAGCTCCTGTCGCATCACTGTGCTTGTCTTGCAAGCACTTCTATGGAATGTGCTTCGATGAACTTACTTCAATTGTACCCCTCTCCAATGTAAATACCTCCGAACCACCCGACCAGCAGCAAAATCCCACCCCTTCACTGTAGAGGTCCCTAAATATCGGAAAGTTTTCTACTCTGATAGCTCTTTTTAACGGACCACTTGCCTTTGGAATTCCCTCCCTGTTTCCCCGACCGTACTACTAACTTGCAGAAATATAAATGTAATGTGAACAAACATCTTGCTGACCCCCCCAATAAAATCTGACTTCTATCACAGTAGCGGCTTATGCTTTGTTTAGGATGAATAAAAGTAAAAACAAAGCAAAAAAAAAACCAAACAAGTTAAGTCTATCGTTTAAGTCATTTTGAAAGAAAGACAATGGCTCTTACATCCAGCAAGAGATTCGTAATACTTATTGCAGACCCCGCTTGCACATTTTTTTATGTAGTATTTGCACAGGATTCGCATACATGATGGCTGTCGACTCTTGCTTGCACTTGCACCTTTCAGGTTGAACCGACCCCTTGATTTGCACCATCATGCATAAATCCTGCCCATTGCGTCCGGTTGAGCATCAGGTCCACAGATAAGCTGAGACACTCCTTCTTCCATTGACGTACACCGTAGATTCGAGGGCCAATGAGGGAAGTGAGATCAGCCTTGACTGTGTCCAACCAAGTCTTCAGCTGCCCACCATGGCGGCGGTGCCAATGCTAAAGGAGTTGGGGATTGAGAACATTCCTAAGCATAGTTACATCAGGACGTCTGCAAACATGCTCGAACCATCGCAGGCGGTTTAATTTCAGAACCCCTTTAATAGGTTGAATGTTTCATCGCGAATGGATGACAGCATTGGGAACTCGGTTCAGCAGGGTGAGTCGCAGGGCCCCTCGCAGACACCACCGGTCAAAAACACCTATCCAGCGAATATCCACGTCTTGCAGAGACCAGATCTCGCATCCGTACAGCAGGATGCTCTGAATCAGTTTCCTGATGGACACGCATCTTCGTACTGAAAGGATATCACGCCGACTCCATAAGCAACTGTTGAGACGTATGAAGGCCGAGCACTGTCGATTCGCGATACGAGTAAAAGCCCTACTGACCAAATCCAAAGTTTAGTTGTTACAAGAGATCCACGATAAATTGTAAACGCCAGGAAAAGCCTTTGCAGCTTGCATAATACTGCATTTACTCGCACCAACAGCACCAATTGGTCCAGAGGCAAGCAGATGTGAGATGTCCACATCAATACATACTTACATCCATACATATACTTAACTTAGCAGACGCTATACAAAATCCTCTGAGGTTGCAGATAGATTTTAAAACAAAAACACACACAAACAGAAACAAAAACAAAAAAAAAATGGACGTTTTCATGATAAAAACTAATCGATAAGAAAAAGACAGAACTAATCGATAAGAAGACCAAAGTAATTGATGAGAAAAAGACAAAACTAATCGATAAGACAAAACTAATGGAATGATTTGCATTATTCTAATAATAGCTATATAATAATGCTCAAAGGCATTTCGTTTTCATATGTTATCACTAATCCCTCTATTTTAAAAGATGAGATCATCCGATCGCCCAAGATGCAATGCAAAAAAGTAATTTAGTCTTGTCTTCATTTTCTTATCGATTAGTTTTGTCTTCATTTTCTTATCGATTAGTTTTGCCTTCATTTTCTTATCGATTAGTTTTGCCTTCATTTTCTTATCGATTAGTTTTGCCTTCATTTTCTTATCGATTAGTTTTGTCTTCATTTTCTTATCGATTAGTTTTGTCTTCATTTTCTTATCGATTAGTTTTGTCTTCTTTTCAAAAGCACACAAAAACCGTACATTTTCATAAAATAAATAAATGAATGAATGAACAGAGAAAAAAAAAGAAGTAAAGTGAACAAATCAAAAGATTTGAAACATTAAAAATAAGAATTCGACAAAAAAGGGAGGTAATAAAATAAATTACTGAAAAAAAAAAAATGCAAATATCGAAAGCAGTAGGAATCTGGAGAGATAGACACATTCAGAGATCATATTCAACACGATATCACAAAACTCACGACAACAATAATAATATTAAACATAATAAGGATAAAAAAAAAAGCAATAATAATAATAAACAATATAATAATGCCTATAAAAAATTACCACGACAGCCAAAACAACATCTACTGTCACTACGGTGTTTACAAAATGATTTTAAGACCACAGAAAGCAAAGGGAGACAAGACACGTGTACAGTCGAGTATGTAGAAGGTTTGAACGGGAAAATGTACAATAAACACACGCACAAAAATATATTGAATCGTTGATATGAAACAAAAGATACATGCCATAACCAATTCTACTTAGGTAGGGTTCGTCGAGAGAATCACCGAGGTTGGGGTCATCATCATCCAGAAGGGCGTGTTTTTCTGCCAGAATCAAAATAAATTCAATCATGCAGAGACGGACATGCAATAAATAATAATTCAGTGATTTCATAAGGAGGATAGTGATGGAGGAGAAACAAACAAAAAATGGGGGGAAAAAAAACAAAGTAATGAACTGAAATAATGTGAGTGTGTGTGAAACAGTCAAAAGAAACAACCACAATGCAACAGTTGTACCACATTATCGCCAACAAAATAAACGGGTAAAAGGGTTTTATGATTATTTTCATCCCATAATAGTTTGGAGACATTGCACAGCCCATAATAGTTTGGAGACATTGCACAGCCCATAATAGTTTGGAGACATTGCACAGCCCATAATAGTTTGGAGACATTGCACAGCCCATAATAGTTTGGAGACATTGCACAGCCCATAATAGTTTGGAGACATTGCACAGCCCATAATAGTTTGGAGACATTGCACAGCCCATAATAGTTTGGAGACATTGCACAGCCCATAATAGTTTGGAGACATTGCACAGCCCATAATAGTTTGGAGACATTGCACAGCCCATAATAGTTTGGAGACATTGCACAGCCCATAATAGTTTGGAGACATTGCACAGCCCATAATAGTTTGGAGACATTGCACAGCCCATAATAGTTTGGAGACATTGCACACCCCATAATAGTTTGGAGACATTGCACACCCCATAATAGTTTGGAGACATTGCACACCCCATAATAGTTTGGAGACATTGCACACCCCATAATAGTTTGGAGACATTGCACACCCCATAATAGTTTGGAGACATTGCACACCCCATAATAGTTTGGAGACATTGCCCACCCCATAATAGTTTGGAGACATTGCCCAGCCCATAATAGTTTGGAGACATTGCACAGCCCATAATAGTTTGGAGGCATTGCACAGCCCATAATAGTTTGGAGACATTGCACAGCCCATAATAGTTTGGAGACATTGCACAGCCCATAATAGTTTGGAGACATTGCACAGCCCATAATAGTTTGGAGACATTGCACAGCCCATAATAGTTTGGAGACATTGCACACCCCATAATAGTTTGGAGACATTGCACACCCCATAATAGTTTGGAGACATTGCACACCCCATAATAGTTTGGAGACATTGCACACCCCATAATAGTTTGGAGACATTGCCCAGCCCATAATAGTTTGGAGACATTGCACAGCCCATAATAGTTTGGAGGCATTGCACAGCCCATAATAGTTTGGAGACATTGCACAGCCCATAATAGTTTGGAGACATTGCACAGCCCATAATAGTTTGGAGACATTGCACAGCCCATAATAGTTTGGAGACATTGCACAGCCCATAATAGTTTGGAGACATTGCACACCCCATAATAGTTTGGAGACATTGCACACCCCATAATAGTTTGGAGACATTGCACACCCCATAATAGTTTGGAGACATTGCACACCCCATAATAGTTTGGAGACATTGCCCAGCCCATAATAGTTTGGAGACATTGCACAGCCCATAATAGTTTGGAGGCATTGCACAGCCCATAATAGTTTGGAGACATTGCACAGCCCATAATAGTTTGGAGACATTGCACAGGAATTTTTATCCTGCTACGTATCTAGCCATCCTAACCCTTACCAAATAAATTTGGTGGGGAGGGGGGGGGAGGTTTAGTTCAATCGCCGATGATATGATCAACCAACAGGTGGCACTGTGTTCATATTTACTTGCGTTCCCACGAGAGTAGAGTTAGACACAAGGTCAGTTTTTAATAGGGGAAATCCAGTACTCTAAAAGGGGGCACTCTGCATTAAGACAAAAATAAACATTATCTCAGTCTAGAAAGATTTCTCCTTCATTTACCAAGGACAGAAAAGATGAAATGTAATATCAGAACAGATACTTTGAACCATAGCCAACACAGATCTGATATAATATTAAAAACATTTACTGTATGACATCGTTTTCTAAAATATTGCATGTCCTTGTGCCTGACTAGGCTGGTTTGAATGTTGGAAGAGATACAAGAGCATGACTTCAGTGTGATTCACAATCAAGCCTGCGACATTAACTCGCTTCTTGCCTTCTTTAAAAAAGACCAAGTTGAAGACATCTGGTGATAAAGTCATTAATGATAATATGAAAAGAAATCTATTATTTGTGGGTACAAATATAATAAATTAAGAAGGACTAATTTACTCCTAAACTAATTAACCGATCATTATTAATTTTGGAACACGGCAGATACACGTAAGGGTGAGTAATGTGGGCTATATTTAGTTTAATTTCGTTTCATAAAAAAGGGGATGGAAGCCCTTTCTAAATATTTAACAATAGGTATGAAGTAAAAAAGTTTAAAATATTTGTCGTTCGGAAAGTTCTGAACGGACTTAGCTCCTATTGTCCATAACTTTCCGAAAGAAAGTCACACTGAATGAATTAGATAGAAGGATGAACGAATGAGACAAGAAGTGACGCCATTAAGCCACATCTTTTTAGAGGTCAATTTATTATCCCTAGGTACTTAGTCAATCTTAAAAAATGGTACACATCTCCCTCTGATACAAATATAAACGCATCGTCTAGTTTATAGAAAAGTTTAATTTTTAATCGTTTACAGATAATACTAAAACTCTGAAATCTTGTTTGATTGATTGATTTGCACCCTGAATGGAGAAGAGGTTTGGTTGTTTTGTTTTACGGCATATCAACTCTTTGCGGGTTATTTAATGCCGAATCTGGTCATTTTGGTGAAAGTTTTTATGCTTCAAATTCTTTATATGTTCAAATATTTATTCATGGTGTCTAGTTGAGTGAAAGGGGGGTGGGAGGGGGAAGGAAAGGGGGATGGGAGGGGGGAAGGAAAGGGGGATGGGAGGGGGAAGGAAAGGGGGATGGGAGGGGGGAAGGAAAGGGGGATGGGAGGGGGGAAGGAAAGGGGGATGGGAGGGGGAAGGAAAGGGGGATGGGAGGGGGAAGGAAAGGGGGATGGGAGGGGGAAGGAAAGGGGGATGGGAGGGGGAAGGAAAGGGGGAATAGGAGGGGGAAGGAAAGGGGGAATGGGAGGTGGAAGGAAAGGGGGATGGGAGGAGGGAGGAAAGGGGGATGGGAGGGGGAAAGAAAGGGGGATGGGAGTAAAATTGTTGTTTTTTGTTTTTGATTTTGCAGAACATGATTGAGTTTTGCAAAAGGGAAAAGAAACAATGAATAAATGCATTTTGGTCCAGGAAGCCAATATCTTTAGACAGCCTGGTCTGGTAGCACGAGGAATGGATAAGAGGAATGAGACGACGAGAAGGGATGGGAGGAAAGGGACACTTTTTAAGGGTCAATTTGTTTCTTCTAGGAATTTATCTAATCCTAAGAATGGTTAAAAAAAACCCCAAAAAAACAAACCCTTCAATACAAATAAAAATGCGAAGTCTAGCTTTTAGAAAAGTTCCCGTCTTAGCTGCATAGACACCAACAGTTCTGTGGATCTTTTATATACAGCGTGGTCGTAGAATGATTGATAGTAGATGTAAATGGTTGATGTTACATATTTTTTATATTTAACTTCTCTCCAGGTTAGGCACAAGGTCAGGTGGGGTTTTGAAAAGCCAACACACTAGGTAAAGTACACTCTGTCCTACAAAAAGCCCCGTCGGCATTCCTCAGTAGGTGTTCAGTAAACTAACTCCTTCTCAAAAAAAAAAAAAGGGTAAAGCCTGGGAGGGTGAACCTCCTTGGACTGAACAGAACTGTACTTCAGCCTGACAGCAACAAAGTCACTCTCAGACTGATTGTCGAGGACTATTCTCGACAAGATAAAAGGTTTGATTTTATTTTAAAAAAAAAATTTAATCGCTGACAAGTATATATTTGTATCGAGCGAGATTTGACCATTTTTATGAGCCTGTAGGTTACCTAAGAAAACAATTGGCTTTAGAATGTGTAGCTTAGCGGCAGATTTACCGATTTAACTAGTAAGTGATTCCAAAAGTACAAAGAACGGAAAAATTTGGGAAACATTGGGTTAGAAAGTCATAGATTAGTTTTGTATTGCTGACAAGTGAACGAAAAACAAAAAAAAAAAAACGAAAAAAAACTATGGAAGCCGACAATGGACACAATCTAAAAAATTTAGATAATGACTAATATGGAAACAACTTAAAAGAAAATACAAATCATTAGTAATGTTAATTTTAGTAAAATTGTTTGACATTTTTAGATGAAAACAACTCGAATTTTGTTTTTATGGAAAAAAAATGAATATGGAAAATAGTGAGGAGTGAAAAAAAAGATAGGCAACTCGAAATCAGGTGCTTTTGATTGATGAAAAGGAAAACAAAAAAAAAGGAAAACAGAAAAGAAAAGGAAAAAAAGAATAAACATAAAAATGAAAAGAAAAAAGAGAAGAAAAAACCAAATGAAAAAGAAAAAAAGAGAAAATAAATGAAAGAAAAAAGGAAGAAAAGAAAAAAGGAAAAGATAAATTGCAAATATTTTAAATAAAAGCAATTACAGAAAGTAAGTAAAGAGGTCAAGTACACATTTTTTTCAGTTAAATTATTTGAAGTTATATATATATATATATATATGTATGTGTGTGTGTATTTAGGCAGCATATTTTCATTTAGGCAAACATTATTAAATAACACAGAGTGTTTTTGCTTGATAAGACATTTTGTTTATTTTTTCAATTTTCCAAATGGTCCATTTAGTGTTTTGGTCAAATTGATGTATGTAAGTTCCATGTGTTTCTTGTTCCATTTTCTTTCCTTTTTTGCGAATACTTTCGATTTGATTTGTCAAATCATCATCAGGCGGTGTTAATCTTTTTTTTTTTTTTAAATATGCCTTTACTGTTGAGTTTTTTTTAAAATTATTATAACGGCCAGTTATTTACAACTTAAAATGAGCGTTTATAATATTGAGACGTTACACGGGAGCGTGATTATGTTCTAAGAGCGTGAAAGATTTAAAAGATGAATCAAATCGAAAGTACTCACAAAAAAAGCAAAGAAAATAGAACGAGAAACACATAGAACTTACATACAGCAATTTGACCGAAACACTAAATGGACCATTCAGAAAATTGGAAAAAATAAAAAAATGTCTTATCAAGAAAAAACACTCCGTGTTATTTAATAAGGTTTGCCTAAATATATATATATATATATATATATATATAGAGAGAGAGAGATAGATAGAGAGTGAGTGAGTGAGTGAGTGAGAGTGTGCAATGTAATGTTTATGAAATGTACGTATGTATATTTTAAGTGAAACTAATTATTTGAATAGGAATGGTAAATTATGATTTGAATTATCTAAAAAATACAAATAAGCGAAAATAAGAATTTGGTTTATTTATTTACTAAAGTAAATCTTAACGCGAACAAAAATGTAACGGTTTTTGAAAAGCGATCGATAAAATTTAACATTTGAAATCGGCTGACTTGGGACAGAAAGAAGCAGAAATGGGAGAAGTCTGCATTCTCATTGGTTAAAATGAAATTATCTGCGTTCTCATTGGTTAAAATGAAATTATCTGCATTCTCATTGGTTAAAATGAAATTATCTGCATTCTCATTGGTTAAAATGAAATTATCTGCATTCTCATTGGTTAAAATGAAATTATCTGCATTCTCATTGGTTAAAATGAAATTATCTGCATTCTCATTGGTTAAAATGAAATTATCTGCATTCTCATTGGTTAAAAGGAATTAACTGAAATTATTAAATGTCTGAAATCTGCTGACTTGTGAGCCGCATTATTTTATTAACCATGGCAACAAATTCATTATTATTTTCATATTTATCCGGTGAAATTGAGGATCTCATAGAAGTCAAAGTGTAAGCGGTGGCCCGATCGACTTTCAACTTTTTATTTTTAATTTTCTTATCTTTTTGTTTTTGCTGGAGATGGGGCATCCTACCGGATACCAGACATTCACCCACTATTTCAAAGAGTCCAACTAAGATATCTTTTTAGGATTCTAACCGTCCCTTTAAGTGTATATATCTTGCACTTGGTTAACCGGGTATATTCGCCAGGTAGTTTTTGAAATTCTTTTTCATTAATCCGGTTGCTCCTATGATTACTGGGATGATGGAGATCTTCCGAAGATTCAAGACTATGGTATTTTATTATCTTCTCCCTCTCGGCTCTGTTTTCGCCGGCATCATAAGGGGCACTGACTTCAACTAGGATTGCTACACTCTCCATGTTCCGTATCACTATGTCAGGTTCAACAGCTCCGTTTTCTAGGTATGTAGCTGTAGGAATTGCATAGTCATAGTGGATGGTGTAGTGGGGGAATATATGTGTTATGAAGTATAAAATACAAGTAAATAATAAACTTCAACACATCATATTTGTTTTTTTATGGAAATCGCTCCAGACAAGGCATAAAGCCACTTGATGTAAGAAACTAAAAAAAAAAATACTACTTCAAGGTCAAAAACTAGCCAACGATAAGTGTTAGATGGATAGATTCTGACCAATAAAACAGCAATTCTTCCCCCTTTTTCAGAAACATTGCTCATGGAATGTGAGGACTAAAGGATAAAATATTGGAAGCGAGAGTTACAAGGCTGTCGAAAGTAACCCAAGGTCCACTTTCTATTCTCCTAAACGTCTTTTTATACATGCTGGCATGTGTTGGACGGCTTTAAAAAATTGGCTTCTTAACTCACTTATCTCTGGCCATGTCTTTACTTATCCCTCTTTCTCTCAGGTCCATTTTTATCACTTCCTCCCATGTTTTCCTTGGTCTTCCCCTGTGAACTGAACCTGATACCTCAACTGTCCTACATCTACTAACCCAAGCACTCCTCCATTCTTTCAATGTGGCCATACCATCGAAGTTTACTCTTCTGCACACACGTATCTACCCTAAACACAGTCTTAATTAGTCAGAAAACATGTTAAAATGGAGACATAGACACATCTGGCTAGCATTAAGCCCAATGTCAGAAATAGGAAAAGCCTCATTCTGAATTTTGCACATGTGTGCCACAAGTTTTTCTGTACCTTTAAATAGAAGAGTGCATTCGCTTGTTGTCTAGTATGATTCAGGGGAGATAACTTAAATATAGTTCAAAGAAAAATAACTCCTGGACATATTGAGTCTACAGAGCTATTGCATTACTGATACCATTGTGAAAGGTATGAATCTATCTACTCTCCCTCCAACCATGGGTTAAATAGTAGGGTCGACTGGGTAAAAAAAAAAATCTATGAAATATTGTGGTAATTATGTGGGTCTAGCACACTTATGATCCTACTTTAAAAAACTTATTAAAAAAAGCAACAGGATTTGTTGGGGAGGGCATGGTCGCCAACCTTCAATTGAGAAAGTGAGACACACACACAGGTGAGACAGTTATAAAAGGTAAGAGAAATCCTTTTTTTTAATCTTCATTAAGTCAAATCCTTTTATTTTCCAGACTTTATAAATCCATTTTCATCCTAAACTACGTATTTTGAATCTAGCTCTGACAAAATTTCTTCGAACGACTTCAAGATTGGGTAAAAATAAATCCATTTTCATCCTAAACTACGTATTTTGAATCTAGCTCTGACAAAATTTCTTTGAACGACTTCAAGATTGGGTAAAAATAAATCCATTTTCATCCTAAACTACGTATTTTGAATCTAGCTCTGACAAAATTTCTTTGAACGACTTCAAGATTGGGTAAAAATAAATCCCTCATAGTCAACATTGGTATCCATTAAACCTTCCGTACCCTTTTCCACTATATCTAAATAAAATAATTAAAAAAAAAAAAAAAAAAAATGATTTGTTCAAAATGTGGGAGAAGCGATTCCATAGAAGCACCAGAAAATGTATAGAAAGAGAGGTGTGTATATATATAGAGAGAGGTAGAATGGATTTGGTTTTTAATGGCTCAGGAAATCGTGTTTCTCACCTCGATTGATTTGCTGAGGAACAGGTCTTACTTGCAGGACTTCAGGGAGGGGAAGATGATGAAAATAAAATCAGGGATAAAATGAGATTAGGGATGGAGGACGATGCAATGATCCAATATTTTTTTGGATTAAAAATTAAAAATAAAATTCATTACAAATTAAAAGAAATTAAAAATTGTAAAGGCGATGTTACCAGACTGCAAAAAGCTTACCCCCTCCCCCCGTTTCATGTTTTCTTGGTTTTCTATAAGAGACTAGTCATCAGTTTTCCATGTTTAAGTTTAAAATAGCATTTTCTTTGGTCTGTAATAATATATAATAATATGTAATAATATATAATAAACTAGTTAAGGGCGAATGAAAGAAAAGAGATACCTATAAAACATTAACTCAAGTCTTCTTATTTAAAAAAAAACCTAACCCTGAAGATGACTAAGAAAGTCGAAAGCGCTCGAAAGAAATGGCCGAATTAAGAACAATCGGGGAAATACTCTACAGACTGCCACCTGAAACCAGAAAGATAGCTCGACGGTTTAAGAACCTCACGAAGAAGATTTACAAACGAGAAAGTTCTGTGACGTTAAACAACGCTTGCTTGGATAATATATATATATATATATATATATATATATATATATATATATATATATATATATCCAACGAATGTTAAGTCTGCAATATCTTGGATTTAGTTAGTTTGTCTGGGAATTTAAACTGCATTTTACAATTTTTTTTTTTTTTTTTTTTTTTTTAATGACTCAAAGCTTCTAGCCTGAAGATCCTCCCGGGGATGAAACGCGGGAGCCTCTGTGTAGCTTAATTGCCATAAATATATTTTCATAGCTTACTACCTAGCTCTACGTACGTATCGAACACTGTTGAAGTAAATACTGAAAATTGATACATAAAAAATTATATCTCCTTATAAAATTTTATGTGGATACATGAAATACTAATATATATATATATATATATTTGATGTTGATCGATAACATCGACATGCTGGTGTCGTAGATTTTGTACATGTCTGTAAATAAAAATAATCATATATAAAAGCTCTATTTGATATTGAGCACTTTTTATAAACCTGGTTTAAATTCTTTGGATTACTACCCTGTGGATGTTTTACCTGGATTATTATTATTATTATTATTAATATATATATATATATATATATATATATTTTTTTAACAGTTCACCCCAGACAAGGCAGGCCGCCACTAGACGTAAGGGGCTACCGAGAAGAAAGAAAAGGGAGAAGGTTGGAGGGGTCAACCTAAATTGGGATCTGCGCTACGAGATGTCTGTTTACATTAGTTTTAAACTTCTGCATGTCAGTACCGTCGGGGAAACAGGGGGCAGGGAGGGAGTTCCAGAGGCCAGCAGCACGAGGAAAGAAGCTATTTGAGTAGAAAGCTCTCCGGCATTTGGGGACCTCCACAGTGAATGGATTGGATTTAGTCGATTGTCGAGTTGGTCTAGTGAATTTACGTCGAGGGGCACCAGAGCAGCCAATTCATCGGAGCACAATCCATTGAAGTATTTGTAAAACAAGCACAAGGATGCTACATTGCAGCGATGGGACAGGGACTGGAGTTTGGTTGACAGTGAGGGACCTATTAGGTTGGCGACTCTTATTTTGACCTTGTCAAGGAGGGAGAGACTAGTAGATGATGCACCAGCCCAGATGTGGTAACAATACTCCATGCATGGGCGGATGGTGGCTTTGTAGAGATACAGGATAATGTCAGGTATGAGGAGTTTACTAGTATGGTAGAGGGAGCCAACCTTCTTTGCGGCAGCCTTGGCAATGTCTTCAATGTATTTGTTCCAATTCATGTTATATAAAATACAGGTTGAACGATGAAGTTTCCCTCCATGGAAAGAAGCATTTAAGTTTAGCCATGAAAATGTTATTTGAAACGGAAGCGTGATGACAGACAGACAGAGCTTTGTCTAATGATGCTTGGACGCATTTAAGAATTTCGGGTAATCTTATTAACCCATTGGCAGCCATGATTATTTTTTTTAAGACCAGAAAGATAATTAACCATATTTCAGCAACACACATATTTTTCAGAGATATTTATAGTTAGTCATAATGATTGGAGTGTCTTTTAAATATTAATGATGTATATTGGCAACACTGATCTGCCAGTTTTCAGTAAACTGAAAATCTAGAGTAGTAAGATGCAATTAATTTCATCTATTATTCAATCAAAATCTTTTTGTAAGTAGTCCTTATAACAAACCCACATTTTTATATATAGTATAAATGACTATCCTATAAAGTTAGGTTAATCTTTGAAAGTAATTTTGCTCAAATATAATATAGTATTTATAAAAAAAAACATGCGTTAGTTTAGAGTCAAAGAATGAATAATTTTTTCTAAATTTTAGATATTGCTCAACCGGGGCAACGTCGATAAAGAAAATACCAACTTTGTGGGTGTTTGTTTTGTAGCTTTAGAGTTTTAGCTGGACATACATGCAGACAACTGCGCTTTATATAATAGTATATAAATAAATGAATGCTCTAACTTTCCCATGAAGTCAAGTAAATCTTTGAAAGTAATTTTGTTCAAAAATAATTTTTTTTTTTTTTTTTTTTTTTTACAAAATATTTTTTGTAATAAATTTTAAAAAAATTTGGGCACTAATGGGTCAAGACATTTTGCAATATGGTAACTGAAACTTATTTGACCTCAAATTCTGTCTGTCTCATTTAAAAAGATATTTCATAGTAAGAATGTAAGTAAATATTAAAGGAAGGGAAACATTTTGATCATATATAAAAAAAAAAATACAAATTTAAGGGATTTCTATGATAAAAAAAAAAATACAAATTTAAGGGATTTCTATGATAAAAAAAAAAATACAAATTTAAGGGATTTCTATGATAAAAAAAAAAATACAAATTTAAGGGATTTCTATGATAAAAAAAAATAATACAAATTTAAGGGATTTCTATGATAAAAAAAAAATACAAATTTAAGGGATTTCTATGATAAAAAAAAATAATACAAATTTAAGGGATTTCTATGATAAAAAAAATAATACAAATTTAAGGGATTTCTATGATAAAAAAAAATAATACAAATTTAAGGGATTTCTATGATAAAAAAAATAATACAAATTTAAGGGATTTCTATGATAAAAAAAAATAATACAAATTTAAGGGATTTCTATGATAAAAAAAAATATACAAATTTAAGGGATTTCTATGATAAAAAAAAATACAAATTTAAGGGATTTCTATGATAAAAAAAAAAAATACAAATTTAAGGGATTTCTATGATAAAAAAAATAATACAAATTTAAGGGATTTCTATCATAAAAAACAAAGGGTACACATTTCAAAAACAGATACCAACACTCTCCCTCCAATGAAAGACAAGACAAATATATTTCGGAATTTTTTTAGATGAGGATTGATAATTTGTATCATTTGGATTATTCGGATTACTGTTCTCATCTCGATTCTTATCTTCACAACGTTTCGGCCGATGTAAACTTTGACCTTCTTCAGACGCATCTTTTGAAACATGAAAACCTATACGGAATTTCAAATTGAACCTTTTATTTAATCTATAAGTGTAGATTGTTCTTGTTTCTTCAGCCATGACCAGGTAGAAATATTAATTGTTATGTTAGGCTTGCATGGATTGGCCGAAAGTAACCCAATCACTGCCCTCCTTAGGGGTCACGTGAGCCAACCTATATAAACTCTCATACTATTTATCTTCCTCCCACAAGGTAAGATGTGACACAAGGTCGGGAAAGTGGGAAAGAACCAGCGCTCGAGAATTTGAGCACTCTGCCCGTTTAAAAATTGCCTGGGCAGCCCCGTCGGCATTCCCCGGTAGGGGCGCCTCAGGTAGTAAGCAATAAACTTACTCCTCCCCAAAGAGGGGAGGCAAAGCCTGGGAGGGTGGACCTCCTAGAACTGCACAGGACGGACAACCGATAGACCGGCGTAAATCCAGACCCGAAGGCCCGGACAATACCGGTTTATTGGGCGGGGTAAAAATCCCTGGCTGAACTATAAACTGTAATGATTTTGGCTTGAGCTTCTTTTTCATTTTTACTACTCTCGTTGATGTCGGCTTTACTGCATTACAACAGCAGCTCCAATATATTCAGGTTTTAATTAACCTGAATATATTGGAATTACAAATTTTAATAATTACAATTTAAAAAAAAAAAGATTTGAAATAAAATACTATTTGAAAAAAAAAAGTTTGAATGCTCTATTTGAAAAATTTTATATTTATTTTAAAAACATCTGTTTAATATACTAACTGTAGTTAATCGGTGTTGCCCGGGAATCATTTTAATTTTTAATGTTTATTTGTTTGCACGTTTTTAAACTTAAGGTTAACAATTATTCTATTCTTCAATTAACTGATTTTTATTTTTAGATGGTTATTTAGAAATGTTTCATATTAGCAGTTGTCTGGGCCGGAAGTAGTATTAAAAAAAGAAAATTGTAGCTAAGTATGTTAGTACAGTGTAACCCGGATATAAGAGCACCGATATTAGAGAAACCCGAATATAAGAGACATTGTCTCTGGTCCCAAATTACAGCCTGTGTTAATGTCTATAAATTAGACCCGGCTATAAGAGAAACCCGGCTATAAGAGAAACCCGGCTATAAGAGACTTCTTCTCCAGTCCTGTCCTCTCTAATATAAGAGAGTTCCTTTTGAGTGACAGTGTGATGTCGTAAATCAGTCAAAAGACATTGCTAAATTTTCTCACCTCATTGGTGAGTCTTTCTATGACCTTCACTATAGCCATATCCATAAAATATTCATAAAAAAGGTTTCTTTTTTTGTTGTTGTTATTGTTAGAAGGCGAACCCGGATATAAGAGACTTATTATGTGGTCCCAACAGCTCTCTTACATCCGGGTTTACCAAAGAAATTTGTACAATCAAAAATGACTGCCTTTTTTAAGAAAAAGTAATTTTTGACTGAATTATTTGAGAAAACTGATTGAAAAGTATTTTTTATGTCTATACTGTTAAATAAACTAGTGTTCTGTGTATAAAAAGTGTTATGTGGTGTTTCCATACTTACATAAACAAAATAGACAATACCCGGATATAAGAAGAACCCGGATATAAGAGACAGCTCTCTTTTATCCGGGTTACACTGTATATGTTATGATAAACTGCCACGATTATCTCCCTTGAACGTAACTCTCAAAAGAACTCTTATTATTCAAAGATGGCCGCCTTGCATTAGCAATACAAATCCTAGCACTATGTTTAATAAAGCTGCTATTCTGTGGTAATTCATGTTTGTGTTACTTCATCTAAATACTTTTTAAAAATGCATATGAGGCTAGGTAAAAAAAAATGTATTAAAAAGGGAGAAAACACAGAATAAAGCAGTGAACAAACACAAACTTGTTATTGTATTGTTTAAAAACAAAGGGAAGAATGAAGACCACTTCAATGCAATACAGGCTATACAAAAAAGGAAATAGCAATGCATGATGGGAAAAAAAGTATAAAAATAATTGTGGATTAGGGCAAATGCTTTGAAAGATAGAGGAAATGGAGGAATCCAAATATTAAAAAAACGTCTAGAAAAATCAAACAAAAATTTCTAAGATTCAAATTTGGTTCACGGAAATCGGTGAAGGTAAAATAAAAAAAATTATAAGAAAGAGAAAACGTCTCAAACGGGAAAGTTTTAAAAAAGAAAAGAAAATTTAAAAAACCCGAATAAATCAGTATAGAAAATAAAAAGGCAAAAAGAAAAAAAATGTTGCATTAAGGAAATAAATTGATGGTGGGGGTGTTGTTTGACTTGCTATTTGCTTACTCAACTCCCCTAAATACTTGAGATGGATTCGTCTTACCATCCCTTACCCATACCCTCTTTTTTTCCTTTGCCTCTTATTTTAATGCTCAATGTTTAATTTCTGCCTCCCTCCCCCATTTCAACACATTAAGAAGTAAAAAAAAAATGGAAGGGAGTTAATATATACCAGTTACCAAAAGTAATACTGTAATCTTACAATTTTTGATCTTGGACAACGCCGAGTAGAACCAGTTACCAACAGTAATACTGTAATCTTACAATTTTTGATCCTGGACAACGCCGAGTAGAACCAGTTACCAAAAGTAATACTGTAATCTTACAATTTTTGATCCTGGACAACGCCGAGTAGAACCAGTTACCAAAAGTAATACTGTAATCTTACAATTTTTGATCTTGGACAACGCCGAGTAGAACCAGTTACCAACAGTAATACTGTAATCTTACAATTTTTGATCCTGGACAACGCCGAGTAGAACCAGTTACCAAAAGTAATACTGTAATCTTACAATTTTTGATCTTGGACAACGCCGAGTAGAACCAGTTACCAAAAGTAATACTGTAATCTTACAATTTTTGATCTTGGACAACGCCGAGTAGAACCAGTTACCAAAAGTAATACTGTAATCTTACAATTTTTGATCCTGGACAACGCCGAGTAGAACCAGTTACCAAAAGTAATACTGTAATCTTACAATTTTTGATCTTGGACAACGCCGAGTAGAACCAGTTACCAACAGTAATACTGTAATCTTACAATTTTTGATCTTGGACAACGCCGAGTAGAACCAGTTACCAACAGTAAGACTGTAATCTTACAATTTTTGATCTTGGACAACGCCGAGTAGAACCAGTTACCAAAAGTAATACTGTAATCTTACAATTTTTGATCTTGGACAACGCCGAGTAGAACCAGTTACCAAAAGTAATACTGTAATCTTACAATTTTTGATCTTGGACAACGCCGAGTAGAACCAGTTACCAAAAGTAATACTGTAATCTTACAATTTTTGATCTTGGACAACGCCGAGTAGAACCAGTTACCAAAAGTAATACTGTAATCTTACAATTTTTGATCTTGGACAACGCCGAGTAGAACCAGTTACCAAAAGTAATACTGTAATCTTACAATTTTTGATCTTGGACAACGCCGAGTAGAACCAGTTACCAAAAGTAATACTGTAATCTTACAATTTTTGATCTTGGACAACGCCGAGTAGAACCAGTTACCAAAAGTAATACTGTAATCTTACAATTTTTGATCTTGGACAACGCCGAGTAGAACCAGTTACCAAAAGTAATACTGTAATCTTACAATTTTTGATCTTGGACAACGCCGAGTAGAACCAGTTACCAAAAGTAATACTGTAATCTTACAATTTTTGATCTTGGACAACGCCGAGTAGAACCAGTTACCAAAAGTAATACTGTAACCATAGAATTTTTTTATCCAGGACAACGCCGAGTAGAACAAATGGAGGTTTGGAAAACAAAGAAGAAAAAAGAAGAAGTCAGAGTAGGCCTCCTTAATTTTAAAAGTGCAATCGGCACGTGAAGACATTACAAAAAGTGAGTTGTTACAAAATGGATTCATGGATTATTATCATCGACATTAAGAGAATCAAACGAACAGAATTTCTTCTCTTTATTTTCAGAAACAAACTTTTTCTTTTACGGTGAGCCGAACCATGTTTAAAATCATAAAGGATTCCTGTCATTCTCTATATTTCAAAGCAGATCAAAATAGCGGGAAGCAAAAGAACCAGAAAAAGTCGCCAAAGAACCTTCTGCAAAAGAATATACGGTCTGTAAAGTTTGCGTATTTTAGTGAAAATTTGTTTGGGAATTGAAACGAAACGATGCAAATTTATGTTGCTCGCATTTTTTTTTGTGTCAGATTTTAAGTTTTTTGGATGTTTTGAAAGGGGAGAAATAGATATTGGTAAAGAAAAGGGAGGCAGAGATAAGGGGAGATACAGAAATAGGGAGGTGGAGAGGTGGATGAAGACAGAGATAAAGGGAGAGGTGGGTGAAGGAGAGATATGGGGAGAGGAGGGTGAGAAAAGGAGAGGAGGCTGAAGATAGAGCGAGGGGAAGAGGGTAAAAGGAAAGGGGGAAGGTGAAGACAGAGAGGGAGGGAAAGAAAGGTAAAGAGAGAGAAGGAGAGAAAAGGTTGACGATAGAGAGAGGGGGTGAAGACAGAAGGGGAGAGGGTGACGAAAGGGAGTGAACAAGGGCAAGGAACAGAGAGAAGCTGGAGGTTGAGAGAGAGTGAATATCTGCAATATTTTTGCCCCGGGGGGTGGGGGTGCAGGATGCAAGGGACGTGATTATGATAATTTACCATCTATGGAATTTGGATAACAATTAAAAAAAAAGAAAATATTTTTTTTTTTTTTTTTTTTTGCATAAAGTTCTTCAGTCCATAAAAAAAAAGAAAAAGAACGCAAGCACGAGAAATGGAGAAAAAGGCGAAAGAATTGCGGACGAAGAAAGGAATACCCACTTGAGCTAGGTTGTGTTACGTCACCAGCGTGAACCCTCGGAGGAGTGGAATATTGCGTGTTGTACTGGGTTCGGGGGTAGACTGGACGCACTGCGACCTGAGACTGCGGACTCTCGGCACCTTGTAGATGGCCATTGGGAACTGCAGGAACGGGAAGAATAGAAGCTATAGAATAAGATGAAGATAAAAACGGAGCAATTTTTCTCACGGGGGAAAAAAAACAAAAAAAAACGCAAGCAATTCTTAATTTATTTTGCTGGCAATGTCAGAAAGTTTGGTACTTTTTCACAATATCATTCCTGACAAATTGACGCTCAAATCAAATTAGGAAAGTAGAAAGTGACTAACTTGGGTTTGCTTCTGGCAGCCTCGTAAATCTCGCTTCCCTTATTTTGTCCTTTAGTCCTCACATTACATGAGCGATGTTCCTGACAAAGGGGGAAGAATTGCTGTTTTTTGGGTAGTTTTTGACCTCGAAGTGGGAATTTAAAATTTTTTTTAGCTCCTTACATCAAATGGCTTCATGCCTTGTCTGGAGCGATTTCCATTAAAAAAATATATATGTATATAACCTCTTTGTTATGCTGTGCAACTTAATTTGGAGGGGGATTTTCAGATTAGAATATTTGTTATTATTGTTATTCTTATTATTATAATATTAAACAGGTAAACTCGTTTATACCAGCTCCTCCGGCGGAGGGGGAATAATTGCTGTTTTCTGGGTCAGAATATATCCATATAACATTTATCATTGACTAGTTTTTGACCTCGAAGTAGGAATTACAAAAATTTTTTTTAGCTCCTTACATCAAGTGGCTTCATGCCTTGTGTGAAGCGATTTCCATTAAAAAATATATATATATATTTATTTACCTCCTCTCCAGGAGGTTAGGCACAAGGCCAGTTTTATCTTACTCCCACAAGGTAAGATGTGACCCAAGGTCGGGTCGGGAAAGTGGGGTTTGAAAAGCAAGCGCCCGAGAAGGTGAGCACTCTGGCCATTAAAAATTGCCTGGCAGCCTGTCGGCATTCCCCGGTAGAGGCGCCTCAGGCAGTAAGCAATAAACTTACTCCTCCCCAAATAGGGGTGGCAAAGCCTGGGAGGGTGGACCTCCTAGAATTGCACAGGACAAACCCACAGACCGGCAGAATTTCTTATTATTATAATAATAAACAGGTAAACGTTATAAATAAGAAACTCGTTTGTACCCGCTCCTCCGGCGGTGTTAGTACAGTACCTGGGTATGTCAATTTCCATCTTTAGCTAGCTTTTACTGCTTTTATAGCTATCACGGAGAAAAATATTTATGAAATTTCGTGGAAAAGAATATGAGACTTAGTATTTGCATGAGAGAGTAACTAGGATGAATGTATTTACGTATTGTTTTTATTGGCAAAAAGACAGAAATTATAGTTGAAGATAATTTGAAAAGCAAATCATTTTATTTTCATTTTTTTTAGATAAATAAAATCATTTATTTAAAAGCTGAGAGTGAAAGAAACAAAAAAAAAAAAAAAAAAAAAAAAAAAAAAAAAATGGAAATTTCACTTTGAAAATGGCATTTTACTTGTCGAAAGTCTCAGCTTTTAAATAAATTATTTTATTCATTCAAAAAAAAAAAAAAAAAAAAAAGTAACATTTGGTTTTCAAATTTCTTTAAATATTACTACGAAAATAATGTTTTCTAAAAATAATTGGCTTTGAACTAATGTTAAATATCCTTTGTGTACTTTTTTATGCAGATTATCAAAAAAATGGTTACTCGTGCCACATCTTGCTGCAATCAGAAGCAAGTAAGCATTACACTTATGATATAGTTGCATATAAAGACAATTTGAAAGTGCTATATATATATGTATATAAGTAGTTGCATATAAAATTAAAAAAATAATAGTTAATAAAAATAATAGTTTATAAAAATAAAAAATAAAAATAAAATAAAAATAATGAAATAATAAAAATAAAATAATAATAAATAATAGAAATAAAGATAATAATAGTTAATAAAAAATATAGTTAATAAAAATAATAGTTAATAAAAATTAAAAATAAAATAAAAATAATAAAATAAAAATAAAATAATAAATAATAGAAATAATAAAGTAGTTGAATATAAAGACAATTTGAAAGTGCTATATATATATATATATATATATATATATATATATATAACACTAAAGAATTTTTTGTTACAGTTCTCTATAATAGTTAAGTAAATTTTGCAGACAATTTGTCATCAAGTGTGTTATTCTAAACAAGTACGAAAACTGTAACAACGCAACAAGTGCTCGTATATATGTGCAGAAAAATATTTCCATTCTATGGAGATCCGGCGCGAACGCAGACCCCACAATATTATTATACCACTTTTGTTCAAACTGAAAAATACTTATCTAAATACTCTGGTTAATGTAGTTTCAGAATATATCTAGTTATAGGGGTCTATCTCCAAAAACCTTTGCAAGAGTTTGTGACATATTTCCATTCTGACCTCACTATACTATTGTACCATTTTTGGATAGAACAGATACTATACTTCGTTCTTTTGACCAAGAAAGTGTATTTTCGTTTGAGTTTCACGTTCAACACGACAGATACATCAGCTGGAATTTAAAAAAATTATCTTCGTCGATCGGTCGATCCCATCTTTTTAAAAACAGGGTGGAGGAGGATAATTTACGTACATACAGGAAATTGCCTTTACGTATTATCATAAAGATTTTTGGTGCCTGACATGTTAGACCGCTCTTAAAAATAAAATAGCTAAAGAAATGTATAAACTTTGTTATGTACTTACGTGGTAGATGAAAAAAAGACTGTACACCAAAAATTATACAAATTCATCTAGTATTTATTTAATTATAAATAAAAAACGATTTTATCACTCGGTAGATATTTCCACCATTTTGTACCTTAGATTTTCAAGTGGTCAAGGACGATAACTCATTTTCACGATTTCGGGGTTTGGGGTCTCCATTGTTTACAAAAATGTCAAAATGTACGTAAAATCATTTTTTTTCTTTTTCTTATAATTTAATAAATACTGGATGAATTTGCGTAACTTTTTCTGCACAATCTTATTTTCAGCTAACACGTAAGTACATAATAAAGTTTATACATTCTTTAAATATTTCAATGTCGGGGTTGATATGCACAAGCACCATATTTTTTTTAGACAATTTGCCAAGTGTGATATTCTGAGCAAGTACCAAAATTATAACACAAAATGGATCAAATGGAAATATTTGGTTTCTTTAAGTTTTAACATCCGAAGAATATGCTGCTTAGTTGAGTTGAGTTGAATAAACCAACTATATAAAAAAAAAAAAAAAAAAGCAACAAAAAAAAAAAAAATTCTTACGAGTAGAAAACCGACCATTGACGATAATTTGAGGCAGATGCTTCCCCAAATTGGATGTCATAAAATTACCTGAAAACCTAGTGTCTCATGAGCGGATGCAAAAAAAAAAAAAAAATTACATTTCAACTTGGAGGGGAAAAAAATTATTTCAATCGCCAGTGTTAGAATATTAAAGGACAAGTGTTAAGAATGGAGTCCTAAATTATTTTAATGAGAAAGAAAAGGGAAGTAACTGTGTAAACGTTCAAATCTATTTAGTAGCATGTAGAAAAATGTGTATTGCTCATGAATTGTGCGGAGAAATGACTTTTCTGCCGAGACGTTGAATGCAGTAATTTTCGGTGGATATTATCCGAAACTCGTATCATTTGATGGATGGGCTCCTTGTATTGGTTTAGATATGCCCCAAAGTGAAATTTACCAGCATGACGACATTGTTGTTCACAAAGAAAACTTTGTAAAAGATCCCGTTGGTGCAAGCATTAAATATTCAGGTAGGCGAGTTAACTGGTATCTATATTAGTTAGTGCATATTAGCATTTACGAAATGGGATAGACAAGGGATAAAAAGTCAACAATTATTGGGAATTAAAAATAGTGGAAATGGAAGTAGGGATACAGGCAAGAGGAAGTGATGTCATATGAAGGGAGAGAATTCTGGTCAGTAAATATCTCTTGGTCTTGAAGGATCAAGAATGCACGTGTGTTGTTGAAACTACCTTCTGTTATATGGGTGACATGTTGAACGTGCTATAACTGCTCGCTGTTTTGTTGCTTGGGGAAAGTTGAGGAATCTGCTGCCAATCCTTACGTCTCGGCTAGTTTATTTTAGGATTCGGAGCAAGGTCTTTTCAGCCCGTGTCTGCCTTGCTATCTTGCATGGCAGTGAGACATGGGCCCTAAATGCTTCAGCGTAATAACCAAGTGGATGTGCGACAGCAAACTAGAGGAAAGAATCCCTTATATTAAGGGTGGGACGTAATGGGTGAAAATTTCAGATTCATGCGAGTAGTATTTTTTTTTGTTCATTTATACATAAATAACACTAAACAATCAAACATTTTGAAAATTTTGCCTGGAGACTTCAGGCACTAAGAAGCCTGGTAGAACAAGGACCTTGCTTGACTGCGTAAGAAGTGATTTGACTGCATGCAGCATAACTTATATCAACTCTCTGGATTGGAAAACATGGAGAGCAGACGTTGCCTAATGTTGCCCACCATGGAGTACGGGACACTTGTAGCACCTTAAATACCAAAACATGATGATGATGATGATGATGATGCGGATGACGATGAATAATGTAACTTAAAAACTTCACACTTAATCAACTCTCTTTCTGTCTCTCTTTCTTTCTATGAGGTGATATGACATGTGATATAGCTATGACATGTGCTATGACATGTGCTATGACATGTTTCAATTCAGTTGCGCTGCAGCATGCAACTCAATAAATCTCATGTTCTCTCGACACAATAACTGTTAGAATTATTTTGTCTGCTTTTAGAAGCAGAGTGCCTGACTACTTTGATTTTCGCTCTCCAATTCCTACAACAAATGTGGATAGATATGCACAGAAAAGATTACCTCAGTTATGGAAGGATCATAAAAATCATATTTGACCAATAAAACCGTGCGCAGAAGTGAACATGGGAGGTAATATTTTTTTTAAGGAAAGGGTTATAACCCTTAAATTTTTTTTAATATGATCAAAAAAAATAATGTAAAAAATATTCCATGCTCAAATAACAACAAAGTGCAGAACCTGTAAATCGAAATTGAAGACCCCAAGCAGCCGATATATTAATACTGACAATTGTACTTGATTCGATTATTAAAAAAAAAAAGTCATATACATATATATATATATATATATATATATATATATATCTATATATAATAATAATCCAGGTAAAACATCCACAGGGTAGTAATCAAAAGAATTTCAACGAGGTTTATAAAAAGTGCTCAATATCAAATAGAGCTTTTATATATGATTATTTTTTATTTACAAACATGTACAAAATCTGCGACACTGGCATGTCGATGTTATTGATCAAAAGCTATTATAAACCGAGATCTCATCAGGCAGAGTTAGAATCCGATCATATTTGGTTTCCAAATATGATTTAAGGTTAAGATCGGATTCTAACTCTGCCTGATGAGATCTCAGTTTATAATAGCTGTTGATCGATAACATCGACATGCCAGTGTGTAAATAAAAATATGGATTACTTTTATGTACGTATAAAATTAATATATATATATATATATATTAACGAAAAATACGTCCTATAAAGTTAAGGGCGACTAATAATGCAATCAAAATAGTAGTAGTAAGCAAACACAACGAACGCTGCAATCACCAATAAAAACAATTGCATAAATATATATATATATATATATATATATGTAGATACCAAACACGTTTACAGCTTAGTTTTAAGGGTGTAGCCTGAACCCATATATGATTAAAAAAAAAAGTTTAAACAATAAATTTGAACATTTTAAGGACACTTAAATTTAATCTAATGGAGAGAAAAGTGCAAATGAAAAGATTTAAACGCAACTTTCCCACCAAAAAAAAGATTCGTTTAGATGAATTACGACAAGTCTGAATTTCTCAGAACAAAGAACAGACTACATCACTTAATTTCAGTAATAAATTACGAGCACTTCATCAGGAATATCTGTCCTTTTTAGGACAAACACTTTTCTTTTCAGGACAATTTCTCCTAGGAACATTTCACACAACCCCTTTTTTTTTTAAAACCCTTTTCATCCAGGTGTCAGTGAATCATCGAAAACCAAACATCACTGACCTCAGTGATGTCACATGGGGACAAAGGTACAACTAATTAGCAAGGCTAAGAACAATTTGAGGATAAAGGTTAATGAGATAAATAGATAGCTGAAGAATGATGAATACTATGAGATGATTGAAAATCTTTATATAACACCAACTCCTGACCCCAAAAAAACAGCAATTCTTCTCCCTTTGTCAGAAACATTTCACATGAACTGTGACGACTAAATAACAAAATAGGGGGATAGTTTCATAACTTTTGATTCCCCCTATTAATACAGAATTCTTCAAGAGATAGTCAACGCAACACGCAACGTTTCATTTGTCTAACTTTTTTGTTCCAAACAACTCAATTCATCTTAAGAGACCACGTGTATAAAGTCACTAACAGGAATTTATTATTTGGATGTTATTCTCAACATAATTAAATGTTAAAATCAAAAAAAATAATAATTATGTGCCCAAGTGGGCGGTGTGTGGAGATTTCCAATCCTCTCATCGTATTCATCATAATTCCACTCTCAATCAATCCATCTCATTAACCCTAACCTCCCTTATATTCGAGTCTTGATAAGTGGTGACTCTTTGTAAAAAAAATAATCAACTGATGCTGTTGTCCCCCAAGCTTAAAAAGATGGCTTCCATATTCAATTCTCAATAAAACCCTGTGCTATATACACTTTTTTTATCGTATTCATTTCTTCGATAGTGAGTTACTTTCCGATCACTCTGTAGATCGATTGTTTTGGTTTTGTTATACAAAACAATGAGAACGTTCGTTTGAATAAGAGTCACAAAAACAGCATTAATTAATTATTAATTAATAATTAAAAATTATAAATTAATTGAAAATTATAAATTAATAAAAAATTATAAATTAATACAAAATTATAAATTAATAAAAAATAAAAAATTATAAATTATTAATTAACAAAAAATTATAATTAATTAAAAATCATTAATAATTAATTAAAAATTATTAATAAATAATTAAAAAGTATTAATTAAAAATTGATTAACAATTATGAATTAATAATTAATTAAAAATTATGAATTAATAAACAATTATGAATTAATAATTAATTAAAAATTATGAATTAATAATTAATTAAAAATATT
This sequence comes from Sepiola atlantica, assembly GCA_963556195.1. Taxonomy (NCBI): domain Eukaryota; kingdom Metazoa; phylum Mollusca; class Cephalopoda; order Sepiida; family Sepiolidae; genus Sepiola; species Sepiola atlantica. The sequence continues at coordinate 4,406,656 of OY744544.1, read as the reverse complement.
AATTAATAATTAATTAAAAATTATTACTGAATCATTATTAATTAATAATTAATTAATAATTATTAATTACCTTCTAATTTTTATTAGGTCAGTATTTTAATAGTATATTAACTGCATGTAATTAGTTCAATTAAAACCATTTTAATGCTAAAAATGCTAAAAACCTGTTAACCATTAAAAACCTATGAGCAATTAAAATCCTGTTAGCTATTAAAAAATCTGTCAATTATTAAAAAAAAAATTGATTAAAAAGAAAAAGGCAAATTAAAAATGATTTTTTGCTTAAAAAAAATTAAGAATACTTAATTACCCTCTGCTTTTTATAAGGTCAGTATTTTAGTTGTATATTAACTGTGTGCAGTTAATTCAATTAAAACCATTTTAATTAATGATTTACTTTATAAGCGTTTGTTTCTTTTAAAAAAGAATTTTTAAAAATTGCATAGAATACTTTAACTGGCAAGTTTGCTTTAAAACAAACATTTTGTTAGCCATTAAAACTTTGTTAACCATTAAAAACCTATGAGCCATTAAAAACCTGTCAATTACTTTTAAAAAATTGATTAAAAAGAAAAAGACAAATAAAAAATGATTTTTTGCTTAAAGAAAATTAAGAATACTTTAAATAACCATTAAAACACTTTTGAAACATTACATATTAGATACTAGTAATTAAAAAAATGTTTTTGAGTACAAAAATGATATGGAAGTTACAATTAAGAACTATATTGCTAAATTGTAATATTTATAAAATTTTACTGAATAAAAATTATTCGTTCTAAAGGTATACATACCATTTTATGATTTAATGAATTTATAAAACAGTAAAAAAAAAAACAAAAGTGGAAAAAAGTAAAAAAATAAATATTTTTAAAATAAAAAGAATGTAAAATAAATATTTTAAATTAAAATGTAAAAAAATGTTGAAAGCGTGTAAAATAAATAAAATGTAAAAATTACAAAATAAAAAAATGTTGAAGTCAAAAAACAAAATCATAAATAAATTTTTACTTTTTTATATATATTAAAAAAAAAAATGGAGAAAAAAAAGTAAAAATTAGAAAAATAAAAACAAAGAAATAAAGATGAAAAAGTGAAAAAAAAAAAATTGTAACAAATGTAAAAAAAATAAGGAAAAGCAAGGTAAAAGGAAAAATCAGAAAATTTAAACAAATGTAAAAAAATAATGAAAAACGAGGTAAAAGGAAAAATCAGAAAATTTAAACAAATGTAAAAAAGAAAAGTGAGGTAAAAGGAGGGGGGGGGGAAGAAAAGGAAAATATTAATTTTATTCTCAGAATTCCATTTATTTTCTTTGCAAACCAAAATGTTGCAGCTTACTTGAAGAAGGTGTTTTAGTCGAAACTTCTAAAAACGGTAAAAAATGGCCCGAAAGAATCAGTGAATCATGAGAAAAAGGATTTTATCTTGAAAATTCAGCAAATTAAATCTACCACTACCTTTCTGACACACTGATATATATATATATATATATATATATCATATTACCATTAACTCAAGGTTGTGGGAGTACTCTTTTTACCTACACAAAGACGGTTGCCACAACTATAGTTTCTAATCTTTTAATATGCGGCAATCGTTTTTGTGTAGACAAAAAGACTACTCCCACAACCAGTTGATGTGAATACGTTATATAGGTTGTAAGTATCTATTTATTTTAACTCCAATGGTCATATTTTAATCAATTTTTCCAATAACTGAATAATGTTTTTACGGATTACGATCGAAGGAAGAAAAGAAAGATAATATTTCTTATTTATTTCCTCGTTTTCGACTTAAATTATTGCCTACCGTTTGTTTGGGACCCTCCTCCTATTTTTGTTTGATTTGCCTGTTCCGCAGGTTTGGGGCCAAATGCCTAACTTACACTCTCTAGATATTGGCTGCGTAGGGTCTACAGGAATCATCATGGGCTTTGGACGGATGATACTCCTCGGATATCTCTCATCTGAGGCTGGTGACAGGTAGCTGGGATCTCCTGTGCAAATGACAACAGAAAGGTTGACGTGAAGTACTGCATACAGAACTGGGTTAGGACACAACTGAGTAAGGGACACGGACAGACAGACGGACAACATTTAGAACGCCTTTGCAATCAGATCATCATTAAAACAAAAATGGATTATTTTTTAAAGAGGACAACTTTATAGTGGGTAGTCTAATAGTCAAAATTTTAAGATAGGTACTTAAATATTAAAAAATTTAAGATAGATACTATCATAGTCAAAATTTTAAGGATGGGTACTCTAATATTCAAATTGTTAGGACAGGTACTCTAATATTCAAAATGTTAGGACAGGTACTCGAATATTCAAACTGTTAGGACAGGTACTCGAATATTCAAACTGTTAGGACAGGTACTCGAATATTCAAACTGTTAGGACAGGTACTCGAATATTCAAACTGTTAGGACAGGTACTCTAATATTCAAACTGTTAGGACAGGTACTCTAATATTCAAAATGTTAGGACAGGTACTCTAATATTCAAACTGTCAGGACAGGTACTCTAATATCCAAACTGTCAGGACAGGTACTCTAATATCCAAACTGTCAGGACAGGTACTCTAATATCCAACATTTTAGTATGGGTACTCTAATATACTTAGAAAAAGATGGGGTACTCTAATACATATTTTAAAAGATTGGTACTCTAATATATATTTTAAAAGATTGGTACTCTAATATATATTTTAAAAGATTGGTACTCTAATATTCATACATGCTAGATGGATAAATTCCTACCCCCAAAAAACAGCAATTCTTCCCCCTTTGTCAGAAACATCGCTCATGGAATGTGAGGACTAAAGAACAAAATAGGGGAAGCGAGAGTTACGAGGCTGCCGGAAGTCCACTTTCTACTCTCCCTTGTATTAAGCTGCATTATTTTGACGTTTGAACATTTTCATTGATGCGTGCACTCATAAAATGTTTTTTGTGCACTCAGAAAATGTTTTTTGTGCATCGGTTAATTTTTTGTGCATCGGTAAACATTATTGTTACGGTTCATGTGTTGATATATAAAATAAAAGAGGATCGGACAATACGAAAACAAATTTGAATTATATAACGAAGACGATCTCTGTCGGCGAGAATTTTTGTAAACGTAAAAGGGGGGGGGTGAATAATATTTACTTAATTTTTAAGTGAGCGAGAATCTTTGTAAACCTTAGAATTACATTGGGGAACTATTAATTAATTAATTTAGATTAAATAACATAAATAAAGTATAAACAAATTTCACGACGAGACTGCGATTCGAACACACAATATGTTCAGTATCTACTATTTATCTACCTCCCACAAGGTAAGATGTGACACAAGGTCGGGAAAATGGGATTAGATAAGCCAGCGCTCGAGAGGTGAGCACTCTGGCCATTTAAAAATTGCCTGGGCAGCCCCGTCGGCATTCCCCGGTAGGGGCGCCTCAGACAGTAAGCAATAAACTTACTCCTCCCTAAAGAGGGGAGGCGAAGCCTGGGAGGGTGGACCTCCTAGAACTGCACAGGACAGGCGTGCAGTATCCATCGGAACAGATACTACACTTTGATCTTAGCCAAAAGGCCAAATATTACTCTTTCAAGTACGATATATGATGCTACGAAAACTCGCTCAGACAACAGACGTGTTTTGCAATTTACATAATGCATTTCTTTTAAACTTCTAATAAATTCATATTTACAAATATACACTTATAACTGCTATTATCAAATTTACAATATGTATTTAAAATATTTTTCTCCAAAGTAATATCAATAAAATGTATTCATACAATTAATTAAAGACATTTTATTCATATTTATTTATAACTCTGAATTGTGTGACGTTAGTCACATGACCATCTGAAATTTATTTTTCAGTAAACGTTGGAATCAGCATTTGAGTGGGGGTGGGATGTGGGGGGTGTAAAAATAGCGAAAACAAAAGAAATAAAACAAAAAACTAGAATATAAATATTATCCCCCCCCTTAACCCTAACCGTAACCCCAACCTTAACCCTCGAAAGTATTAGCATTAATGATGACCCCCCCCCCCAAAAAAAAACCCCTGACACACAGAAACAACATTAAACATTAATATAGTGTCGCGATTGGGGGGGGGGGGGGACATCGATAGAAAACTGACAAAACAACATTGGCAAGGGTGTAAAAGGGTAGGGAAAGTGTTTAAAAAGGTGCAAAGTCACATAACAGGGTGTGCGTGTGTTTTTTTTTTTTTGGGGGGGGGGAGAGTCAGAATATAAAAAGAAAAGAAAACAGGATAAACAATAAATAAAATTAAACAAATATAAACGAATTTAAAAAAAAGAGGCACTTCTCTAAAAATTAAAAAAAAAAATAATTATACATAATTATTATTTATTAGTGGGACCCCTAATAATAATTTACTGTGAAAAATAATATTCCTCCTTTTGAAATTATTTCTGAAACCCAATTGCATTCGGGATGTTTCTTTATTAATAACGTTTATGAAAGATGTTATTAGAGATCAAGTCAGCTGCTGCTGATTGATGCTAGTGTTCGCTTAGTGAATTACCTCCCTTTGTTTTTACAGGCAAACGAATATCTATTTATATACAGAGATATTGAAATAGAGACAATGATTATTTAGAGAATAGGACTTATAAAACGCTTATTTGATTTAAAAAAAAATTAAAAAAAAGATATTTCACCCCGAACAAGGCAGGCCGCCACTGTAGACATAAGGGGCTACTGAGAATTAGGGAGTAGGTTTTGGGTGCCATCCTAAGTTGGGAGCTGTGCAGCGAGATGTCTGTTTACATTAGTTTTAAACCTCTGCATGTTGGTACAGTCGGGGAAACAGAGAGCAGGGAGAGAGTTCCAGAGGCCGGCAGCACGAGGAAAGAAGCAGCTGGAGTGGAAGGCTCTCCGGCACCTGGGGACCTCAACAGTGAATGGATGGGATTTAGCTGATTGTAGGGTTGTTCTAGTGTATTTGCGTTGAGGGGGCACTAGAGCAGCTAGTCCATCGGAGAAAGCATGCATACCTTATTTAGCACACAGAGTTTGGTTAGCATACAAAGTTTGTTCAATACAAAGCTTATTTAACATGTATTTAGCGCACCGAGCTTATTGAACATGTATTTAGCGCATAGAGCTTATTTAGTATTCAGAATTCATTTAGCGTTTATATAATATACATATCTGTTTCGTATATGTCATGCGTCAATATAAAAATGTGTGAGGGGAGAAATAACAAACTAATGACAAAAGGAAAGGATATGAATAATGATAATAATGATAATAATGATGAAAGAAAACATGCAATGAAAATGTGCTCCTCTTTTTTTACCTCTATTACTGAAGAGGCAAAACCGGAGAACTCCCCCCCCCCCCCCCTACAAACACAAACACTCTTATTTCGAGTTTTTTCTTCGTACTTCAAAATTCCATAATCCAATTCCAAAGTTGGCCAGCTTAAAAGGTGCACCGTAGAATTGGACTTAGTAGACAGATGGATATTTCAGTCGTGTTAAACGATTAACGCATGCTGTGGCCCAAATGTGTTATCTTTGTCCCCCTCCCCCCCAGACTTATATATCTGATAACCATGTTACATTAGATATTACAATGTTATTATATATATTATCAGGTGTTTTTAAACAAAGAATATAATAAAATATGAGAATGTCCCCCTCCCCTCAGTCTCCTATATATCTTATAACTATGCTACATTATACATTACGATGGTATTAATATATATATATATATATATATTTATATATTTATTAAGTACCTAAGGTACTTAAGCTTTTTTTAATTTTTAATGCAATTTTAATTCCTATATAATTTTATTGCTAGCTACCATATCGCAGAATGGTTCTTAGGTGTAGGGGTTGGATAGTATTATTATTATTGTTATAATTAATGTTATTTGATATGCAAATTACCATATCACACGGTAGTCTTAAGGGTAATATATTATTATTATTATTTGATTATTATTATTATTTATTTATGTATTTATAAGAATGCTAAGTCTGCGATATCTTGGATTTAGTTGGTTTCTCTGGGAATTTAAACTGCATTTTCCTCTTTTTTTTCATTTGTTTAAAATGACTTAAAACTTCTGTAGATTATATATTGGGTATTTAGATCTGTATGGCTAGGTTTCCTTCCTCTTATCTACTTGCCTATGTGGTACCTAAGGTACTTTTTTTTTTTCAATGCAACTTGTATTCCTATATAATTTTATAGCTAGCTACCATATCGCAGAATGGTTCTTGGGTGTAGTGTTTATATATTATTATTATTATTATTATTATTATTGTTATAATTAATGTTGTTTGATATGCAAATATCCATATCACACGGTAGTCTTAAGGATGGTATATTATTATTTTATTATTATTATTATTAGTATATTATTATTATTATGTTATTATTATTTATTTATGCATATATTAGTGAAATGTTAAGCTGAATTATTTCGACACTTGATTATTGGGGAAATGGTCGTTTGATCAGTACCATTGGAGAGCCATGAATATTATAACTGTCCTGTTTTTAAATCTCCGAAACAGTTACATGGTAAACAACTGATGATCCCATTTTAATATTAGATGCTTACGTTAAGGTCTCCTGTTTTTGTTTCACTGTTAGATACTTAAATCCCCTTTTTATTTTATTTACTTATTATTTTTCTTTATGAATTTTCCAACGAATGTTAAGTCTGCAATATTTTGGATTTAGTTAGTTTCTCTGGGAATTTAAACTGCATTTTCCTTTTTTTTCTTTTGTTTAAAATGACTCGAAGCTTCTTTAGACATATATATATATATATATATTTCTTATAAAATGTTTTATTTTCCACAAACCTTATTTGGCATCATTTTGGAAAACATCTATAGGAAGCCAGAACTTTTCAACGTCTTTTCTTTATCTTCATTTAACGAAATGAGACAAATTTACTCTCTAACCCGAACGATCAATTCAAATCACCTTAAAATATTACGAAACGTTAAATTTTTTTATTTGGCAAAATTATATTAAAGGGGATAATTTTCAAAAAAGCTTCTTTGTGGAAATCAAGCATACTTCAAAACTTTTGGTGACAGACGACATCTGTACATCATTGGATCATAATGACAAATGCTTATACAAAACGGTTATCACTCTCTGAACTTCCATGATTATAGCACCGTGACATGCCAAGGCAAGATGACCAGTAATCACTTTGGCCACAGGTTTTACATAAGAGAAACATCTCTACATCATTGGATTATAGTGACAAACGCTTGTACAAAACGAGTACTACTCTGTGAGGCTCCAAGATGATTGGTAATAATTTTGGCCTCAGGTTTTACATTAAAAAAAAAAACAAACATTTTTAGCTATTTTTTTTATAATCTTTAAAAGGACAAAAGCTCTGGAGTAGAAACTTTTTAAGAAGATGTTAAGGGTTAAACTGTTCATGGTTAGTTGGATCTGAAAAGAAGACAATATCCCCCCCCCCCCCGCCCCGAAAAAAAAAAACCCAACCCATCAGCTTTTAACGATTTAGAGTTGATTACGAAGAATGTAAGTTAACAAAAAAAAAAAAAAAATGTCTACTTACCTACAAACGAATTTCTACGCTTTTCAATATCCATGCCTGGCGGCATTTCTTCACCCTTGGAGCATTCTGGGCTCCGCTGGACAGGAGGTGGTGGGGCGGAGGGGTCTCGTGTGTCAGACTTGTCTAAATTCTTCATTTCCACGTGGTCATGGTGGATCCACAAATCTGGCGGCTTCACATCTTTGGGCGTCGGTGCCTTGGTTGTCTTACCCTTGGCAGGAGACATGTAGTTGCCAGAGCTAGACGCAAGACAGAATAAGATGGAACAGAATAATAATGATAATAATGTGTGCGTGCGTGGAAAAAAACAACCTGGATGATGAGCTAATGATAAGTAGCAAAAACCCATTTCAAATAATTTCTAAAATATAATTTTTTAAAAACCAAATTCGATGCCGAAGATTATTTTTTATACAAATAAATCAAATATTTCGGCCAACACAGGCCTTTGTCAATGCATTAACACCGGGTGTGGGTCGACAATGAGGAAAAAAAGAAAAAAGAAACAATGTCTATAATTCATTGACAAAGGCCTGAATTTGCCGAAATATCTGACTCATTTGTATAAAAGTAAAAAATAAATCTTCGGCTCTCTCTAGATATGTATTAGATATGTTGTCGCTCTCTCTATATGTATATTGAATTGGTGAGTATGAATTTCTCTTTTTTCATTTTCAAAAATGTAATCACCTCGCTTGGATGCTTGACAATGCCGGAGGGTTGAAATAAATTATTGAACTGGTGATTATGTGATTCCGTGTTACTTAATATATATATATATATATATTAGATAGAAAAGATGAAGATGAAGACCTACCTGCGTTTGTTTCTGTATTCCCTCCTCTTACAGATGACAATTGCCACCACAACAACAATTATACAAAACGAGACGCCCACCACACAAGCAATGATAATTATCATCATGTTCGTGGGAACGGATTCTTCCTCTCCATCTTGGTTTGCCTTCTTGTTCCCACCTGGAAATTAAATTTAATTAAAAGCAAATTAAAATTAATTAAAATTAATTAACAAAAAAAAATGTAAAACGTAAATAAGATTGTTTAAAAAAAGATAAAACAAAAGTTTAATTGTTTTTCTTTTATGTAAAAAAAAAAAATGTTGATGAGATTTAAAATTAAAAAAAAGAAAAATGCAAATAAAATTTTTCAAAAGTAAAAAATATTTTTAAAAATCTAAAAATAGATTTTTTTTAATGTACAAAATGTCTGAGATTAAACAGATTGATTTAAAATGAAAATAATAAAAAAGAATGAAAATAAAATGTTTTTAAGTAAAAACAAATGATATGAAAAATGAAAAAAAAAAAAAAAAATTCTTTTTTAAAAAGACAATAAAAAAGATTAAAAAGTAAAAATGGAGAATGTATATAATCAAAAATATTTTGTTGTTGTTTACTTGCAGTTAATAATTGCAATATTTTTTTAAAATTTTACCATCTCGATTTTATTTTTGCAATATAAATAAACTTCATAATATGTCGACATATGTTTTAGATTTTGAACCAACAGTTAAGGATTACATTTTACTTCATTTTTTTGTTTTAAAAATTAATTATAAAAATAAATATAGTAAATAAATTAAAAATAAATAAAATAAATTAAAAAAAGGAAATTAAATTAAAAAAAGGAAATTAAATTAAAAAAAAGGAAATTAAATAAAGGAAATTAAATAAAAAAAGGAAATTAAATAAAAAAGGAAATTAAATAAAAAAGGAAGCAAATTAAATAAAAAAAAGCAAATTAAATAAAAAAATAAATTAAATTAAAAAAGGAAATTAAAAAAGGATATTGAAAATAATTTAAAAAATAAAAGAAATTAAAAGAGTAAATAAAAGAAATTTAAAAGAGAAATTAAAAAAGAAATTAAATTAAATAAATTAAATTAAAAAGGAAAGTAAAAAAGTAAAAAATCAAATTGAAAAATCAAATTGAAAAATCAAATTGAAAAATCAAATTGAAAAATCAAATTGAAAATCAGAAATTTAAAAATAAATTAAAATAAATTAAAAGAATAAATAAAAAGAAATTTAAAAGAGAAATTAAATAAAATAAAAAAATTAAAATAGAAATAAATAAAAAAAACAGTTAGAATAACAAAAAAAAAAAAATTGGTTAAACCTGATATTATGTGGATGAGGATTGTTCTTATGATGAAGCAAATTATTTACAAAAAGTTACTTTTTTATGTTCTCATAACTGAAGGAAAAAAGGAGTGAAAAAACAAACAGACATTCAACAAATAACTGTTACCAAAGGCAATCAGAATCGTTAGTTACATTTCGCAATGGTAGACAGACAGCTTTCCAGAAATCTCCGAAGTTTGATTGATTGGTTTTACGTCTTTTTTGAGTGAAAAAACAAAAAAAAAAAAAAAAAACGCTGTTTGAAACGCAATAAAATTTACTTTAATGCCTAACTGAAAGGAGAAAATGACAAATAAAAAAAAATCAGACTTCAGTGATTTCCGGAAAGACATTTTAGCTTCTGACTGTAATGAGTTCAGATTTGAATGAAATTTTAAATTGAAATAAAAAAAAAAACAAAAAAAAAAAAACACTTTAAAACACAAAAAAAAAAAATTATGAAGGTAGGTAGAAAAGTAACTTTTTTGCCTTTGGTACCAGTTATTTGTTGAATGTTTTTTTTTCCACACGATTTTTTCCTTGTTAACTATAATGCACCTTTGCCAAGAGTTGATTTTTTTTTCTAGACTGGTGCAAACAAAGGTAAAAAAAAGAGCCCAGTCTGCCCTACTATTTGACCAATAGCTGAAAAAAAAAAAAAAAAACTAAGCAAAAGAATGATTTAAACTTTTCAAAAAAATATCAATGCATAAGTGACACTACCTTTCTTAGGATTCGAACTCGGTTTGCCACGATTATATTTTTATGATCAGCCCCTCACACCCTCCTCCCTAAACAACGAGCTCAGATCATTTTCAAGCCTCTCGACAGCTATCTGATGGGTGTCATGGTGCCAACAAGAGTTTATTACTTTGAAAAGCAAGTGTCGGAGGAGCGGAAAGGGATCATGTGACTAATGAAATGCATTTAATGAAGGATGTGCCGCGCGCTCTTTGCTTTGGGGGGACCCAACATGAAACTAACCAAAAGTGAATCTACGTATGTCACATGATAAAAACATTCACGGTGTTCAGCGAAATTAAATACCGTCCCTCTTTTTCTATAAACCACGGTATTTTTTTTTTTGTATGTTAAAAGATACATAGACTGAATACTACATATGTAGGTATAGCTTATATATATATATTTGGGAAAGTTCATTTTTTTTTTAAGCATCTTTTGAATTTTAAACATAAAGATATACGCAAAATGCCTTCATAAGAAACCATGTGTTAAATGTTTTATTAAATAAAAATAAATTCAAAAAAAATTTTTTTTTCTTCATCTTGACTTTTTTTTATCTAATATTTCGCTTGATATAACAAGCCTCGACAGAGCTTTAGACAGATTCAAAAGATGCTTAAAAAAAATGAACTTTCCCAAATTCATAACTACCAGCGACCATGCGCGATTCAAGTTTAATTTAAAACAGACATTTGCACCATTAGTCCACAACATCGGACGACACTTCTACAAGATCAGGAAGGATTATTACGAAAAAAAAAAAAAGGTTAATACCTTTTATTTGTCTAAAGCTCTGTCGAGGCTTGTTATATCAAGCGAAATATTAG
>OY744544.1:4320345-4390345 GCA_963556195.1 Sepiola atlantica | reverse complement strand
TGTTGCATCCTTGTGTTTGTTTTACACATACTTCAATGGAATGTGCTCCGATGAACTTGCTGCTCTGGTGCTCTCTCGACATAAATACACAAGACCAATCTGGCAATCAGCTAAATCCCATCCATTCACTGTGGAGGTCCCCAGATGGCGGAGAGCCTTCTACTTCAATAGCTTCTTTCCTCGTGCTGCTGGACTCTGAAACTCCCTCCCTGTTCCCCGTTTTCCTGACGGTACTGATGACATGCAGAAGTTTTAAACTAATGTAAACAGACATCTTGCTGCACAGCTCCTAACTTAAGACTAAAAAAAAAAAAAAAAAAAAAGAAAAAGTATTGAGATCGTTTTTTTGTCATTGAAACTCGATCTCTCGCGACCCCGTCTCGTCCCATCACGCTTGCACGGTATTTCCCAATAGAAGCAGTGATGAACAGTGATGAAAGTGTAAAGTGGTTTTGGACAAGCAAGCATTGTTAGTTGTGTTAGAATTAGAAATAGCGATAGAGAGGCTGAGAATTTTCTATATATATATATCTCCAGGCGATTACATCACCGCTTACCTCTCGGATGCATCAACCCATGGATATTTTTGTCGTCGGGAGAGAAGTATTTCCGCCCCACATTATACTTCCTGTCATAATGACGGGAATTTGGCAGTAAGTCTGGCACCTGCACCAAACCACCCCCTGTTCCATCGGCTGGATAAATTTTGGTGGAAAATGAAATAAAATTAAAAAGATGACAACAAAGAAGAAAAGCACAAACAAACAAACAAACAAACAAGAAAAAACAAACAAACAAGAAAAAAACAAACAAACAAGAAAAAAACAAACAAATGATGAAAGACAACATCAAGTTATTTTTCGGAAGTTTTGAGATGAGGATTGATAATTTCTATTATTCGGATTACTGTTCTCATCAAGGACCCTTCATTTTCTTTATTCAATTTTCATTCATTTTTACATTCAATTCTTTTCATTCACTTTCATTTGTTTTTACATTTACCTTTTTTCATTCATACATTTTTTTTTTAATTAATTTTTTTCATTCATACATTTTTTTTTTAATTAATTTTTTCCATTCATACATTTTTTTTTTAATTAATTTTTTTCATTCATACATTTTTTTTTTAATTAATTTTTTTCACTCATACATTTTTTTTTAATTAATTTTTTTCACTCATACATTTTTTTTTAATTAATTTTTTTCACTCATACATTTTTTTTTAAAATTAATTTTTTTCATTCATACATTTTTTTTTAATTAATTTTTTTCATTCATACATTTTTTTTTTAATTAATTTTTTTCATTCATACATTTTTTTTTTAATTAATTTTTTTCATTCATACATTTTTTTTAAAATTAATTTTTTTCATTCATACATTTTTTTTAAAATTAATTTTTTCCATTCATACATTTTTTTTTAAATTAATTTTTTCCATTCATACATTTTTTTTTTAATTAATTTTTTCCATTCATACATTTTTTTTAAAATTAATTTTTTCCATTCATACATTTTTTTTTAAATTAATTTTTTTCATTCATACATTTTTTTTTATTAATTTTTTTCATTCATACATTTTTTTTTAATTAATTTTTTCCATTCATACATTTTTTTTTTAATTAATTTTTTCCATTCATACATTTTTTTTAAAATTAATTTTTTTCATTCATACATTTTTTTTTTAATTAATTTTTTTCATTCATACATTTTTTTTTAATTAATTTTTTCCATTCATACATTTTTTTTTAAATTAATTTTTTCCATTCATACATTTTTTTTTAATTAATTTTTTTCATTCATACATTTTTTTTTATTAATTTTTTTCATTCATACATTTTTTTAAATTAATTTTTTCATTCATACATTTTTTTTAATTAATTTTTTTCATTCATACATTTTTTTAAATTAATTTTTTCATTCATACATTTTTTTAAATTAATTTTTTCATTCATACATTTTTTTTTAATTAATTTTTTTCATTCATACATTTTTTTTTATTAATTTTTTCATTCATACATTTTTTTTTAATTAATTTTTTTCATTCATACATTTTTTTTAATTAATTTTTTTCATTCATACATTTTTTATAATAATTTTTTTCATTCATACATTTTTTATAATTATTTTTTTCATTCATACATTTTTTTAATTAATTTTTTTCATTCTTTATATTTTTATTAATTTTTTTCATTCTTTATATTTTTATTAATTTTTTTCATTCATACATTTTTTTTATTAATTTTTTTCATTTATATTTTTATTAATTTTTTTCATTCTTTATATTTTTATTAATTTTTTTCATTCTTTATATTTTTATTAATTTTTTTCATTCTTTATATTTTTATTAATTTTTTTCATTCTTTATATTTTTATTAATTTTTTTCATTCTTTATATTTTTATTAATTTTTTTCATTCTTTATATTTTTATTAATTCATTTTTTTTGATTCACTTTCACTTTTTTACATTTACTATTTTTCATTCTTTTTTATTTTGTTCATTCTTTTTTATTTATTTCATTCTTTAAAAAATTTTTTTTTTATTGATTTTCTTTCGTTATTTTCATTCATTTTGCATTCGTTTTTTTAAATTTTTTTTCATTCACCTTTTTATTCATGTTTTCATTCATTTTTTTTCAAGTTATTTTTCCTAAAGTTTTGATTCGGACTAGTTCTCATTAAGGACCCGTGGTGCAACGGTTAAAAAGTATATTAAAAAATCTCATTATATATATATATATATATATATATATATATATAAAAGGTTAATACAACAAAAGATATAAGAGGCAACTAATATCTTTAATTAGTGAAACATCCGGATAAAACTGAAGCTCAATATACTGGATAGAGCATTAATAGCACTAGATAAAGTGAAAGAATAAAATAAGGTGCCAATCAAATTTTATTAGAATTCATATATATATATAGTAATAAGTAGTAAAACTACACAGTTAAAACAGAAATAGGCTCCTAAAATTTATACTAGAATTGTCTGCAAGGTCCCGTGACACAACGGATAAAAGTGCTAAGTGATAATCAGTTTTAAGTGACAGTCGTCTGGAGGTTGAATGTTCAATCCTCAGTGCGGGCGATACTAGGAACACAATTACGAATTACATAAGACTTCTACTCTGTCATGGTTGACAGAACGAGAGGAAGTTGAAGGTTCAATCCTCAATAGGTTTGATTGTTTTGTTTTATGGCATATCAACCCTTTTCGGGTTATTTAATGCGAAATTCGATCATTTTGGTAAAAGTTTTTATGCTTTACATGTTCAAGCATTTATTTATGATGTTAGCTTTGGATTTCAGTATTCGGACCGACTTCCTCATCTTGGCTGCAATGCTCACAACATTTCGGCCGTTCTGCCCTCCGGCCTTCATCAGATGTCCTGTATCGAACTGGGGAACCGTCTGTCTGGACTCTCGAATCCAATCCCTTTATTGTCACGGGTACCATGCTCGAATTCCATTTTTTGGCTCTGGGACACTCGTTAATTCTCCGTTGCTTTCAGTTCTGCTGCTACTGCTGCTGCTGCTATTGTTGCTATCGCTGAATGTTACTTTCACTGCCTTCGCCCAGGATTGAACTTAGCACCTTTTTTGCAACTTTCGAACCAACGGCTTAGACCTCACGGCCATGTGTCACTAAGAAGTCAGTCCGAACACTGAAATCCATAATGAAAACACCTCATCTCAGAAATACAGACAATTACTTTGCTTTGGTTGTTTTGTTTTATGGCATATCGACCGTTTTTTGAGTTATTTAATGCCGAATCAGGTAATTTTGGTAAAAGTTTTTTTTTTTTAATTTAAAAAAAATTTTTTTTTTGGGTATATGTTACGACGCTCAGCAGAGGTGTGAACGTGGTCCAAAAAACTAACGAGAACGGGGTTATAAAAATAAATATGCAACAAGTGAGTTTAACCTACGTCGAGAAGAGATATTTGTCTACTTACCTATGATATTTGTTTGTATTTTTACGTACTATAAATGGGTTTTTATTAGATGTAAAAAAATATTCTTGTTCATTTTTAACTCGTACTTTTTTCTAGACAAAATGGTGGATTGTGCTTACTCTCTTACGAGCAAGCGCCATTTTGTATTTGCAAGTTCGTGTGACAAAACTATTGATTTCTAATAAATAGCAGTTGGAACGGTTTAAAAATTCAAACAAATATCACAGGACAGTTTTAAATTAACTTTTATCGACGACAGTTACTTTTATTTGTTGTATATTTGTTTTTTTAGCGTTTTTACTCTGCTGAGTCTCGTAAAAGATGCCCTTTTTTTTAAATTTTATTTTTTAAAAAACTCTTATTCACCCATTGCCACTTGGACATAAGGGGCTACTATGAGGGGCCATACCTACAGGGACACTCTAAATAGGGAGTTGAGCAGCGATTATACTTTAAGTTTTTTTTATATGTTCAAGTATTTATTCCTAGTGTTTGGTTTTGTTTGGTTGCCATGGGAAAAGGAGCTGGGTATTTTATGCGTATACATGTATGCTATAAAAAAAAGAATAAAACTCCAACTAGATTTTTAAAACCCAATTGCATTTGTGATGTTTTTGTTATTAATAAAGTGGTGCTTCTGTAATAAAAAGCCGAAAAAAAAGTTTTTATCGTCTTATAGTGTTGGAGAGGTAAGTAAGGGGCAGGTGACTCTTACTACGATTTTTAATCAAGATTTTCTCTGAAATTAGGTACATGGATGTTAACACTTTCAAGTTCGAAGATATACTGTATTTTACCGCAGACAGTTAGGGTTAGGGTTTAGGGTTATTATTAATTAAATTTATTTAAATTACATTTTATGAAAATATATTGTTTGAAAGCTAGAGCTGTTGTGAAGAGTTACCTGCCCCTTATTTACCTCTCCTACACTAAAAGACAAAAAAAATTTTTTTCGGCTTTTTAATACAGAAGCACCAATAAAGTTAATGAAAGCTGTTACTGAGAAAAGGAAGGCAATGAATGAGAAGAAAATGCAAACTTCGGCTGCCACATCACCGTTGTGACTACATCGGATCTTGCCGACAAAGCGGACGCACTGTGGAGATCGAAGAACACTCCAGCTACGTTACAGATCACTGTTTGAAACAGACTCATGTATGGTTAATGATTTCTTTTGAATATGTATTGAATTACCTCCCTTGGTGTTACTCTTTATTCATACATTAAAGGCTAGTGTAAACGTAGGAGTTGGCCGGTCATAATTCAGGAAGGGGACATTTTGTATTCAGCACCGTCCTCTTCCGGAAGACATGCACACGGGGTAACTGTCGTGCCTCTACAGCGCCTGCTTGCCCAGAGGCGGTCTTTTCGAATCAGTCAACATGAGAGTCAAACGTTTGTTCCGCTTGTGATGGACGTTGGCTCTGGGGCAAGTAGCTTGGCAAAAATAGAGGTAAGCAACGCATAGTTCTCTAAACCTATTTGAATGTTTACTCTTTTATAATTTGCTTTGTTTTGTCTTAGAACATGTTTGTAAGACTTGTTTATTTTCATGTATTTCCAGTTTTACGGTGAAAAGATGTTATAGTTCAGCGTTGGCCACGTGCGCGCAAATAAATACATATTCATCAGTATAATACGTGTCTGAAATTTTTGCTCCAGCAATGTTACAGCTAGGGTCCGAGATACTGTCGGGGAGATGTCAATATACATGCAAGTTAACAAGGCGCATGCGTTCACTGGTTGTGAAGGGACAACAAGATGACGAGGAAGCAGTCAACACAAAACCAAAAGATGGAGAAAAAAAGTTAACAAAAGCGCATGCTCTTTTCGGAAGAAATTTACAAGGAACAAACAAATCTTTCGAGTAAATCAATTCGAGAGGATTTTTTTTAGACAGGTCTAAGATTTGGGTTTCTTTTAAACACAAATGATAAAAAATCTTTTGGTATCTTTGTAAGTGTTTTTTTTTGTGTGTGTGGGGAGAGGGTTAAAAAAAAAAAAGAGGCTGGAGAAGAAGCTACTTCAGTTTTTGTTCTCTTTTTGTATCTTATCTGATACAGGGTGGCTGTGGGGACATTTTGGTGACCGTCTCATCAGCAGGAGATGCGATTAAGAATGGTTTTCACACTCACCAAACCCTACCCCCTCATTTTTTTTTAATGTTTTATAACTAATACTTTATACCTATAAAACTTTGAATGTTTTTTTTTGTTTTTTTTAGAATTGATAATTTACATTATAGGTGGCAACCTAAGAGGGGAGTTGTGTAGCAAGATGTTTGTTCACATTACATTTAAATTTCTTCATGTTGGTACAGTCGGGGAAACAGGGAGCAGGGAAGGAATTTCAAGCTTGGAGTGTTTGATTTTTATTTCTGTTTTGACTAAGGCTGGAAAAAAAAATAGGCTGCTTCACTTTTTTTGATTCTCTTTCTTTTTCTTGTCTAATACAAGTTAGGGTTAGGGTCTTGTCTGATACAGGATAACTGCCCCAGGGTCGCTTAGAAGTTGTTTTTTTGGCAGCCTTGGGCAGATAAGTAATTAGTGTTCGGACGAATAATCAAAATATGGAAAAATCGGAACATTTTGGCGTATCGGAAGCGGAAAAATTAGTGCCTATTTTCCGATGCGAAAAAACGATTCTTTTAATTGTTTTTGTTTGTTTTTGTTTAAAACTTAATTTTCCATTGCTGGTATTAATGATGAAATGATAAATATTTATTGATTTTCAACTACCAGTTAAATAAGATCTACAGACATACACAAGTGTAATTTTACATTTGCGAAAATATATACACATATTTACATGTTTTTTTTTTTTAAATTCTTTTAATGTTTTTTTATTTTGTTTAAAACTTAATTTTCCATTGCTGATACTAATGATGAAATGATAAATATTTATTGATTTTTAACTACCAGTTAAATAAGATCTACAGACATACACATGTGTAATTTTACATTTGCGAAAATATATACACATATTTACATGTTTTTTTTTTTAAAATTCTTTTAATGTTTTTTTATTTTGCTTGTCTTGTTTAAAACTTAATTTTCCATTGCTGATACTAATGATGAAATGATAAATATTTATTGATTTTAATCTACCAGTAAAACTAAAATCTATAGATCACCCCCCCCCCCCCAATGTATTTTTACGTTTTCGAAAATATATGCACATATTATTACGTTTTTTTTTTTTACAGTAATCCGAAAAAAAAACCCCAAAAAAACCCAACAACAACAACTCTAAATATTTAGATATTTAGAAAGAATTAGAATCGGTAATTGTATCGGAATCGGGAATTTAGAATAGAAATCAGTAATTGTATCGGAATCAGGAAAAAATATTGGAATCGTCCCATCACTAGAAGTAATGTTGTAAGGGTGGAACAATGGTTTAAACAGGGTGAAGCAACTCCCCACACTTAAAATGACTCATTGGAATGGCTGTGGGGACACTTTGGTGACCGTCTCATCAGTAAATGAGATTCTGAATGGGCTTCACACTCACCAAAACCATACCCCCCCTTTTTTTTAAAAAATCTGTGGGGTTATATCAAAGAAAATGTCTATCAAAGCAATTCCTGAACTGAAAAAGGGGCCATCGACACCAAAGTTAGAGCAGTGCCGAGAGATTAACAATTTTGCACGTCAAATCCAGGCGTGCTTATCATTGAATGGCGATAAAACAAAGACTGTTGGGTATTCATGAGTGAAACTTGGTGGACAAATCAGTACCTTATATAGTTGGATTGCGGAAAGTATTTTTAATTTTATTAATGATTCCAGGGTTGAAATTTTTTTTTTTTTTTTTTTTCTTTTTTGGAGGAGGGGTCACCCTGTATCCAGTTTTAAAGGTCAATCTTATTTTTCGTTTTGCACCTGCATCAGTCTGGTACAAGGCTACCAGCTCTGAGCGCTCTAATCGGTGCATGCATTTTATAACACAAAGAACTATCATAAATGAGTTACGTAAGTGTCTCTCTTTTAAGCAATGGCCACCCGTAACCCTGAGTGGTTTTTAAAAAAAAAAAAAATTTTTTTTAAGTGAAAGAGGGATTCTGACGGAATGACCAACCTTTTGAGGTTCTGTAGACAACAGTCGGAGACATAGGACCATATCCCTTATTGTTGCGAGCTTGCATCTTGAAGAAATATGTGGTGTCTGGTGTGAGGTCTTTTATGGTAGCCGATAATTTGTCCCCATCAACGTTGTGTACAACCCAATCGCGATCTTCTTGGTGAGAATCCGTTGTGTAGAAAATTAAATAACCTGGAAAATAAAACAAAGTTTTCGTCATTCAAGAATTAAACCACCCACGAGAAGAAAAAAAAAGAAGATTTACGCGGTATATCAACTACTAGACGACTTCGCCAGCTCGCAAAATACTCGAAACAAAACTTCATTGTTGTAAACACGAAACAAGACATTTCTGCAATTTTTTTTTTTAACAGGCTACTGAGAATTAGAATGGAAGTTTTGGGTGACATTCTAAGTTGGGAGCTGTGCAGCGAGATGTCTGTTTACATTAGTATATCAACTACTAGACGACTTCGCCAGCTCGCAAAATACTCGAAACAAAACTTTTAAATAATAAACATTTCATTGTTGTAAACACGAAACAAGACATTTCCGCAATTTTTTTTTAACAGTTAACCCCCAAACAAGGCAGGCCACCACTGTAGACGTAAGGGGCTACTGAGAATTAGGGAGAAGGTTTAGTGTGTCATTCGAAGTTGGGAGCTGTGCAGCGAGATGTCTGTTTACATTAGTTTTAAACTTCTGCATGTCAGTATGTCAGGAAAGCAGGGAGCAGGAATGGAGTTCCAGAGTCCAGCAGCACGAGGAAAGAAGCTTTTGGAGTAGAAAGCTCTACGGCATCTGGGGACCTCCACAGTGTATGGATGGGATTTGGCAGGTTGTCGGGTTGGTCTAGTGAATTTACGTCGTGGGGGTACCAGAGCAGCAAGCTGATCAGAGCACAATCCATTGAAGTACTTGTAAAACAGGCGCAAGGAAGCAACATTGCAGCGATGGGGCAGATACTGGAGCTTGGTGGATAGTGATTGTTTTTGTTTTTAGCTTTGCAGAACATGATTGAGTTGTGCAAAGGGAAAGGAATGAAAAAACAATAACATCAATGTTTGGTGCATTTTAAGTCCGGAAGCCGGTATCTTCAGACAGCCTTATCTGGTAGCACCAGTTAACTTATTACTGAGATGACATATACATAAGCAGTACATAAAAGAGAGAGAGTGATTTTAGTGTGTAAACTTGAAATAAGGTGTTTTGAACTCACGGTTAGTACGAGAAATGAGCCCAACTTCTGTAGTTATTTATTTAGATAATAATAAGCATATATTTATGTATAAATAAAGAGTAACAGTAAGGGAGGTAATTCAGTATATATTCAAAAGAAATCATCAACTATAATATAATACACATGTATATTTCAATATCTAACATTAAGTTATCGTGTAGGATTTTAAAATTTAGACCCAAATAGCATCGCATCTGACACATTAATATGTTACCCAACTACTTTTTAATTTTTTTAAATTTATTTATTACAGCATGTTTTTATACAATACATAAATGTCTTTGGCTTCAGTTTTTTTTGGAAAAAATGTTTATTCCGGTTAGGAAGATTATGATGGCAGCAATCTTAAATAATGTTAAAATATGATTTATCTCCCTTATTTGATTCATTTGTCAGCATTTTTTTCTCTCTTTATATTATAAAATTTTTTGACCACTTTGTGTGTCTCTGTATATGTGTTTCTCGCCATTATATGATTATTATTCTAAAATTAAAATTCAATTAAGTTTCAATAAAAATTCAATTTTGATTCTAAAATTAAATTTCAATTAAAATTCAATTTTGATTCGAAAATTAAAATTCAATTAAATGTAAATTTTGATTCTATAATTAAAATTCAAATAAATTTCAATTAACATTCAATTAAATTTAAATTTTTATTCGAAAATTAAAATTCAATTAAATTTCAATTAAAATTCAAGGCTTAAGCTTAATACGTCTTAACAAGTAATCGAAATTCAGGAAATCTTTTTTAATTGGTGTCTAATGACTATGGATCAAATTTAATGCAAATCTGAAATATTTCAATTTTCATCATCAAATGTATATAAAAAATGTATATATTTTGGTTATGCAGTGTAAACAAGTTTAGCTTTACACTTGCGTTTGACTACATAACCAAAATATATGCAGTTTGTATAATCATTTGATTATGATGAATTTTTATTCAAGTGGCTTAGTGTGTAAGATGCTGAATTTAAATTTTGGGTGGAGGGCCACAAATGTAAATTATATTTGGCAACACTCTATACCAGACACTTATAATAATCAAAGATTACTCAGCTGAACATGAATTCTGATAGACAGACAGTAAACAACTTTTTTTAATGTGTGTTCACAGTGGAGTGATTTTTGGATTTTTAGAATGTGTTAACAACCAGATAAAAAAAATGGTTACCTGTGAGTTGACCATTTGGCCTTTGTGGTGGTTGCCAACTAAGGGTAACGGACAAAGGATTGCTGTCTACAGTCGCAGGAGTGAGATCTCGTGGTACACCACCGGGTGCTGAAATAAAGAAGAATGCAACCAAAATGAGAAGAAGAAGAGTGACAAAATCAGGTTGAACTAGAAAAACAACAAAGAGTAATTCCTGGGTTAGGGTAAGGGTTAGAGTTAGGGTAAGGGTTAGAAAGATGGGTTTAGGGTTTAGGGTAAGGGTTAGGAAAATGGATTTAGGTTAGGGTTTAGGGTAGGGGTAAAGTTTAGGGTAGGGTTAAAGATTAGGGTTAGAAAGATGGGTTCAGGGTAAGGGTTAGAATTATGGTTAGAGTTAGGGTAAGGGTTAGAAAGATGGGTTTAGGTTAGGTTTAGAGTTAGGGTTAGAGTTAGGGTAAGGGTTAGAGTTAGAGTTAGGGTAAGGGTTAGAGTTAGGGTTAGAGTTAGGGTAAGGGTTAGAGTTAGGGTAAGGGTTAGAGTTAGGGTAAGGGTTAGAGTTAGGGTAAGGGTTAGAGTTAGGGTAAGGGTTAGAGTTAGGGTAAGGGTTAGAGTTAGGGTAAGGGTTAGAGTTAGGATAAGGGTTAGAGTTAGGATAAGGGTTAGAGTTAGGATAAGGGTTAGAGTTAGGGTAAGGGTTAGAGTTAGGGTAAGGGTTAGAGTTAGGGTAAGGGTTAGAGTTAGGGTAAGGGTTAGAGTTAGGGTAAGGGTTAGAGTTAGGATAAGGGTTAGAGTTAGGATAAGGGTTAGAGTTAGGATAAGGGTTAGAGTTAGGGTAAGGGTTAGAGTTAGGGTAAGGGTTAGAAAGATGGGTTTAGAGTTAGGGTAAGGGTTAGGGAAAATGCTTCGCCAGGCAATTCACATTATTTTGTTTTACGGCATATCAATCACTTTTCGGGTTGTTTCATGCTGGATCCAGTTATTTTCGTAGAAGTTATGGGATCAAAAAGATTTGAGGTAACCCTAACCGAAAGGACACATTTTGTCTTAACACTGTTTTTTTTTTTTTTTTTTTTTTTTTTTTTTTAAAATCGCTGAAAGATTTTTATAGCAAAAAAATCCAATATTAAAAAAAATATTTCTTTTAATACAATCCAATATTTAAAAAAATATCTATTTCAAATAGTGTGACACATCTTTTCATTTAAATGCTTATTTTTTTATTCGTTACATTCTTATCACATAAGGTGACCCTACCGAGAAATGCGTATTTAAAAGTTTGTTTTTTTTATAAATCTCCAAATTTTACAAAACAAAACGTTTTTATAGAAAGGGTTTATTTTAATTAAAAATGTGCATATAACAGAACATGATTGCAAATGAAAGTATGCATTTTTTTCTCGGACTTTCGGCTGAGATTAAAGTGTAGTATCTGTTCCGTAAAACTGTTTCTAAATAAAACCTTTGTTCTTAAAAAAATATGCCATATTTTTTTCGTTCATAATTCAACCAGAAGTTTAAAAAAAAAAAAAAAAAAAAAAAAAAGGCAAAATTTGTCCTTTTTGTCGTTTCCAAATTAACCCTAACCCAAACCCTAATCCAAATTGTTCATCCTTCAATTTGTTTACAGAAAAATCAGATATATTAAACAATATTGCTAGTTTAACCAATATTAACCCAAATTTTTAATCTCTCGATTTATGCTACAAAAACATTAGTAGACACATAAATAGTGTTAAACATACTGAAACATCCATTTAAACTTTATTACTAAGACTATTACAAAATAAAAGATGTCAATTCAATTTTAAATAATGTAAAACCCGCACCCCTTAAAAAAATTTGCCCTGCCATGTTTCTATGCAGTTAAGCTATACTCACCAGCCTCTTGAGTGGTGTTAACCACACTCATACTCCAAGTACTCTTCCTCAAGTTTTTGGTCACCTTCACAGAAAATTCATATTGCGTGTTTGGTTTCAGGTCGTCAATGTGAGCGTTCAGGTCAGTCGAGTTGATGTATTTGAACTTTCGGTTGTTGTAAACAGGCGCGTAGCGTACAGTGTAATAGCGGTTGTCCGTAATGCGCTGGGCACGGCTCAAAGTCGAATCGGTCCATGTTAGAACAATTGTCTCTGAGGAGAGGACAATGGTTTTGAGGCCAACTGGTGGCATCATTGGAGTTGCCAATTCAGTGGCTGAAAAAGAGTGCATCATTTTTTTTAAGATTAAAAGAATGTAAAAGTACGAGAAAAGACACAAACGGCAACAATTGTAAGGAAACTTTAATAAGGCTGATTGCAATGCGAAAAAAAAAAATGGAACAGTGAAAGAAGCGATGAAAAAACACAAACGGCAACAATTGTAAGGAAACTTTAATAAGGCTGATTGCAATGCGAAAAAAAAATGGAACAGTGAAAGAAGAGATGAAAAACACAAACGGCAACAATTGTAAGGAAACTTTAATAAGGCTGATTGCAATGCAAAAAAAAAAATGGAACAGTGAAAGAAGAGATGAAAAACACAAACGGCAACAATTGTAAGGAAACTTTAATAAGGCTGATTGCAATGCGAAAAAAAAAAATGGAACAGTGAAAGAAGAGATGAAAAACACAAACGGCAACAATTGTAAGGAAACTTTAATAAGGCTGATTGCAATGCGAAAAAAAAAATGGAACAGTGAAAGAAGAGATGAAAAACACAAACGGCAACAATTGTAAGGAAACTTTAATAAGGCTGATTGCAATGCGAAAAAAAAAAATGGAACAGTGAAAGAAGAGATGAAAAAACACAAACGGCAACAATTGTAAGGAAACTGATCTGAAATTGAATCCGATATTGTATGTCATTTTCAATAATAAGAAAATTAATCGTTTGATTTATTTTATTTTTTTAAAAGACGTGGTAGTTTGCATGAAGCATTGCTGGTAAATAAGTAGATAAGTATTTAATAAGGCTGTTTGCAATGCGGAGAAAAATGGAACAGTGAAAGAAATGAAAAAAAAAAGCAAATAATTGGAGATAATACATGCAATATTTTTCTTCAAAAATTTATCTAATTATTTTTTAGTAAATCTTTCACTTACTGTTGATAGAGTCCCGGATCATGGAAAATATTTTGCTATTTCAGGAGTAATCTCCCCTTCTCAAAAAACTATCTACCTTTCTCATAATATTTCTCAGTACTAGAGTCAGACTCGGTTTTATAAACACAAAAATAGAATCGGGAGAGGATCGCGGAGTTCGTTGTTATTTGTAAGGGTGGTGGAGAGAGAGGGTCACAGAGTCTGTCACATTGTGACAGGGTTGCCAAGTCAGTTGCATTGGAAGAGAGTCGTGGAATCTGTCACATTAGAAGAGAGTTGTTGAGTTGGTAGCATTCGGTGGGGGTCATAGTGTCTGGCATATTTATCGATAGTCGTGGAATCTGTTACATTGTAAGGGTGTCGAGTCTGTGGCATGGGGAGAGGGTCGCAGAGTCTGTGGCATGGGGAGAGGGTCACAGAGTCTGTGGCATGGGGAGAGGGTCGCAGAGTCTGTGGCATGGGGAGAGGGTCGCAGAGTCTGTGGCATGGGGAGAGGGTCGCAGAGTCTGTGGCATGGGGAGAGGGTCGCAGAGTCTGTGGCATGGGGAGAGAGTCGCAGAGTCTGTGGCATGGGGAGAGGGTCGCAGAGTCTGTGGCATGGGGAGAGGGTCGCAGAGTCTGTGGCATGGGGAGAGGGTCGCAGAGTCTGTGGCATGGGGAGAGGGTCACAGAGTCTGTGGCATGGGGAGAGGGTCACAGAGTCTGTGGCATGGGGAGAGGGTCGCAGAGTCTGTGGCATGGGGAGAGGGTCGCAGAGTCTGTGGCATGGGGAGAGGGTCACAGAGTCTGTGGCATGGGGAGAGGGTCACAGAGTCTGTGGCATGGGGAGAGGGTCACAGAGTCTGTGGCATGGGGAGAGGGTCGCAGAGTCTGTGGCATGGGGAGAGGGTCACAGAGTCTGTGGCATGGGGAGAGGGTCACAGAGTCTGTGGCATTGGGAGAGGGTCGCAGAGTCTGTGGCATGGGGAGAGGGTCGCAGAGTCTGTGGCATGGGGAGAGGGTCACAGAGTCTGTGGCATGGGGAGAGGGTCGCAGAGTCTGTGGCATGGGGAGAGGGTCACAGAGTCTGTGGCATTGGGAGAGGGTCACAGAGTCTGTGGCATGGGGAGAGGGTCACAGAGTCTGTGGCATGGGGAGAGGGTCGCAGAGTCTGTGGCATGGGGAGAGGGTCACAGAGTCTGTGGCATTGGGAGAGGGTCACAGAGTCTGTGGCATGGGGAGAGGGTCACAGAGTCTGTGGCATGGGGAGAGGGTCGCAGAGTCTGTGGCATGGGGAGAGGGTCGCAGAGTCTGTGGCATGGGGAGAGGGTCGCAGAGTCTGTGGCATGGGGAGAGAGTCACAGAGTCTGTGGCATGGGGAGAGGGTCACAGAGTCTGTGGCATGGGGAGAGGGTCGCAGAGTCTGTGGCATTGGGAGAGGGTCGCAGAGTCTGTGGCATGGGGAGAGGGTCGCAGAGTCTGTGGCATGGGGAGAGGGTCGCAGAGTCTGTGGCATGGGGAGAGGGTCACAGAGTCTGTGGCATGGGGAGAGGGTCGCAGAGTCTGTGGCATGGGGAGAGGGTCGCAGAGTCTGTGGCATGGGGAGAGGGTCACAGAGTCTGTGGCATGGGGAGAGGGTCACAGAGTCTGTGGCATGGGGAGATGGTCGCAGAGTCTGTGGCATGGGGAGAGGGTCGCAGAGTCTGTGGCATGGGGAGAGGGTCGCAGAGTCTGTGGCATTGGGAGAGGGTCACAGAGTCTGTGGCATGGGGAGAGGGTCACAGAGTCTGTGGCATGGGGAGAGGGTCACAGAGTCTGTGGCATGGGGAGAGGGTCACAGAGTCTGTGGCATGGGGAGAGGGTCCCAGAGTCTGTGGCATGGGGAGAGGGTCGCAGAGTCTGTGGCATGGGGAGAGGGTCGCAGAGTCTGTGGCATGGGGAGAGGGTCGCAGAGTCTGTGGCATTGGGAGAGGGTCGCAGAGTCTGTGGCATGGGGAGAGGGTCACAGAGTCTGTGGCATGGGGAGAGGGTCGCAGAGTCTGTGGCATGGGGAGAGGGTCGCAGAGTCTGTGGCATGGGGAGAGGGTCGCAGAGTCTGTGGCATGGGGAGAGGGTCACAGAGTCTGTGGCATGGGGAGAGGGTCACAGAGTCTGTGGCATGGGGAGAGGGTCACAGAGTCTGTGGCATGGGGAGAGGGTCGCAGAGTCTGTGGCATGGGGAGAGGGTCGCAGAGTCTGTGGCATGGGGAGAGAGTCACAGAGTCTGTGGCATGGGGAGAGGGTCACAGAGTCTGTGGCATGGGGAGAGGGTCACAGAGTCTGTGGCATGGGGAGAGGGTCACAGAGTCTGTGGCATGGGGAGAGGGTCACAGAGTCTGTGGCATGGGGAGAGAGTCACAGAGTCTGTGGCATGGGGAGAGGGTCACAGAGTCTGTGGCATGGGGAGAGGGTCACAGAGTCTGTGGCATGGGGAGAGGGTCACAGAGTCTGTGGCATTTAGCATTTTTAAATAAGTAATTGCGTTGGGAAAACTCAAAGAATGCCCCCGTCCGAAAAGAAAACAAGAAATGAACTTTACCTGATTCTTCACTGGTTTTCGCAATTGCGTAAATCGGTTGTCCTTGGCCCATGTTATTGAAAGCTTTTACTTTAATAATATACTGGGAAGAAGGTTCTAGAAAGAAAAGAAAGAAAAAGATTGATAATTTGGATTATTTGGTTCATTTCTACTACTTATCTCATCTTGGATGTTATTCTCACAACGTTTCGGCCGATGTAACCTCCGACCTTATGTTTCAGAATATTTGAGATGACGATTGATAATTTGGATTATTTGGTTCATTTCTACTACTCTTCTTATCTTAGATGTTATTCTCACAACGTTTCGGCCGATGTAACCTCTGATCTTCTTTAAGTAAGTCTTGACAAACCCATGAATTTTTTATGTCAAACTCGGGAATTTGTATGAAATTTCGAACAGGACCGTTTGTTTAATCCACAGAATAGCTTGCTCTCGTTCCATCAGCCATGACAGAGTAAAAATCTTAAGTAATTCGCAAATTGTATTCTTAGGATCGCCCGTACTGAGGATTGAACCTTCAAACTCCAGAAGACTGTCACTTAGAACTGATTATTATATTTAACATTTTTATATGGCACAGGTTGAGTGTGCGGGGGGGGGGGGGGGGGGAATACGTCCTCGACAATCAGTCTGACAGTAACTTTGTTGTTTGTTGTTTGTCAGGCTGAGGTATGGTTCTGTTCAGTCTCAGGAGGTCCATCCTCCCAGGCGTTACCTTCTCTTGGAGAAAGGGTTAGTTTATTGCTAATTGCATGAGGCACCCCTACCAGGGAATGCCGACGGGGCTGCTCGTGCATTTCTGTAGGCCAGACTGCGCTAATCATAGTGTGCTGGCTTTTCACACCTGCCCTTGTGTCTAACCTCCTGGAGAGGAGGTAAATGAAATACTCAACACTTTTATCCATTGCGCCACGGGTCCTTCCAAAAACGGATCGACTTAAAACAATGTTATGATATGTAAATAGTAGTCCTTTGTTAGGGCGCGTGGCACAAGGTCTTGTATTTGTTGCAATTATCGCTATTAATTTACTGAAAAAAACATGAAAGTATTTTGTATTGATATTAAAGTGGCGATTATGTGAAAGTTTACTAAGTGGGTTCGACGGCATCTCTCCACCTCCAAAAGATTTGACATAAAATAGAAGGCTGCGGTGGGAGTTCTGGTGATATCTGAGCCTCAAATTCGACAGATTTCAATTGGAAACTTTTTTTTAAGTAACAAAACTATATTTTTGGTGAAATCCATCCATATAAAATAAACTGAAAATGAAGAGCATTTGTAATATGATGATGATGATGATCGATGTTGAAAATATTAAATAATTTCAAAAAGATTAAAAATAAAATATTTAAAAGAAACTGTTTATTAAATTACATTTTTTGGAAAAGATGCAATTTCAGTTCACACTACACACGTTTGACTTTGGATTTTTTTTCTTTGGATTTTTTTTCTTTGGACTTTTTTTCTTTGGACTTTTTTTCTTTGGACTTTTTTTCTTTGGACTTTTTTTCCTTTTAACTTCTTCAGTTCGGTATAGGGTCAGGGTTCGGTATATTTCTGATAGTTTCCGTTAATGTTGCTATCGTTTTCTTGTTCATCTTTCGTGCGATTTGGTGAATTGTTATTTTAGTTGACTTTCTGGAGGTCTCTTTGATCTTCAAGCCTTCTGCTTTCTTCAGTTTTTCTTCGTTCATTTTTAATTTGAAGCCTTCGATTATAACTCCCATATGCTAAAATCTGAATTGTTATTTTATTTGACTTTGATCTTCAAATTTTGTGCTTTCTTCAGTTTTTTTTTTCGTTCATTTTATATCTGAAGCCTTCGATTATAACTCCCATATGCTAAAATTTGAAATCCCAGAATTCCGAGAAAACACAGAAGTGGAATTTCTTTAAAATCATCATCATCATATTCGGTTTAACATCCATTTTGCATGCTGGCATGTGTTGGGCAGCTTTTTAGAAATTGACTTTTAAACAAACTTATCTCTGATCTTTGATACAGTAACAAACCTATATTTTTGTGAAATCAGTACATATATAAAAAACTAAAATTGAAGATCATTTGTGATTTGGTCATCGATGTTGAAACTAAGAGATTCAAAATAAAATAGTAAAAAAAAAAAAAAAAAAACTTCATTAAATTATGTTTTGGTAAATTTATAGAAGTGCACCTTTCGTATTTCGACCCCTAAAAAAAAATTTTTTCTACTTTTTGGGGCAAATTACATGTAAACAGTTTCAACAAATATCCGCTATGAAAAAAAATTATGAAAATTATTTTTATTTTAGATTTTAGGAGGGGGGGGATCACTTTCCTATATAAGTTATACGTAAAGTGAGCACGCATTTCTTGGCCACCGAATCTCACCACTCGTATTTCGACCCCTAAACCGCGCGCGGATATTTGTTGAGGCTGTTTACATGTAATTTGCCCAAAAAAGTAGAAACTTTTTTTTTTTAGGGGTCGAAATACGAGTGGTGAGATTCGGTGGCCAAGAAATGGGTGCTCACTTTACGTATAACTTATATAGGAAAGTGACCCCCTTCCTAAAATCTAAAATAATATAAAATTTCATTTTTTTTTTTCATAGCGGATATTTGTTGGGGCTGTTTATATGTAATTTGCCCCAAAAAGTAGAAACTTTTTTTTTTTTTAGGGGTCGAAATACGAAAGGTGCACTTCTATAAATTTACCTATGTTTTTTGGAAAAAGTTGCACCTTTAGTTCATACTACGCACGTTTGACTGGACTTTTTTCTTAAACTTCTTCAGTTTGATATAGGGTTAGGGTTAGGGTTTGGGTTAGGGTTTGGGTTAGGGTTTGGTATATTTCTGATATTTTTTACGTTTTTGCTGCTTTATCATTCTCTTGTTCATCTAATTGGTGAATTGTTATTTTAATTGACTTTGATCTTCAAGTCTTCTGCTTTCTTTTCTCTTTCAAAATGTCAGACAAGATACGGCACCGTAATTTGATGATCCATGTCGAAACAATCAAAAGAATAGGCCGGAACATAAAAAACTGCCATGTCATCATAATCAAGAAGAAGGAGAACCCACCATGATTGGAATTTCTGAATTCTATCGACTTGCTAAACATTTGTCCACGAAATAAAATAAACAGAATTATTTGTTCTATTGAAATGTTGGTGATTTTCAAACAGATTTATTTATGTCTAAACTATGACCGTACAGAAAAGAGAAGAAAAAAGAAATCAATTTGCCTGGGCGATAGTGAGTGTGGGTGTGTGTGTGTGTGTGTGGGGGGGCTAAGAATGGGCGGAAAATAAAATAAAAGTGGTGCATAAACATATGTCCCGCCATCATAACTGATAAGACCCCATCATCATCAACATTTCTGAATACTATCGATTTGCTAAACATCGTAGGAAAAATCGAATTCCGAGTTAATACCCTGAAAGGGGCCGAGGCAGCAGTCAGGGGTGGGTTGCAAAAAGGAATTGCTCCCTTAGCGACCCAACCAATAGGTCTGGTAACAATATGTAATGGGGCAGAGAACGGATTTCTCTGCAGGAGCAACGATCCAGCGTCTGATCTATAGTGAGTCGAATAACGCACTACTTCTGGTCAGCAACACGCTCTAGAACACAATAACACACTTAACACACGTAACACTCCCGGTGAGAGGTAGAACCTCAATTTATAGGCTTGTAACAACCTGCCACCCCCATTCTGAATATACATAAATATCACCCCTTTATCTATGCATATGTTGGTCTTATCTCCACCCCAACCTGAAGGCCGGCACCCGCAATCAGTATGTATCACTTTTTTTTTTTTTTTTTTTTTTTTCACAACATTTGCCCAAATAAATCAATATTCCTAAACAAAACTATTTGTTGTATTAAAATCAAAACAATGGTTTAATTGAAAAGAACCAATAAAAAAAATATAGTTAATCAATAATTTATCCTTTTTTTGGACAGCAATATGCAAATTAGTTAACTTTTCTACGAAGAAAACATATACATAGGCAGTATATAAAAGAGATAGCGTGCTTTTTACTTACGGAGGTCTTTAATGGTATACATCCGTTGTTGAGAATCCAAATTTACTTGGAGAACATCAGGGATGCCTCGGCCATACGTAAGTATGTAACCACGTACAAGGATCTTACTTTCCTCAGATGGAGGAGACCAGCGGACCACGATGGAGCTTGCTTCTGCTTGCGTTCGGATTCGGGATGGCTTACCAGGAACTTGAGTTTCTTTGATGAAGAAAGAAAAACGACAAACATACATATGAATGTGCGCAATACAAAAATCACAATATTGAAGTTTTTCTTTTTATTGAGACCCTGCCACCTCCTAATTTATAAAATTTGAAATAAATATATTCAAGTGGGGCTAAATCTTAATCGGCAAAAGTGTATTATAGTTAACAACCGAAAAATTGAAAATAAGCAAAATACACGGCAAATAACGTTTACCAAACGATAGATAATTTAATATTCTATCGACCTGTATAGTTTTTAACTTTTAAAACTGTTTGTAAGTTTTGTTATTTCAAAATTTGTTTCGTTTCTTTCACTTAGCCGAATTCGTCAATCAAAGATGGCAGTCGATTTTTATAAAAAAATTTTTCTTTCTGACCAATTTTGGAAGATACTTGCATGTAATTGCCTAAAAAAGTAGAATCACATTTTCTTTTTTTTGAGGGGGGGAGGGGTAGCTGAGAGTGTTAATCTACAAATTTACCCAAGAATTGTAACCCTAATCTGATTTAGTGTCGTCTGCCTTTTTAAACACTCAGCATTATAAGGTGAGGATCAAGGGTAAGTGGAGCAATCCTCGAAAAGGAGTGCCCCCCCCCCCTCCCTTACACGTTGGTGCAGTAGCTAATGAAAAGGGATCCTTTAGGTCGCCCTCAACTATGGTCGACCACTTTCTTTTTTAAGTAAAAGTACATTTGATCCCATCTAATAGGCCAAAAATGAATCAATTTCATGCTGCTTACATGCTTTGTCTCTCTTTCCTCCGTCTATTATATTTCCTTATTCGTTTGTAATAATTTCTTTAACGTGAAAACATCTTTTTTTTTTCCCCTCCGGCTTTTAAATATTCCGGTTGTAATTTGAACATACAGAGTGGGAATGTGATACTATAGAGCCCCCCTGTCTCCCATAACCAGGACCACCGGGAGAGATTAGCTAGAAAATGAATGACAGTAAAAAGACATGTTAAAAGCGACTGATCCATTGTGCTACACAGATGAAGTGACGCCATGGACAATTAGCTGTTGTAAGCCGGAAGGTCGAAATGGAGATTTCGGAAGGTCGAGAAGGAGAGCAGACGTCTCTGGTTTCCAACGAGGGTAGACTGAGGAAAAGAACAGAACTTTTTCAGTTTTGGTAAGGGGATGTTAACCAAAGTAACAAAACTTCTGAACAACGTCAATAGCTTCGACATCCAGATATACTTACTCCACATCTGAGTTCTCATCCGTCTCCATTGTCTTATACTTCTTTGACGACATTGGTTTTTGCAGGTTAGTGTCATCGTCCTTCCGCATTACAGCACTTTGTATTCCAAAATGGTCATCCATCTGGTACTGACCAGGCTCAACGGTGCTTAACTTTGGTGATCTAATGAGAACCGGTGTGGCAAATTGATTATGCGGTATACGATAATCTAATAATAATAATAATAATTATGTTCTTTCAAAATTCTTACCATCCAAATCGTCTTTGTAAGTCTCTGCAGTTTCCCATTCAGTCGAAGGTCCAGTTCCTGCACGCGTTAAGGCTGCAATCCTCACAGAATATTCTGTTCCTTTCTCCAAACCTAAAAAAAAAAAAAAAAAAAGAAAAATCGGTAAATTCTTCCATTGAAAGCAGTAATGTCGACAATTGTTTTTAAAAAAATTTTTTTTTTTATTTTCAATCATCATATTCAAATTCAAGCATATTTTGAGATAACATTTTTGAATTTTGCTGACATTTGATATTAATAAATAAAAAAAATAAAAACAGAAACAGAATTCCTACAAGAAAACCGATTTTTATTGGCTAAAAGAAAAGTAAACACAAAAGTTTGGGACAAAATTCGGTCAGGTACACATTCTCAGTAAATACCGTTTTTTCGTAACTCCAATTTCTCGGTTTCTCACAGAATTGTCTCTGTTCTCTGAGAGAGGAATAAATGACATTTAGCGTTAAAATTCTTAGAATTCCGACAGTATCGAATACAAAAAAATAAAATGTCGCATCTTGGAGTTCAGTTAGGATTTTGAGAGACGGTGTATATATTTGTAGATTCTTCCCAATTCCTATGAGCTTTCAATGTTCCTTGTATTTAATTACAATCACAAAACAGTTTTAAGTTATATAGACACAGCATTCAGTACCTAAGCATTGCTACTTATGTCAGGGTTAAGGTTAAGGTTAGTTAAAATCACCAATGAAAAGTTTAACTGATAAAAGTAACCTCTTTCCTTCGTCATTGTTAACACTATCGCACCACATGGCGCCTAATTCCTTCTGCCCTCGACACAATTTTCTTTTTCTTTTATAGACACCTTCATGCTCTCTCTTCTCTTTTTTCTTTCTTTTTGGATTATTTCATACTTTACAATATATAAAATGAACATTGTGTTTTTCTAATGGTTACCTGGGGTTCAATACGACAAACACATTTATGAGACTGACCACGTGATCAACAAAAAACAAATCAAACTGCTTAAAATGATTTTAAATTTATATATTTCTATTTTTACTTTTTGTCTTCCTTTTTTATTTTCAAAGGAAAAGTTTGTTTGTTTGTTTGTTTTGTTTTACGGCATATCAACCTTTTCCATTGTTTTACGGCATATCAACCTTTTCCAGGTCATGTAATGCCGAATCAAGTAGTATTTTTTAAAAAAATACTTTGCAAAGTAAACAAAATTCTTTAGACAAAAAAAAATATATAGTATTTTGAAAACATTCATTAAACGTTTTTCCTTTTTTAACGGCATATCATCCTTTCTCAGTTCATTTAATGCCAAATCAAGCTGGACTTATATGTCTCTAGGTAATTATATCTTTTTATATAGATCAACAGCTTTTAAGAAGTTCAGTATTGTCTCTACTTTATTGAAAAAAGTATATGCATATTTATATACAAAATGTCGGGTAGGGGTAATATAGGGACAGAACCCAGGAACTAACGTAAGCTTTTCATCGACTAAAAGGTATCAAATTAGCTGATTGTTTTATCGAAAACTATTTAGGATACTAGGTGTGTTCTGGGCCACGATCAACCCAATAAATAGGCTAAACACATTGTGTAACATCTTTTATTTATAACTTCTCGTACTGTGACTCTTTATCCCCTCTCTATGCACCTAGTAAAAAAAGGTAAAGGTCGCATAGCCTGGACGCGCACGAGTGTCGTTGCCGACATCGCACACTGCCCATGGCTGTAGCGGCGGTGATTTGTTAAGAATCACCGTGTCTAGGGCACAGCATATGGAAGGCTGAGCCCATCCCTCTCCTTCTGCTGCCTTGAACCTTCCCTGAGTTTTTTTAATCAGGTACCATGGCCATCCCTACTACAGGCCAGGCAATCGTGCAACTGGGGTCTTTTACTGGGGGCCATGTGAATTTTCTTAAATATTCGTTATAGAAGTTGCAAACAAAGGTAAAATTCCTCTGTGAGATTAGTTTGATGTTTTTATGTGTTTTACAAGCCAAATAATAAGAACCACAATGAGCTAATTGATAAATTTGACAATTATTGACAAATTCCTATAAATGAAGAGACATGTAATTTTGAATAAACAAAGGCAAATACATATTTCAATGAAGAATTTTTATTTCAATGTTGGATTTTTTTTTTAGAGATTTTGTACTTATGTCAAAAGATAATTACTTGTATATTGTGGTTAAAAAGAAAAAAAAGGATCCGCACCAGTTGATGATATAGTTTGCAACTTCTATATTGAATATTTAAGAAAATTCACATGGCCCCCAGTAAAAGACCCCAGTTGCACGATTGCCTGGCCTGTAGTAGGGATGGCCATGTCAGGTACCCATTTACTGCTGGGTGGACAGAGGGAGTTTTCAGACCCGAAAATTTGCATGCCGTGAGTGGGATCAAACCCGGGTCGTCCAGCCCAAAGACAAGTGCTATAACCACTCGTCCACAGGCCCTCCCTCTATGCACCTATCATCTCCCTAATTTCTCCCTCTCTACTCTTTTCTTTCCCTTTCTCAACCCTAACCCGGAGTTGAAGATCCAGCAGTTTAATGCAATCATTGCATTCATAGAAATTAGATGCATGGCGCCGCGTGAATTCTTGTAGCTTTTGCAGATGGTACGAGTAATTTAGAAATTCTTCAGTTTTAGACAGACTTTTGAATTTCAACCATTTTTTACAATATGTAAACACATGAATGCACCATATATAAACATCAACTTGTCTCTCCCTAAAAACATCGGTTGTGCAATAAAATCAATAATTAATTAAAAGTTAATCAATATAAAAATCAATATGAAATGTTGAAATTTAAATCCCATAAATTCTTTCCAACTTTCGAAATATATATTTTTTAAAGACATCTGTCGTAGGCTGGTTCTTTTTTTTTTCCTTTTTTAAATTTTTGTTACGTTTAATTGAATTAATTGATGATGAATAACATTGGTTGCGCGATAAAACGAAAAATTTCTTCCGATGAAAAGCAAAAAGTGCTTACCTGTCAAAGCAAAGAATTTGCGATTGCCAGCCGTTGGTGCCGTGTCTCCTCGCCGATGTCCCTTCTTTTTGTAGCGGATTTTGTAGCCAACGATGATACCGTTCTGTTCATCGACTGGTGGTGGCTCCCAGCGCACAATAATGCTCTTCAAAATCAAAACAATCATCGGATTAAAAAAAAAACAATAACAAATAATAGTTAATTAATAAAATGTCCTTTTTCAAAACCAATATGCAAATTAGTTAACCTTGCGACGGATATCGCATATACATAGGCAGTATATAAGAAAGATGGTGCGTCTATTGTGTAAAGTTGAATTTACTTGAAATATATGCTGTTTTGACTTTACCGTTCGTGGGAGGAATGGGCCCAACTTTCGCATTTATTTATTTAGATAATGCAAGGATGCGATAAATATTAAAATAATTTGAAAAATTTATAAGACAGGCTACGATAAAAGCATCCTTTTGTAAAAATATTAAAGATACAAGTTTTTTTGTTTTTTTTTACAAATGAAAAATTTATTTCATATATATTTCGGTTCCAAAACAAACTTCCAACAGGATGACCCATCGGGCTATTTATTCATTTCACCGGCAACGGCTCATTTGGCCGGCGTCATTGATACAATAAATACCAACCATGAGGATGAAAATTTAAAAAAATAAAATCTAGTCACTGAGTAAATTGTGGGTAAATAAAAATCAGGCAAATTTAAAAATAAGTTAATCATGGTTCGATAGGTCAATTTTTCAAATTATTATTTTTTTGTTCCAATCAGTTTCAATTAAAAAAAAAAAAAATCCAAAATTTAGAGAAATACACTGTGGGGAGAAGGAGACAGGAAGTCATTCTTTGATGAAACAAAAGTCATCTAACTCCTGTACTCCTATTATATTTTCCTTCAATATTTTATTTGACTATCATTGTTTGTATTTCATAAATTGTTTTTTTTTTTGGTTAAATATATTATTAAACAAGTGTTCAACATGTATCAAAAAGAAAAAAAAAAATTATTTTTTTGTTTTTGTTTGGTTTTCCTAAAAAAAAAACTTCAACTAAAAAAAAAACTTCAAAAAAATTAAAGAGAAATACACTTAGTGCACATGTGGGGGAAGGAAACAGGAAGTCATTCTTTGATGAAACAAAAGTCATCTAACTCCCTTACCCCTATCACGAATTGCTTGAAGTCTTAGTTTTCACAGTAAAATTAACATTTTCAGTTTTCAGAGAGAACATTCATAATAGGGAAAAGGAAGGCAAGGAAGAGAGAGGAAGAGAGAGAGGGAGAAAAAAGGAAAAGAGAAAGAAAGATAAAGAGGGGGCGAGCGAGAGAGAGAGAGAGAGAGGAAGAGGAATAGGAAAAGAGAAAGAAAGGAAGATAAAGCGAGAGAGGAGAGATAGAGAGAGAGGAGAGATAGAGAGAGAGGAGAGATAGAGAGAGAGGAGAGATAGAGAGAGAGGAGAGATAGAGGAGAGAGAGAGAGAGAGAGGAGAGATAGAGGAGAGAGAGAGAGAGAGAGAGAGAGAGAGAGAGAGAGAGAGAGAGAGAGAGAAAGAGAGAGAGAGAGAGAGAGAAAGAGAGAGAGAGAAAGAGAGAGAGAGAAAGAGAGAGAGAGAGAGAAAGAGAGAGAAAGAGAGAGAGAGAGAGAAAGAGAGAGAGAGAGAGAAAGAGAGAGAGAGAGAGAAAAAGAGAGAGAAAGAGAGAGAGAAAGAGAGAGAAATAAAAAATAAATAAAATCCAGCCAAATCGCGAGGAAAAAAAAAAAGGAAGTAAGGCTCTAGTTTTTTTGTAGAAATCAGCTTTTTCTTATAATGATGTAAGCGGAAATTCGCTTTTTCTGGATTTAAAAAAAAAAAGCGGAATTCCACTAAATTGTGAAAAACTGACATCCCTGATTATGTCGTAAGAGATGGAAGAATGAGACGCGAAACTATGGAGACACATTTTGGAAGTAAAAGTAAAAAAGAAAGGAAATCTTACCGTTGAACTGGTTGTCTCCAAGGTGAAATTGCTTGGCGGTGCCGATGGGGGTGCAGACAGAGTACGTGACACAAATTCCTCCGTACTCAAGCCGGCTCCGTTTTCATTGTGAGCTTCCACCCTGAAGCTGTATTCTCGAAATTGCTTCAACCCTTTCAAAGTGTACGTCAGGCTCTCCACTTTGATATCTGCTTCCTTATTGGCTCCGACTTCGTAATAAATCAGTTTGTAAAACTTTATCTGACCATTCGGTTCCTTCGGAGCTTCGTATTTTACCATAATGGAAGTTGATGAATGCGCAATGGCCTGAGCATTTTGTGGTGGACTGGGAACACGGACTGAAATCAAATTGAGAATTTCATGAATAGGCATGCATATATATATATATTATAATTCCCGCCAAAACCATCTACAATACTAACACAGGGTCTGTATCTGATTATCCTCATTTTCCTGAAGATGGACCCTGATGGGTCTGAAAGTACTTGGACACAAATCAAAATTATGGCAGATTCATCGGCCAATTCCCCCCGAAACTAAGATTCTGATTCGGAGTATTGAAAGGATCTATCACAGGATATTCAGACATAAGTTGTCTCATATATTCAACAATACTTGCCTGCAAGAGAAGATTCTGCCTATATATATATATATATATAGATAGAGAGAGAAAGAGATAGAAATGAAGGAAGAAAGATAAAGATAAATCTAAGATGAAATAAATTTGTCATCCGTACATCTTTATCTCTCTTCCTTCATTTATCTTTATAATTGCTTTATCTCGTATATTGAGCTTAAACCATTTCACTATAGGCTCAATTCACTAAAAGTATACTTTTAGTTTTATATATATGTAATAGTTTTGTCGATATTAACAGTAATTAAATAAAGTAACTTAATAAAGAAGAGGATAGATTACCAAACTTTTTCTTAAAATATCTTTACATATATTGCGCGTGTGGGGATTCAAAGATCTTAAGTACGGAAACTTATGTCCGACATACCTTCCTGTTTTGATGTCACCAAAAGGGTAGCAGCTTTTCCGGGTCCGAATTTGTTGTAAGCGAGCACTCGAAACTCATAGACTGTGTTTGGTTTCAGTAGTTGAATACTGGCTTCCGTTGTCGTAGTATTCATCACACGCTCTCTAGATAAAAAAAACAAACAAATAAAACAAACAGTATAAGAAGAGGCAGATAGTTACTTCAATGATAGACGATGCGAGTTCAAATCTTGCTTGAAGTTTGAATTCGTTTTTTTCAAATTTTAAAAAAAAAAAAATGGTTGTCGACCACAAAAAAAAAAAAAAATGTGTTGCGATATATAGCAACAAAAATAAAATGACGGAGCCCTTGTATAATTTGGATTATTTATTTTTATATTTTATTGTTCTTAACAACATGTAGCAACGATTCACAAGAAAAACTGGCTAACCAGAATGAAATATCGATTGTGTATGAAGAAAGCTATCGATGACAAAGAAACGATAAACAGTGACTTATATATACGAGGCCTGTCTAAAACGTATTCGACCGTAGGCCAGAAAAAATATTTCAAATACGTGACGGGGTTCGGACCCTAATCCCCTTTCAAAGTAGGCCTCTTGTGCTTGCACACACTTAGCCCACCGATCCATTCACTGCCGGAAACACCTGTGAAGGTCTTCTTTTGGAATGGTGTCAATCTCTGCCGTCGCATCCCGCATTATCTTTTTTGTTTTCGCACCCTCTCAGCAACGGCTGCACTCCGAGCAGTTTGGGGCCTGCCAGAACGCTGATCACTCTCTGCTGATGTGCAGCCATTTTTGAATCGGTTGAACTACTCCTTAATTTGTGTTACACCAATCGCATCTTCTCCAAACACTTGCTGAATCTAACTCGACGGCGGAGATGAACACAATTCCAAAAGAAATCTTCCAGAGGTGTTTCCTGCAGTGGATGGATCGGTGGGCTAAGTGTGTGCAAGCAGAAGGGGTCTACTTTGAAGGGGATTAGGGTCCCAACCCCGTCACGTAGTTTTTATGCATCAATTTCTTAACTCATAGCTGGAGGAAGGACAACTAGATTCAGACATTGCAAATTGATATTAACCAATTTTTTGTAAATAATCTAACGTTGTCGATAGAAAAGTTACTTAAAGAGTCAAAGATATTTTCTTTAACAACTATGATAATTAGTCATTCAAATATTTAAGATGTTCAGACTAAATCAAAAAATTAATAAATGCAATAAAATAAAAAAATAAATAAAAAAGAACAAATTAAATAATAAAAAGAAAAAAGAACGAATAAAAAAAAAAGTTAAAAACAAAACAAAATGGAGAATGTGTGCTGTTACGTATTTCGGTCTTCATTTTATGGAGGTGAAGGAAGACATTCTTGAGAGGGTTAGATGAAAGTCGACTGTTAGGCCTTAGGGGCAATTTTAGTTTATCGGTACAAAAAAGTGGTTATAAAGATTCAAGATGGCGACCGAAGACTGATAACTGAATTATTTATAAAACAAAAAAAAAAAACAAAAAGAAAGTCTATCTTTTGTCCATATTAATTAAATTGCATGATCAATTCTTGCATGTATGTGTGTTTCTCGCTTTTACGTGACTAAAACATTTATTCATTTACGATTGATCGATTATTTACTGAAATAAAAAATGCGAATTTAATTTTAGAGGGGGGGATTATTTTGGTTAAATACTGCTCATAGAAGCAAAACTTACAAAGACCCCACCCCCGAATTAAATGAGATTTTTTTTTTGAATTTGAAAATGTGGTGCTAAATCTATGGTATTTCAAAGTTAAAAGAATGATTAACTGCAGAATTATAATTTAATCTATATCTATAAAATCATCTATCTTCTATAAAATCATGTCCAAGTTTAAAGTTGGACCTAAATAGCATTTAAGCTGACAAATCTTAGCTAATCACTGAGAAAAAAAATTAAAAATTAATAATAATAAAAAATGAGCAAGGGGCCATAACTTTAACAAAAATCTAAATCTATAAAATCATCTATCTTCTATAAAATTATGTCAAATTGTAAAATAGCATTTAAGCTGACAAATCTTAGCTAATCAGAGAGGAAAAAGAAAAAAAAATGAGCAAGGGCCATAATTTTTTAAAATCTCTAAAATCATCTATCTTCTATAAAATTATGTCAAATTTTACAAGTTGGACCTAAATAGCATTTAAGCTGACATGTAAATTTTCAATTGTTTATCGTTTGTACTGTGTTATTAACAATATAATAATGTACATTGCTATAGTTTTGCTACAGTTTATTTAAAAAAAAAACTTTACTCAGTTCGGCCAAATAATCTATATTATGAAAGATTTTAGCTAATCATCGAGAGAGAAAAAAATTTAAAAAACTAAAAAATGAGCAAGGGCCGTAACTTATTTAAATTGAATAGTTGTCTCCCTTACAACTAATTTGATTTTTTTTGTGCAAAACAAATAAGAGGCATTAAAAACTAAAATGACTTCACTGCACCCCTGGCAATGCCGAATAGGTACAGGTTAGGGTAAGGGTTAAGGGTTAAGGCACACTCGCGCAAATAGGTACAGGTAGGGGTAAATATTTGTACCGGTAAACTAAAAAAAATAACTGCTTAGTTTTTTGGGTTTTTTTTCACAAATAGATTACGAGTCAAATAATAAAATAATGTAATAACAAACAAAGTAATGTTGTGGTGGGACTGGCTTTAAGATATGTCATTATTGAGATTAGTGAAACTGAAGAGGCAGGTAATTAGATTGAAGGGAGTGGTTGAAGAGGGGGTGGGGCAGTGGAGAAAGAAATAATGCTCGGGTTAGACATGTGAGTAAGGAAGATTTGAATAAGCAAGCAGAAAATAAATGAACAAAAAAAATTTAAATTAGAGAAGGGAAATTATAATATATATAATAAATATGCAAATTAGGCACTGTAGCCTTACGATTCCCTACGGGGATGAAACTCGAACGCCTCTGTGTAGCTTAATGTTTTGTTTTTTTCTGTTTTACGGCATATCACCCTTTTTGGTTATTTAATGACGACTCCGTTTATATTGGTAAAAGAATTTTATGCCTGAGGTTTATAATATTTTTAAATGTTTAACAGATTTGGATGAATTGCTTTTATATAATTTTCATAACTTATATTATATATATATATATATATGAGAGGTAGAGAGTGTAAAATGTGTATATATGTATGTATATATATCAATACAGGTCTGATTAAAAAACGACGGAATTTTCTTGTTTCATTATTTTCTTAATCGTTGTACCAACTCGGCGAGCTAGTTTCTCTGGTTTAATACTCCATGAATTTCCAGTGGAGACCCGGAAACTAGCTCACCGAGTCAAGACAACGATTAAGAAAATAACAAAAAGAAACAATTCGGTCGTCTTTAATCAGACATTTATTGATAACGATTTCCTGCCTAAATAATAATTAAAAAACTATATATAAGAGAGAAAGAGAGAGAGAGAGGCGGAAAGAGAGAGGGTGCACGCAACAGAGAGTGAGAGGGTGCGCGCAACAGAGAGAGAGAGAGAGAGAGAGACGGTGAGAGAGAGAGTGTGTGTGAGAGAGAGAGAGAAGGGATGAGAGAGAGAGAGAGAAGGGATGAGAGAGAGAGAGAGAAGGGATGAGAGAGAGAGAGAGAAGGGATGAGAGAGAGAGAGAGAAGGGATGAGAGAGAGAGAGAGAAGGGATGAGAGAGAGAGAGAGAAGGGATGAGAGAGAGAGAGAGAAGGGATGAGAGAGAGAGAGAGAAGGGATGAGAGAGAGAAGGGATGAGAGAGAGAAGGGATGAGAGAGAGAGAGAGAAGGGATGAGAGAGAGAGAGAGAGAGAGAAGGGATGAGAGAGAGAGAGAGAGAAGGGATGAGAGAGAGAGAGAGAGAAGGGATGAGAGAGAGAGAGAGAGAAGGGATGAGAGAGAGAGAGAGAGAAGGGATGAGAGAGAGAGAGAAGGGATGAGAGAGAGAGAGAAGGGATGAGAGAGAGAGAGAAGGGATGAGAGAGAGAGAGAAGGGATGAGAGAGAGAGAGAAGGGATGAGAGAGAGAGAGAAGGATGAGAGAGAGAGAGAAGGATAGAGAGAAGGGTGAGAGAGAGAGAGAAGGGATAGAGAGAAGGGTGAGAGAGAGAGAGAGAAGGGTGAGAGAGAGAGAGAGGGTGAGAGAGAGAGAGGGTGAGAGGAGAGAGAGGGTGAGAGAGAGAGAGGGTGAGAGAGAGAGAGGGTGAGAGAGAGAGAGGGTGAGAGAGAGAGAGGGTGAGAGAGAGAGAGGGTGAGAGAGAGAGGGTGAGACAGAGAGAGGGTGAGACGAGAGAGAGGAGAGATGAGAGGAGAGAGAGAGAGAAAAAAAAAAAAGAGAAGAGACACCCCAATCTCCCATCTCTCCCGACGAACACAAACCCTTCAGCTGTTAAAGTAATCAACAACCTCTGTTTATTTTCAAGTCGTTTTTTTCTCTTTAGCTGTGCCCCCCCCCCCCCCCGCCCTCTTTCTGGTAATTTACTTGGAGAGAAAAAGAAATTCTTGAATAACCATTTTTTCTTTTAAGTAAATAAAATTTTCAGTCATTTTGTTACACAAAAGTCAGAGAGGTTAATTTCCTGGGTAAGTTAGGGTTAGGGTTGGGAATGATGGGGGATGGTGAGAATCTGGCATTTTTTTGGCTGCTGTAATATTCAACATGCCAATTGTACCGAATCACAGATGGTAATACAAGTCTATAAATCATAGTTTTCTCTCCTACCAAAAAATAAAAAAAATGGTAGTTCTTCTAGTTTCTTGCAGTAATTACCACAAAGCAAGAATTAGTATTGGGTGGGGTTGGGGGGCATATCAATCGATACGAAGAGTCAAAGATTCCAAAATTGCAAACAGCTGTTGGTTTTTCAGTAAATATTAGCATGGGTTTGTGATGAGCACGAAGGGACGAAAGAGTAGCCAGATAGAAATGATAATGTTTAAACTAATGTTTTAACTAATGTTTAACTAATGTAGCAGACATAAAAATGTAAGGCCTCTATCTCATGAAGAGTTGAGTTTTTTTAATAATTTATAACTACACAAAAGCTAAAATGCAGGAAGAAAAAGAAAAGGAATGGAGGAAAGGGAGAAAAATGGTAAAAGAACCAAAAACAAGACAAAAGACAGGAGAAAAGTAGAAAAGACGTAAGGGTAGAAAAGACGTAAGAGTAGAAAAGACGTAGAATATAAAAGACAGATGGGACAGGAAAAGACTAATGGGGCAGAAAATGACAAATGGGACAGAAGATATAGAAAAAACAAAAAGATATAGAAGACAGACAGAAATGTGAAAAAAGAAATGAAAGAAAATGAAAAATAGGAAATGAAAGGAAAATGAAAAGTTTTTTATTTTTTTCATTTTCTTTTTCATTTCTTTTTAGAAATGAAAAAGAAAATGAAAAAATAAAAAATAAAAAGGAAAAAGAAAATGAAAAAGAAAAAATGAAAAAGAAAAAAATGAAAGGAAAGTGAAGAAAATGAAAGGAAAAAAATGAAAAATAAAATAAAAAAAACAATGAAAGAAGTAAATGAAAGATATAAATGAAAACATGAAAAGAAAAGAAATTAAAAAAGTAACAAAGAAAAACAAGTGAAAAACAAGTGAAAAAAAAGAAGGAAAGAGGATATTAAAAACAAAAAAAAAAACA
The DNA here is from genome assembly GCA_963556195.1 of Sepiola atlantica. Lineage (NCBI taxonomy): Eukaryota > Metazoa > Mollusca > Cephalopoda > Sepiida > Sepiolidae > Sepiola > Sepiola atlantica. The sequence goes on along the minus strand of OY744544.1, from coordinate 4,356,910 downwards.
GTAAAGAAAAGAAATTGATTAAATAAAGTGAAATCAATATTCAAACAGAAAAGGAGAATATTAATTCCAACTTGGAAAGAATTGAGAGAAATATGTGAGTTGTGTGAGCAGAACAATGCAGACACAGAAGAGGACGATGGCGAACAAGGGCCAGTCGTCCAAATGAAACATTTTATTAATTAAAACAGAATGAGTAACAAATAAAAAGCATGCAGAATTCTTGAATCTGATTTCAGATCGAATTTTTGTTTTTAGAGAAGTTTTATTAGTTATTAAATAATATTTTGTCTATGGCTAGTTATATTACAGTTTTTTTAATTGTTTAAAGAAGAAGACAATTCGAAACCTTTTCACCAGTTTAAAAATAAAAAGAAATTTAGTTTTTTTAAAAATATAAATAAAGAAAAATGTGGAAAATAAATTAATTTATTTTAAATGCGGATTAGTTTTTAAATCTTTTAACCCAGAGCCCACTACGTCTCAGTGGCATTGTGTCTTCTTTGGGGTGAACTTAAGTATGTGTATATATATATATATATATATATATATATATATATATATATATATATATATATATATATTAAGATAGGCTTCATTAAAATCGACGGAGTTCTGCTTTTTTGAGATTTTCTTGGTTAGTCGTTCGACTCTTCGAGCGATTTTACGATCGTGTGGTAGTAGCTGGTGCAGTATAGCACCCATCGTTATGGTTTGGGTCAAATCTCGAGCGCTTTCGGACGTCTCGTTCATCTTCAGGAGGTTGATTTTAGCTAATATGGGTCTTTTTCCGCTTCCATTTTTATAGCTTTTTTTCTTCTTCGCTCGAGATATGACCCAAACCATAACGATGGGTGCTATACTGCACCAGCTACTACCACACGATCGTAAAAAAAACTTTAATTCACTATTATGGGCACATTTACAACTTTAAAAAAATTATTTAGTTCAATATCAAGAAATCCCGATTCCTTATATATAATCGTATCACAGTCAGTCAATAGTTTTTTTTTTAATGTCCGGCTGGCTTGGCAGGCCGAGAGCAGACTCAAGGTGTTTCCACGAATAATGGCGAGAGAGGCGCTCGTAAAGCCAAGACAATTCGCGATTGTCTCTGGTGTTGCGCGTCATTAATAGACCAAGGCTGCCGAGGAAGTCGCGTGTGGCAGAGCGAATCACTCCACTTGTCTCCACAGCGATCGGTTGAAATACAAATCTGTCGAGAAGATCGGCATAACTTTAATTTAGATTTTTTTAATTTGAAAATCAGGCAAAATGCGGTTATAAGCTGTGAATAAGAGGCAAATATTTTTTTATATTTTTTTTATTTGGTCTTAAATTTTTTGGATAGAATATCCTTTCTCAGAAACAAGAGAGGTTTCGTATGAGTAAAAATTACCATCATGTTCTTTTCTTAGTAAGGTCCTTTTGTACACGCGTTATGGATCGAAACACCCTTAATTATTCGGAGCTTTGAAGCACGCAACATGCTGGAAAGTTTAGAGCAAATAGAAAATCTCCTTTAAAGCATCTTTTGAATCTTAAATTTGAAAATCAAAAGCATCTTTTGAATCTTAAATTTGAAAATCAAAAGCATCTTTTGAATCTTAAATTTGAAAATCAAAAGCATCTTTTGAATCTTAAATTTGAAAATCAAAAGCATCCTTTGAATTTTAAATTTGAAAATCAAAAGCATCCTTTGAATTTTAAATTTGAAAATCAAAAGCATCCTTTGAATTTTAAATTTGAAAACCAAAAGCATCCTTTGAATTTTAAATTTGAAAACCAAAAGCATCCTTTGAATTTTAAATTTGAAAACCAAAAGCATCCTTTGAATTTTAAATTTGAAAATCAAAAGCATCCTTTGAATTTTAAATTTGAAAACCAAAAGCATCCTTTGAATTTTAAATTTGAAAACCAAAAGCATCCTTTGAATTTTAAATTTGAAAACCAAAAGCATAGGGGGTTGGTGGAATAACTCATTACGTGAAATTCAAAGTATAAATTTTCAATGTCTGGATATTTATTTTTACTTATTAATGTTCCTAAATAACAACAGCTTGCATTATCGCCCATTATATGTCAACGTGTGTATTTAAAAAATCATGTGTGTGTAATTGACAATAAAATTATTTGTAAAGTATTATTACTGTTTTCATTTATATGAAAAATTAATTTTTTAATCATTTTTTTAAAAATTGTCACATTTTGCATCAACATTTTTTTATTATTTTATATTATTTTTTAATTTTATTTGTATTATTTATATTTTTTATTATTTTTATTATTATTTTTTTATTTTTTATTTTCTTATTTTATTTATATTTTTTATATTTTTATTATTTTATTATTTTTTATTTTTTTATTTTATATTATTTTTCAATTTTTTATTTTATTTATATTATTTATTATTTTTTTATTTTATATTATTTTTTATAGTTTTTATTTTTATTTTTTTAATTTTATATTTTTTTATTTTATTTACATTTGTTATCATTTTTATTATTATTTTTTAAATTTATTTGAACATTTACGTATTAATTCATTTTATTTGAACACTTATGCCTAAAGTAAGTTTAAAACCAGTTTTTTGCGTTAATGCAAAATTATGTTATTTTTAGCAAACATTTATGTATAAATTTCATAAGCGTTTATAATGGAGTCCCTCGTTACGTGAAATGGTTTCGTCAGGGGGCTAGAAAAAGGCACGTTTTTTACTTGTTAACTTTTGCGTGACAGGACGGATTTATATTTATTTATATGATAATAAATGCATATTGGTCTTTACCAAGGAGCAAAGGATGAGAATGTATACAGACATGTTGCCACTTTTAGCATTTTTTTTCGCTCTTGAAAAAGCCTACGTAACAGTTGGGCGAAACGTCGAATTTTAAGATTTCCGTTGTTATTTTTTTTAAATTCATACCGTCGGATTATTTTATCCTTTCATTTATCATACATGTTGGGTGGAAATGCACTTCTGACGATTGGATTTACTGTGAAACTGCAGTGAAGTGTTAAGATAAGTCCCGTTTAAATATTAATTATTTTTTAAATATTTTTTAATTATTGCATTATAGATGTTGGTCGATCGATGGACTGGGTTATTTATTAAAATTTAAAATTTTTTTATCTCCCTCCCACACCAGTAAGATGTGACACAAGGTCGGAAAGTGGGATTGAAAAGCCAGTGCCCTAGAGGAAGGGCACTCTGGCCTACAAAAATGCCTAAGCAGCCCCGTCGGCATACTCCGGTAGGAGCGCCTCAGGCGATTAACAATAAACTACCCCCCTTCTCAAAGGGGGAGAAGGCAAAGCCTGGGAGGGTGGACCGCCTAGGACTGCACAGGACAAACCCTAAGATTGGCGGAATCAAGGCCCGAAGGTCAAGACGGTACCGGTCTAGGGGGGGGGGTGTAGCATCCATCGGAACAGATACTACACTTTGAATTATTTATTTGCAGAAAATATAGAAGATTTACATTCAAAACAAATTAGGCACAAGGCCATCAAACTTGTGGGGAAAATGGGTGTCGTTGGTCATCCTTGGTCTAAAGTGATAAAATGTCTATCTTACTCTTAACTAGTATCTTGTTCTTGGCCTTTTGGCTAAGATCAAAGCGTAGTATCTGTTCCGATGGATACTGCACCCCATAGACCGATATTGTCTTGGCCTTCGGGGCTTGATTTACGCCTGTCTATGGGTCTGTCCTGTGCAGTTCTAGGAGGTCCACCCTCCCAGGCTTTGCCTCCCCTCTTTGGTGAGGAGTAAGTTTATTGCTTACTGCCTGAGGCGCCCCTACCGGGGAATGTCGACGGGGCTGCCCAGGCAATTTTTAAACCCCACTTTCCCGACCCGACCTTGGGTCACATCTTACTTGTGGGAGTAAGATAAAAACTGGCCTTGTGCCTAACCTCCTGGAGAGGAGGTAAATAAATACTCTTAACTAGAATCATCTCAGTCACCAAAATACCACATTTGCTCTAGGGGCCGTCCTACTTAGGCTATTATCAAATTAGTTTGTAATTTTAAAATTTTTCCCATAGTTCTTTCATAAATAATTAAATACGGTTAAATGTACAGAAATTCATTGGTGAGTACAGATACTACACTTTGATCTCCGCCAAAAGGCTGAGATTGTTTATATATATATATATATACGTCATTGCATTTTAGATGTTGGTTTATCGCTGGGCTGGGTTATTTTATGCTCAACTAAATTTGTCTATTTTCCCGAAAGACGTGTTTTATCATAAGTCTAAGTTCCACATGTAATTGCGTCAGAATTTGAATTTCTGGTGAAAAGGTCGGACGGAACAAAATTTCTTCATACCTTTTTCTGCCTCGCCTCCTTCCTTTACGACTGATGAGAAAAAAAAATAGAAACAAAAAAAAAAGAATGTACGCAATTGCGGGTGGAATATCGATGGAGAGATGCACCCATTTGTAACTATTTATTTCCCCGTTTTTCATCATCTCATCTTCTTTTCATATCAGATCATAGAATTACGGCATAATTTAATTTTTCAGGTTTAAATTATTTTATCATGCCTGATGACCTAAAGAAAAAAAAACATACACCCATCGTTGATTTCTTTTTTTTATTTAGAGTGGAGGATTTCTTTCAGAAATCATTTCAGGCGGCGAGGTTTGTCTAACTTGCTATTTGCTTTCTTGATTCCCCTCGCCACTTGAAATAATTTCGTCTTCACTGATGAAGAAAAAAATAGATAAAAGAGAATGTACGGAAATGACCTTGTAGATGAAGAATCGATGGAGAAGCGCCCCCATTTTGGGTTTATTTATTTTCCTGCGTTTCATCGTCTTACCTTCCTGTTTTTGTGCTGAGGGGGTGAATGTAGGGAGAGTTATAGATAGAGGAAAGGAACAGTATAGCAGACCCAGGACCCTTTTTTTTTTTTTTTTTTTTCCACGCACTGGTTGACCTTCATGATAACAGTCTTACTAGTTTTGTTATTAGTAATACTAGTAGCAGCAGCAGTAATAGTAGTAGTAATAGTAAGCCACTCAACTCTCACTGCAATAACCAACACAACATTTACAAAGCTTTTATACACTGGACCAAAATGCACTTACCTTTGAAGCAACACGTTTAAGAGGAAAGAGGCTATGGACTCAGGAGGAGAGCAGGTATTTTATTTATCTATTTTTTTTTTTTTTTTTTTTTTTTTTTTTAAACTTAGTTCACCTCAAACAAGGCAAGTTGCCACAGTAGACGTAAGGGGCTACTGGGAATTAGGGTGAAAGTTTAGGGGTTCATCCTAAATTGGGAGCTGTGCTGCAAAATGCTTGTTCACATTAGTTTTAAATTTCTGCATGTCGGTACATTCGGGGAAACAGGGAGTGAGTTTCAAAGGCCGGCAGCTCGAGGAAATAAGCTATTCGAGTAGAAGGCTCTCCGGCATCTGGGGACCTCCACAGTGAATGGATGGAATGGCTAGTCAGAATCAAAGTTTGATATGTCAGCTTAAACGCTATTTAGGTCAAACTTTTTAAAGTCTAACAGGATAACTTTATATGTTAGATAAAGAGAAATAAAATGTAGCAAAGTACGTTAGTCTATTGCAAATAACATGGTACAAAAATAACAAATTAAAATTGGCTAGTCAGACTCAAATTCTGATGTGTCAGCTTAAATGCTATTTAGGTCCAACTTTTAAAATCCGGAAACATTATTTCTTATATTAAAAGAAAGACAAGATCTTGAATTTCTACAGAATAAAAACTTGTGTCACTTCCTGTGGACTTTCTCGAATTTCGAAATTTACTGCAATACTTTACGTACGGGGAGGATATTAATATGAAAGAAAAACAAAATGGTGGCCCTATGGTGGGAGCAAGAAAAGAGGGGAATAGAAAAAACAGGGTTGCTTCACGGCCCAGTGTATATTCCACAATAAAAAGCAGGACAAATATGATTACTAAAACAGTGGTTCTTAAGCAGGTGGAAGGTCCGAGGAGTGGGGTTGGGTTGGGTTTGGAGATTGAGCATATTTCCGCGAGAAATCGCACCCCCACCCATCCATCTGGCACTAAGCAGATATTTATAATATCTTTTCCTATTCTCTTAGAATTAAAAGGAAAAAAAGAAAGAAATGTGACTAAACTAATATTGTGTGTATTATTTGGAAATCCGACAATAAAACTTTATATATTAGATTGTTACTTTTTACGATATATGTTAATATATGAAGAGTTCGAATGCAAAACGCGATAACGCCATTTTAAAAATCACAAAACTGTCCCTACAAAAAGTGTTGCATTTCAACACTCGACGACACCCCAAAACAATGTGTTATATAATATGATGCAGAAATAATTTCTTTTTTGATTCCCATTAAAATCAGCTTTTATGCGATGTCTAGATTTAATATATTCGTGTTTTATTGTTTAAGGTCTCAATTTAAACAAATTGGATTTATCGCGTTTTGCGTTCAAACTCTTCATATGTTAATGGCCATAAGAAAAAGTTTGATTCATCAGTTTAAATGCTATTTGGGTCTGACTTTAAAAATCCGACAAGATAATTTGTACTATTCTCAATTTGGATATTATTCTCACAATGTTTCGGACGATGTAACGTCTGACCTTCTTCATGCGCGTCTCGTCAAACTCGGGAATCTGCATGGAATTTCGAATAGAATTTCTCCTTAGGACGAATCGGTTAGGGTTAGGGTATGGAGTGTTCATCGTCCTGAATAATCCACTGCAGAAGCATGAATGTCTTAAATCGCAGGAAGATTGGCCGGTCAAGGAAAACTTGAAAGAAAGTGATAAGACAGGTTGGCGCAGAGTGAAATCTGGAGACAACGGACCTGCTGAACTGTGAGATCCGAAGAGTGATCTTGCGTAATATCAGAAAACGTCTGACCCCTGACCCCAAGGGAAAAGTGACGTTAAATGAATAGAAGAAGAACCCTTTATTTAATCCATGGCGTAACTGACTTTCTTTCCGTCGGCCATGACCGGGTAAAAGTCTTAAGTAATTCGTAATTGTATTCTTAGTATCGCCCGCACTGAGGATTGAACCTTCAACCTCCAGAAGAGTGTCACTTAGAACTGATTATTCTGTAGCACTTTATCCATTCTAAGAGGGAGAGACTAGTGGTTGGTGCACCAGCCCAGATGTGACAACAATACTCCATGCATGGGTGAATGGTGGCTTTGTAGAGATATGGGATACTGGCAGGTGTGAGAAGTTTTGTAGCACGGTAGAGGGAGCCCCGTGAAAATTAAATTAAATTAAATTTTCTAAATCCTATTAAAAAAAAAAAAACGAAACAAAAATGAAAGTAAAAAGATTCCCAAGCAACGCTGGATAGATGCAGCTTGCAATAATAAATAAATAAATATATTAAAAAATAAATAAATAAATATATAAAAAAAATAAATAAATATATAAAAAAAAATAAATAAATAAATATATAAAAAAAAAAATATATAAAAAAAAATAAATATATAAAAAAATAAATATATTAAAAAAATAAATATATAAAAAAATAAAATATATAAAAAAATAAAATATACAAAAAAATAAAATATACAAAAAAATAAAATATACAAAAAAATAAAATATATAAAAAAATAAAATATATAAAAAAATAAAATATATAAAAAAATAAAATATATAAAAAAATAAAATATATAAAAAAATAAAATATATAAAAAATATATATAAAAAAATAAAATATATAAAAAAATAAAATATATTAAAATAAAATATATTAAAAAATAAAATATATTAAAAAATAAAATATTAAAAAATAAATAAATATATTAAAAAATAAATAAATATATTAAAAAATAAATAAATATATTAAAAAATAAATATATTAAAAAATAAATAAACAAATAAATATATAAATAAACATAAATAAATAGATAAATAAACATAAATAAATAGATAAATAAACATAAATAAATAGATAAATTAATAAATATATGAATAAACAAATATATAAATAAACAAATAAATAAACAAATAAATAACTAAGTAAATAAATAAGCATTTGTCTAATATCGTCAAACCTTTAAGCTGAAGAAGAGCATAAGATATTTGATCTGAACATTATTTCATTTTATTGTAATTAACGACAATCCAGCTAGACAAGGACTTCATGCTTTCAAGAGATTTGATCTGAAGATTATTTTTTCTGCACCAAATACCCTCCGATTTTCACTTTGATCTTAGATCGAGCTCTTCAGATTCTGACATATTTGCGCTAAGCTGCATTTTTCACATTTGTTGGCGACAGGCTCCCAAGTACGTAAACAAAATCACCGCTGAAGGAGATTTACATTGTGTTCTCTCCGCCATCCGATCATAGATCTGGAAACTGAGAAATAGTGCCAAGTATCTTATTAAGCGTAATCTTATACGATGACATTTAATATGATGCTTAGCATTACGGAAAGAACATGAAACGGACAAATCAATACATGTAAGAATCATCCGAACGTCCGAAAGGTTGAGTCAGAGAAAAATACACAACAATATCGGTAATTCGGGGAACTTTTGCCATTACGAACCAGTAGAGCATTACCACTGTCGACCAAGGGAAGAATCTATCAGGCGTGTGTACGCAGTGTGATGATGTATGGAAGTGAAACCTGGTCAATAAAGGTTGAGGACATGCGTTGCATGGAGAGAAATGATATGAGAATGATACGATGGATGTGTAATGCGAGTCTTAAAAATAAGCTTAGTTCTGATGATCTCAGAAGAAGATTAAATCTAGACAGTATAGGGAGATGTGTTCAGAACAGGAGACTTTGATGGTATGGTCACGTTGAAAGAATGGATGAGAGTTTTTGGGTTAGTAGATGTAGAACAGTTGAGGTAGCAGGTTCAGTTCATAGGGGAAGGCTAAGTAAAACATAGGAGGAAGTGATGAGAATGGACTTGAGAGAAAGATGGATCAATAAAGACCTGGCCAGAGATAGGTTAGTTTGGAAAGCAATTTCTAAAACCTGTCCAACACATGCCAGCATGTAAAATAGACATTATACTGAAGATGATGATGAAAATGATGATGATGAAAATGATGATGATGAAAATGATGATGATGAAAATGATGATGAAAATGATGATGATGATGAAAATGATGATGATGATGATGATGAACATGATGATGATGAAAATGATGATGATGATGATGATGAAAATGATGATGATGATGAAAATGATGAAAATGATGATGATGATGAAAATGATGATGATGATGAAAATGATGATGATGATGATGAAAATGATGATGATGATGAAAATGATGATGATGGTGCAACTTTCAACTATTTTATGCATTTTTATTTGTACTTCTGTTGCAGTCGTGTCTTCACGAAAATGGTGATTATATTTCCATTTTGTTTTTGTAAATAATTGATTATGAACAATTTTAAATCTCCATATCCGTGAAAGAGATGCAGAGTTCTTGGAAGAACAAGGAGATTTTAGACTTCCTCAGCATCCGCAGTTGGATGGTAGTAACGGTCAGAGCGGAATTTAAAAATTCAAGATTCGACTATGAAGCGACATCAGAGAAAAATTCATGATCGACGATCTGATAATATCAGTTTGTTGGTGAAGATGACGGATCTAACACTACCCTACTTCTTTCCCGAGTCTCAGGCTGAAACCCGATGACTACATCTGCGTTCTGAGCGAAGTAGTCAAACCCTGGATCAAGCATTCTGGTGGATTTTATTTTGTAATTAAATTATTTTTTTGAATAGGATTCATTTAAAATTTTGTTTTCGTACCTTATTGCACTTTCGTACTTTACTGCATTTCTTTTTCAGTAAATAAGCGATTCACGGTAAATAAAAAATAGTAATGTAAAAGTCACATAGAGACGAAAAATACACACAAACACAAGAAGTGGTAAAATATTTTACTTGTACTTTTACTACAAGACTCAAGACTAGTTTATACATCACATCTTCTTGGTGGAACGAAGGTATGTACTACATTTACAACAAGATGTCACTACACATTGAGCAAACTATTTACATGTCAACAAGAAATTCAGCTGTTTCCTGTTGACAAGAAGATTACGGGTCATAATTTATAGAACAATCTACCCCCGTGCATTAAATAAAGCGTTTGGTTCGAAATTCTGCATTGATTCCCAGAGTTCGATAAAGAAGGTCGGAGATTACATCGGCCGAAACGTTGTGAGAATAACATCCAAGATGAGAACGGTAGTCTGAATAATCCAATTAATACAAATGAGAATAGTAGTCCGAATAATCCAAATTTTTAATCCTCATCTCAAAAATTACGAAACACAAAAAGGGAAAAATAATTTTTAGATAGTCTTTTAAGTCATAAAAAAATTAGTCATTATTTAAAAATGGTGAATATAGAAACAGTCGTATTATTGGGAAATGGAGTGGGAGGGCGTGCTGGTAAAAAAAAAAAGCTTAAGAACCACTGAATTATTATTATTATTTATAATAATAATAAATAATAATAATAATAATAATAATAATGACAATCACGATAATAATAATAATGACAAAGCAAAAGAAACGGTGAATGCTGCGACATAAAAGCGAGTTTGAGGAGATACACAAATTGTGATTGATGTGAATAATATTATTGAAAAAGAAAAAAATATTGAAAAGTTCTTTATACATTTAATACAAACAAAAAAGCAAAGGAAAAATAAATGGAGGAAAAAAGCAGAGAGAGAGAGAGAGAGAGAGAGAGAGAGAGAGAGAGAGAGAGAGAGAGAGAGAGAGAGAGAGAGAGAGAGAGAGGGGGGGGGTTAAAAATAACTGAAAAAAATACAAAAGAACAAAATGGAGGGAAAAAGCAGAGAGGGAAAGAATGTCTGGAAAATGGAGAGAGAGGGAGAAAGAGAGAGAGAGAGAGAGAGAGAGAGAGAGAGAGAGAGAGAGAGAGAGAGAGAGAAAAAAGAAAGAGAATTAAAAATAACTGAAAAAAATACAAAAGAAAGAAAAAAAAGAAAAAGTATAGGAATAAAATTTTAGAAACTAGTGTTTTTACAAAATGTTTAAACTTATGGACATACACATCTATATAGTGGCTTATATGCATATGAACACACACGTGTGTGTGTATGTATGTGAAAATGTGAGTATATGAATATGTGTAATCATATATGTAATCATATATATACATATATATATATATAATATAGTGTTGTCCTTGGTTATGTTTATTTGGTATAAAACTTAATTTATACAAACATTTCGGCTACACATTTGCAAATATGTTTCAGTTTTAACTGGACACCAACTGAACCTCCTCATTCCACCGTTTACATCTAGAACTGAAACCTGTCCGCAAATGTGTAGCTAAAAATGTTGGTATAAATAGTTTTATACCGATTATGTGTGAAAACCCCGAAAAATTTGGCAGAAGAAAAACGAAAAAACAAAAATGCAAAAGAAAAACAAAAAAAACAATTAATTTAGAATTTAGGGTAGGGATCAGTTTCACATATAGATTTAACATAAAATGATTCCCCATTTCAGGACAATTCTAGCGTTTTAGGGAAAACGACCAAATGTTTTTTTTTCTATCAGAGCTAAATTCTGCGCATTTATTTTAAATTTTTTTATGGGGGGGGGGGAGTACCTTTTTAGGCAACGTTGTTACTCTTACTTAGCGTTAGTGGTAAGAAATTTAGTTAACTGCCCTGAAAAGTTAGAATGTTCCGGAAATAGGAAATCATTTTACGTTAAATTTATATACGAAACTGATCCACCCTCCCAGGCTTTGCCTCCCCTCTTTGGAGAGGAGTAAGTTTATTGCTTACTGCCTGAGGCGCCCCTACTGGGGAATGCCGACGGGGCTGCCCAGGCAATTTTTAAACCCCACTTTCCCGACCCGACCTTGGGTCACATCTTACTTGTGGGAGTAAGATAAAAACTGGCCTTGTGCCTAACTCCTGGATAGGAGTAAATCAATATTCTAAAAGCTGTTTAAAAGTTTTTTTGTTTTGTCTTCTTTCCGCAAAGTTTTTCAGGGTCTTGACATGGTAATCGCCTCTAAAAAGTAGAATCTCGTTTTCTTTGTTGATTTAGTTGAGGGTGTGCTGCACTTTAAGGACAGGCGAATTTATTTATATTCATTTCAGAAGAGCTCCAATGGTGTAAGGGGCAGACAACCCTTCCCCCCCCTCACTGTTTGGTACATTTTTAGTACATAATTTATCTGAAAATAAACGTGAATGCCCTGAATATGAATTTTTTTATTTTAAAAATTAAATCGGGAATAAATGAATAAAAACAAATACAAATTCAATTAATTAATAGAACATTTATTAAAAAAATAAAAATTGTTAAAATCAACAGTTTTTTTTTTTTTCAAAATGAATATTTTTTTTTTTAAATTAAATTAAAACAGTCATCTTGTTTGGGTTAACACTTTTTGAAAAAATTTTTTTTACAGTTTAAAAAATAAAACAGTCTTTATTTACAATAATCGTGCATATTCAGGGTATTCACGTTCATTTTTGGAGAATTATGTACTAAAACTGGAAAAAAGGGTTGTCTGCCCCTTACACTATTGTAGCTCTTCTGAGACGAAGACAAATAAATTTGCCGTGTCCCTAAAGTGCAGAAGTGCCGAGAGTGCTAATCTACAAATTTATGATTTTTTGTTGTTTTTGTAAATAAAGAAATAATAAATAAAGGTCCACTACGATCTTGCAACGTACCAATCCGTGTACTTGCATAGAAATGCTTTGCATAACCGTAGCGGACCTCTATATTTGTAACTACGATGAAAAGAAATCAAGTCATGTAGGTAGGAGAAGAGCTTACCTTTCTTTCCCCTTTTCCTTCCAATAGACGGAGTAGGCGATGATCTCGGTGGAATCGGGTCCCTTATTTTCCGGCGGCTTCCAGGTCAGAGTGACGAAACTGGTTGACAGGATTGCCTCTCGAAGGTGGGTTGGCGCCGACGGCAGAGTGTCCAGATTCAGGTTGCTGAGGCCTAGAGGTATGGTTGGTGAGTGGGTCTGAGAAGGGGTTGTGGGAAGGGGAACGTCTGCTGGGTCAGGGAAGGAAAATGGAAACACCTGTCAGGGACAACTTATTCATGCATAAGTAAGACACACGCACAATAATACACGTAAAAAAAAAAAATACCCGAGGTGCGGATGACAAAAACAAAAAGCAGCTTATTTTGTTTTTAACCTTCTGAATATAGATTTTCTGATAAAAAATTTTTTTTTTTAAATGCCTAAAATTTTTTTTTTGTATTTAAAATAAATAAATAAATAAATAAAGGCACTTATGCAGTTTAGTAAACAGCAGAATTTATTTGTGTTCAATTTTGAAGAGGAACATTTAAAACAGCAGCAGACAATCCATTAAAGTAACCTTTTTGACGAATAGATTAAAACATTTTAATAAAATATAGATTCTGAAAGAAAAAACATTGTAATTAAATAAAGTTTCTAAAGATTTAAAAATTTTTTTTTTTATTCAAGATGTGCTAAAATGCTTTGTCGCCACTCGTGTGACAATATCTGTTAATTGAGTTATCTCCCCTTTACAGGTTGGAGTCTCTACAGTTAGGTGGCTCTAGTTGGTAGTCGTGGTGGGTTTATTAGTATAGAAAATGTACTTTTTAGATTGAAGAGTTGAGTTGATATTGGGAGAGATCAGAGAAAAGTTCAGAGTGGTGGAACGTTGGATTGTCAGTGAAACCCACTTTTTTTTTTTCATTTTCACTTACGGATTTAAGTTTGTTTCATATAGTCCATATTTTTATTTATTTAAAAAAAAAAAAAATGATATTTCACCCCAAACAAGGCAGGACGCCACTGTAGACGTAAGGGGCTACTGAGAATTAGGGAGTAGGTTTAGGGTGTCATTTTAAGTTGGGAGCTGTGCAGCGAGATGTCTGTTTACATTAAACCTCTGCATGTCGGTACTGTCAGGGAAACAGGAGGCAGGGAGGGAGTTCCAGAGGCCAGCAGCATGAGGAAAGAAGCTATTAGAGTAGAAGGCTCTCCAGCATCTGGGGACCTCCACAGTGAATGGATGGGATTTAGCTGATTGTCGAATTGGTCTAGTGAATTTACGGCGAGGGGGTACCAGAGTAGCCAGTTCATCGGAGCATAATGACAGACAAAGTTCTTAAAAAAAAAAAATAATAAAACAAGAAACCCTGAAGACTCCATTTAGTTTAACTTCGTCAAATAGTTCTTTGAAATTAAACGTTTGGTAATATTTTATTTCGCAGAGGTCAGAGATCACTACTCTATCTTATTCGTAATGTACAACTGGAACGACAACAGAAAAACGGCTTTAGAGATTACAGTGTTAGTATTTTTTTTATTGCTGCTGTGGCATGCCAAACAGCCATCTTTGAAGTATCAGAGTTTGTTTTAAGAGTTCCATTAAAGGGAGATAATCATGGAAGTTTATCATAGAAATTACTACATAAATGTGGCTTCAGTGTAGGATGCACGATTCACTCGACCGTGACTAAAAATCAACAGTTGGTTAGACAGTTAACAGTTTACAGATAGAGGCCTTTATAAAATCATTTTGGTCTCAATATTCAGAAGGCTAAAATTATCACAACAAATAGCAAAAAAAAAAAAAAACCCCCAAAAAAACCAAACCGGCTCCCCCTATAAAAAAAAAATTAAAAAAACAGGATGAAGATTACTCTCTATATATGTGTATATATATATATATATATATATATATATATATATATATATATATAGATAGATAAGTACAAGTTTTTATTATATAATGTAAAAACTGAAAAACGGATACATATTCAATCCACTGCATGACAAAATAAAAAGGGGAAACACATTAATGTGGAGCAAGTGACTGTGAGTGAAACGACATTTGGGATTGGTGGAAAAATGCTTAAATGGATAAAAATTTCAACCAATCAAAATTGGCTCCTTTTATAATTTAAAAAAGAAAGAAAAAACAAAAAACAAGACTTAGTTCAATCGTAGCATAGAGACTTAAAAATATCACTTATCTCGATTGTTTTTTTGTTGTTTTTTTTTACACTTATCTATATTAAAATTATGAGACAACTTTACGTGTGTGCAGGTTTTTGTTTTTGTTTCAATGCAGTCTTGATAAATATAGACTGAATTGTTTTTATCTTGTTTACTATTAATCAAATATTTATTAGAATCGAATATGCAATTTTGCAAACTAAATTGAACATTTTTTAAAAACCCTATTCTGAGCTTCATTAACGTTCTCTCTTCTATTCTACGCTCACACACAAGGCTAACACTACATAGCCAGTTTCCCTCTCTCTGCATTCGTCACATACTCAGCACTCCCCTCTTTTTACCGGCCTGTTTGTCGATGGCACCTCTAGCGCTTCGCTGTTTATCTTATACGAAAGTAAAGCCAACCCTCCAACTATTTTTGTGATCGATTACTTTCATAAACAAAAGGCGCATACATAAATCTGCTTAGTTAGAGGTTTATGGCAAACATTGGTCCCTGTTAGTAAAACAAAATTTTTCTTTTGATCGATTTGTTCAATTTTTATATTTAATCCAGATTTGAATTTTTAAGTCACATTTAGAGGAAATTGAAGGAGAACTGGTCCGTATTCTCACCCGCTCCATCAAAACTGATAAAAAAGTTTAATAAGACACAAATTCTGAGATTCACTAGAAAATAGTATGGAGTCGTCCCATTACTAATACATAGATACCCTTTTATAACTACGAAAAGAAAATTGAAAATAATTAGAATTGATCGTAATGGGTTTCAAAAATCTTTTAGAAAATGAAATTAACCTTTGCAAACGATTTGAAAGACAAGGATTTTGATGGAATAAAGGTTACAGATCAAAGAATCTGTTAAAATAAAAATAATTGCCGAAAAAAAAAAGACGCTGGAATGATCTCGATAAATATGAAAAGAAAGAAAGAAACGTCTGGACTTAATGATGAATATTTTTGAAAATTACTTTTTAATGATTCGAACCCATTGTCGTCGTCATCATTTTAAAAATGCATTAATAGTTTTTAACATTCAGATTTGGTTCATTGAAAAAAATTCTTCCTATTTATATTTTTTTAAATTTTTATTATTTTTTTTTTTTTAAATTTATTTATTTATTTTTTTTTTTAAATTTATTTATTTATTTTTTTTTTTTAAATTTATTTATTTATTTTTTTTTTTAAATTTATTTATTTATTTTTTTTTTTTAAATTTATTTATTTATTTATTTTTTTTTTAATGGTACCTTATAATTATACTGCTACGGAAGAAAAGTGTCTACTTATTTTTTGAAACGGGCCAATTTCTAAAGTGAATATTCCAACAGTCATAAATTCTTAGAATTTTTGTGCTATTCGATAACACACAAATTAAATTTGAAACCTTACACACGGAGAGATAAAAAAAACAAAATCCATCCATGGAATCGTTACTAAAATCCACACTCCTTTCTGCAATCCATATTTCGTACAAATAAACTAAAGTTTATGACTGACTTGTCCACCAAGTTTAAACGCTGAATGTCCAACAATCTTTGTTTTATCAGCGTTCAAATTATAAGCACACCTGGATACGACATGCAAATTTGCCAATAACTCTGACACACGCCTTTTTTGGTACTGTCCGGATTTTGCCTGTGGTGGTCATCTTCAGTCCAGGAATTGTCTGAGGATTGTTCTGATAGACGTTATCTTTGAGATAAACCCACAACCTTTGAGATGAAACTACAGATAAAAATCTGAGCAGTTAAGGTAAGGTCCAGTGACTCACCTCCTATCCATGAGACAATCACCAAAGTGTCGCTGCATATCATTCAATGGCAATGAAAACAAAGACTGTTGGACATTTATGACTGAAACTTGGTGGACAATTCAGACGGACATAGACTGAAGTTTATTTGCACCAAATATGGTTGGATTTCAGAAAGCATTGCTAAATTTATTAACAATTCAATGGGTGTTCATTTTTTTTTTTGTTGGGGAAGGGAGGTCATCCTGCATTACGTGAATTTTTCCATCTTGTCTGCTTTGTATCAAACTAGAACAGCAAAAAAACTATTTTTACATTAAGCTGGGGGTGTGAACCTGATCAGAAAATTCACTGATATTGTAAGTCTCTAACTATTTGCATATTTTCTCAAAAAAATATCACTGTTTAAAAAAAAAAGAAGATTTTTGAAAATAAAATTTATTCGTTACATTCTTATTTTTAATTAACTATTTTCAATTAAGTATTAATTAGAATTTTCCCCAATCACGTTTATTTGTACTCCCACACACAGTTTTTAATCAAATAGAGATAATAATGATGATGATGATGAAATATTTTTGATGGATTTTTAAGTAAATGCCATTGAACTGCATTTGTTAAGGCAGATTTTCACAATAAAAGGCAATTACGCTTTTGTCCTTCCAGCATTTTTCTGCCCTTTTTTTACAAATATACTTAACTGCATTAGCAAAAAAAAAAGAAAAAAAAAAAGAAAAAAAAAAAAAAAAGAAAAAAAAAAAATGAAAAAAAAAAGAGACTATTTATGTTGTGACTAAAAGTTTTTAAAAGCACATTTTTGGAAACATGAGACAAATAGGAAAAGTAATCGACTTGAATTATCTTAAATCGAGATTACCGACCCAAGGGGTGGGGTCGAGGGATTAAATCTGATAATAACAAAAAAAAAAAATAAAAGTATTTTTGAGGAGATGGATTCAAGAAACACTTAGATTTGGCTTAAAAACTTAATTCATAATATATATATATATATATATATATATATATATATATATATATATTATTTTTATTTCATGTATCCACATAAAATGTTATGAGATATAATTTTTTATGTATCAATTTTCAGTATTTACTTCAACAGTGCTCGATACGCAAGTAGAGCTAGGTAGTAAGTTATGAAAATATATGTATGCCATTTTAGCCTGACGATTCCCTCCGGGGATGAAACGCGGAAGCCTCTGTGTAGCTTAATTGCCATACATATATTTCATAACTTACTAATATATATATATATATATATATATATATAATAATAATCCAGGTAAAACATCCACAGGGTAGTAATCCAAAGAATTTAAACCGGGTTTATAAAAAGTGCTCAATATCAAATAGAGCTTTTATATATGATTATTTTTATTTACACAGACATGTACAAAATCTGCGACACTGGCATGTCGATGTAATCGATCAACAGTTACTTTAAACTGAGATCTCATCAGGCAGAGTTAGAATCCGATCTTAACCGTAGATCATATTTGGAATATATATATATATATATATAATAGTGTGCGAAAATACGCTTAATCATATACCTTCTATACTCTATGTATACCAAGCTCTTCCAATTGAAAGCTCGATAATTGTCAACTTGTAACAACAGAGCACATAAATAAACAAGATTTTGTTACATTCAAAAGGCCAAGATTTTATTGATCTCACGAATCATTTTCAAAACAGCCAATTTTGGGGCAATTTTAAAAAAATTTGTATTAGCTTTGCATTGAGTGTTTCAAGATGGCTCTATGCTGCGTTGATAGGCGCCGTATGGGAAATCTATGGGGTAAAATATTTTTGGTTTTGGGACCTTCGTTTTTCATGTCACACCACAATGTATAATTAAAAAAGAAAAAAATTGCACCAAAGATCGACTGTTTCGAAAATGTATCGCGAGATGAATAAAATCTTGGCCTTTGGAATGTAACAAGATCTTGTTTACTTACTATATATATATATATATAATCTATAAGTACTGTGTGGTAGGACAGGAAAAACCCAGCAGAGTGCTCGATTAATTAAGAAATCCGAGATTTCGAAGGATTAAGAGCGTAAATATTTATTTATAAAATACAGAAATTCAATGCAACATCAGTACCGTCGGTTTCAAAGCGGGGGGGGGGGTAATCCCGATTATCGTCAGCTGATAAACATTTTAGATTTCGAAAAATGTTTATCAGCTGACGATAATCGGGATTACACCCCCCCTCACCACTTTGAAACCGACGGTACTGATGTTGCATTGAATTTCTGTATTTTATAAATTATATATATATATATATATATATATATTGTGATACTCCGACTGTTGTTGAGTTCTATCAGATTATCTTGAGGTTTACGCTCGCCGCTTTCAGCATAAATATAACTTAATTTCTTTGTATCACGTGACAACCTCCCATGGCCTAAGGGATAGAGCGAACGCTTACAGATTCAAGGTGTCTCTGAAAACCAGGTTCGCACCCAGTGACCATCCGAGATTGTCATTTCTCTGAAAGCTCGAAACGATCGTCGTATGTATGTAAAATATTAAAAGATAATTTTTTTTACCATATATATATATATATATATATTTATTTATTTTGGTACAGAAAAATTAGTACAACATTCGTACCGTCGGTTTCAAGCACGGAAGGACTTAGCCATCCGGCTCTCTTCAGCTTCTGTTGTCATCTGTTTCGGAAATGTGAAGTCACGTGTCACTCTCGTTTGGACGCGTTATTTGCTTAGAGTGTTAGGTATGTATGTTTGTTGAAACTTAGTGTAAGGAAGGTTTAATAAAGTTTGAAAAAAGGGGAAGGGTGAAAACTAACAGTTTAGATTTAAACCGGAGAAGATTTAAAGAGATATAAAAAAATAAAAAATATATATATATACTAGTGTTTGTATGTTTGTTGGCTCATAGATGTTAATACAATGAAGCTACAGTGTTTATAAGACAGCACTCAATAATAAGTAGAGTTGTATGAATTTTTATTTATACAAACATTTTTGGCTACATATGTGCATACATGTTTCAGCTGCAACTTTATTCAAAGTCCAGCTTCCTTAGGCCACAACAAATCTACTGAGAAGAGAAATGGATTCAATGCTGGCCTGAAGAAGCTGGACACTGAAACATGTATGCACATATCTAGCCAAAAATGTTTGTATAAAGAGAAATTTATATATATGGCACAATCACGTTGACACACCGGTTCCTGTTAGATCATCGAAGTTAAGCGGTGTCGAGCCTGGCCAGTACTAAATGGGTGACCATTTAGGAATACCAGGTGCTGTATGTACTCTCTGCTTATCTCGGCATTGTTTCCAGTCCTTACTACTTGCCATTGGAATCAAGCAATGCCGACTCAGGAGAGCGATTGTTGGGGATTGCGCAACCCTTGCAATTACAAATTCAGACGGGGCACTCATACGTCGAAATCGACGGGAGAGAGTCCATCATATATATATATATATATATATATATGCATGTACGTGTGAGAGAGTACTTTTTATAAAATTTTCTTTTATTGATTTACGATCAAACTTAAAATAGTCCACTAGAAATGTTAAAGATTGAACCTCAAGTCTTTATCCTTACAACTGAATGTTTTAAACAGTGAAAAAATATTCAATAAAAAAAAAGTGCATACATATATAAGGAACCAATCTACACGGGTATTTTACAAGCATATTTAGCAAGAGTCATGCAAAAAAAAACAAAAAAAAAACAATGCAGCAATATTTAAAAAAAAAAAAATGGTGGGATGAAGACTTATAGATTTTTTTTTCAGTAAAAATATTGAATATTATTTTTATTATTACTATATTATCTAGATTATTGTTTTATACCATCAAATTAAACGAAGTAAAATGCTTTAAAATAAATTGTTAGCAAGAGTAGTCAGGAGTTATCTCCACCTGGTGGAGCTCTTTATTTAGAAACCATTATAAAATTACTATTTTTTTTTTATTATTAACCTCGTAAAGACCATGCTATGTTTGAGTCAAAAAACAAAAAAAACCTTTATAAAGTTCCACTTGTTTTTTATCAAAACGATTACTAACAAAATACAAATATTTAAAATAACTAGCTTTGAAATTGGACAAGAGAAATAAAGATACAACAGATTGAATCTATATTTATAGAAGAAAAAAAGTCAGTCGAATTGTTATTAAATACCAATATTTTATTGTGAATAGCAATTTCCTTTTCTTTAGCGTTGATGCATGTTGTTAGGGAGAAACATTTGTTATTCACTTTTTTAGTCTAAGCAGGACGCTTCATCTAGCACGGACTATTTTTATGAAGCAAATTTACATTCACACACATATATAGCCACACTGATGAGTCTTGATTAGGATAAAATATACATGTATGCAGATACAAAAAATATTTATAAAAATATATATATATATATATATATATAGTATAAATTTATATTTTACAAACGTTATTGGCATATAACATTATTGGCTACATATGTGCATACATGTTTAAGCTACAGCCTTATTAGGCCAAGCTTCCTCAGGCCAAGTTGTTAAAATGAAAATGGGAAGGAGAATGATTTTAATAAAAACTTTCAGAAAGACAAGAATTCAGTGACTATGTAGCCGTTACATAATTACAATCTGCAATTTTGCACTTGAATGTTCTCACTCGCGGAGCGATATATATATATATATATACTGCGATACTCCGACCCTGTCGTTGAGTTCTATTAGATTATCTTGATGTTTACGCTCGCCGCTTTCTCACTCGTGGAGCGATATATATGTTGCGCGATAAGGGCACTGTTCACATCGGAGGCAACTTCCACTTCTACCCAAACCTTTTGCCCGCAATTTCTAAACAGTCCATTTTGAGATGTCAATGCGACACGTTATATTTCTATCGTCTCTAGCAATGGTTTTGCTAGACGTGATGGAATTCCTGAACTCAATACCATTTCTATAGTACATATATGCCGGCGGACTCGACCTATTTTGGCACTATTATAGACAACGACCTGCATTTTCGCGACTTCGCATCGTCAATGTTTGGACAGGTCTCGGAAGTGCCTGAGAGTTGACGAAACTATTAACCAATCAGGTTGCAGCAAGCATTAACCAATCAGGTTGCACGCAAGCAGACGATAACTTTTGGAAGAAATTAATTTCTACGATCTGTTCAGCGCGTTAAAAAAAAAAAACTGAATTTCTACGATCTGTGTCAGCATGTTGAATCTCCCAAAGGACTCATTGAGTTCTGTCAGCAACGGTCACTTCTAGCAAAAGACTAACCCTAACCCTGTTTCGCCTAACCCTGACCCAGAAAATGTTAAGTAAAAAAAAACATTAAAAACATTAAAAAAAAAATCTATCTAATTTATAACAATTTTATATTGATTTTCTTTGTCTAAATTTTGTGATTTGAAATTTTTCTTGAATTTATCGTCTGGCAGTCTTCACCTCGTCAAGTCTCGGGTGCTTCCTAGACCTGCCCGAATGTTGACGACGCGAAGCCACAGAAACACGTGTCAAGTTGTAACACAGTTTCAGTGGCACCACCAGAAGATTTTGGCACTGGACACGATATATGAATTTAAAAAAAAAAAAAAAAAAGACAATTTACGTTTATTTTTGAAGTCTTATTAAAATGTGGTTATTTTTCGTAGTTGATTATAGAACCCATGTTTAAAAATATCCTTGTTCCTCGGTTCCCTTTCTCCAAGATTGCCTTGGGGACATGGCCATCCCTACTACAGGCCAGGCAATCGTGCAACTGGGGTCTTTTACTGGGGGCCATGTAAATTTTCTTAAATATTCGATATAGAAGTTGCAAACAAAGGTAAAATTTCTCTGTGAGATTAGTTTGATGTTTTTATGTGTTTTACATACCAAATAATAAGAACCACAATGAGCTAATTGATAAATTTGACAATTATTGACAAATTCCTATAAATGAAGAGACATGTAATTTTGAATAAACAAAGGCAAATGCATATTTTAATGAAGAATTTTTATTTCAATGTTGGATTTGTTTTTAGAGATTTTGTACTTATGTCAAAAGATAATTTCTTGTATATTGTGGTTAAAAAGAAAAAAAGGATCTGCACCAGTTGATGATATAGTTTGCAACTTCTATATTGAATATTTAAGAAAATTCACATGGCCCCCCAATAAAAGACCCCAGTTGCACGATTGCCTGGCCTGTAGTAGGGATGGCCATGCTTGGGGGTCATTAAACTTTTTCTATATACTTTTCAAGTTTAACTATAAATTCAGCTAAATAGCTATGTTGGCATTTGAATTTTTTTTTTATATAAAAAGATTTAGTTTTTTTTTTTTTGTTGCTTTTTTTTTTTCAGATGACCATAACTTTTAAAACTTCTTGGTTGTGAGTTTAGTTTTAACATTAGATTAAAATCAGCACGAGGCAATTTCCGCAAACTGTTGCTAGTTCTAACGCCGCAAGCTTTCCCTCTCACTACCAGGTGAAGGGTGCATAATAACTGCATCAGGAGCGTTTTCAGTGTAATAACAGCAATAATCAGATGGATATGCGATGTCAGGTTGGATCAGACCTGGCATATCAGCTCCGATACCCTGTTGGTGAGGTTGAATATACCAAACCTTCATGAGCTCCTGACGGTCAATTGGCTATTGGTCAGGTTGAGAGGAGCGATTCTTGGATTAAAAAAAATTGCAGAGATCTTGAGATGGAAGACGAGAGGAAAGTTGAAGGACCCAAGAAAACTTGCATGCAAACTATCAGTCATGATTTCTGAGAATGGAATTTGAACAAAATCAATCCTTAAGATCGCTAAACTTGGAGACTGCGATTGCAGGCTGCCAGGTTAATGTCAAAGACCCCGACAAATGGAAATAAAATGATAAAGTGGATATCTATAGATGTATGTAAAAATGTCTTTTTTTCCATATATATATATATTATAATATAAAATGAAATAATAAAATAAGGTTTCAATCAAATTTTATTATAATTCAAAGTTCAAGCAAAGTATCTTAACGTCCGTAGCTCATGAGTTTTCAAAGATAATTCTTCTCCTCAGAGGACTATTACCACAGTGGTATTACTACCGGTAATAAAATTACACTTTGAAAATATATAAAAATATATACAAAAATACATAAATACAATATATATTTTCAAAGTGTAATTTTATTACGGGTAGTAATACCACTGCGGTAATAGTCCTCTGAGGAGAAGAATTATCTTTGAAAACTCATGAGCTAAGGACGTTAAGATACTTTGCTTGAACTTTGAATTCTAATAAAATTTGATTGACACCTTATTTTATTACTTCATTTTATATTATAATATTAATGCTCTATCCAGTATATTGAGCTTCAGTTTTTATCCGGATGTTTCACTAATTATAAGATATTAGTTGACGCTTTATCTTTTGTTGGATTACTTTGTATATATATATATATATATATATATATATGTGTGTGTATGTATGTATGTTTGTGAGGGTACTAATTCTTCATACAAAAATATTTAATTAGCAAATAAGCGGCAACATGCAGAAAGTCGTTGTCGTCTGAAAATAATCGTCTGTGATGAAGACAAAAAACACGAGTGCCAAATTTTAGCGAAAAGCCACCGATAAAACATGCATCATGCACTTCGGATGAAAAACAAGTTATTTTCTGCCTCACGTGAAGGAGTCATTAAAACTTGTTGATTTTAGATAAGCAATATGAATAAATAATGTGAAACTAAAGTACTTATGAAAGGTTTGAATTTAAGGACAAAATGAAAAGGTACCTTTGATGAAATGGAAGGAACTTGAGACTTTGGAAGCTTGAAGGCAACCAGGGAAATTTATGTTCATTTTTTTGTTTATAGGAAAGTTTAAGATAAGGAGGCGGGAAACCAAGAAAAATATGGAGGAAAAAGAAAGAAAGAGTGAAAGGAAAGGGAATAAGAAGGGGGAAAAAAGGAGGGAGGGAAGAACGAGAAAGAAAGAAAATATATAGAAAAAATAGAGACAAAAAAAGTATTTTTTTGTTAAAGAAAGAAAAAGGAAAAAATGTGAAAGAAAAAAAACGAAAATAGAAAAAGGAAATTTTTTTTTAAAGTATAAAAAAAGAATAAAAAGAATTAAAGATAAAAATAAAAGAATTGGAAAAAAAAGGAAAAAGCAAACAAAAAATGAAAGATAAAAGTAAAAAGGGAAAAGAAAAGAAAAAAGAATGAAAAAAGAGAGAAAGAAAAAGGAAAAAGAAACAAAAGAAAAGAGAAAAAGGTAAAAAAAGAGAGAAAGAAAAAAGGAAAAATGGGAGGAGATAAAAGAAAACAAAAGAAAAAAAAGAAAAGAGTGGAAAAAAAAAGAAAAGTGGAAAAGGAAGAGAAAAAGAAAAAAATAGAAGAAAAAGAGAAAAAAAGAAAAAAGAGAAAAAAAAGAAAGAAAAGTGGAAAAGGAAGAGAAAAAATAGAAGAAAAAGAGAAAAAGATAAAAAAAGAAAGAAAAGTGGAAAAGGAAGAGAAAAAAAATAGAAAAAGAAAAAGGAAAAATAAAAAGAAAAAAGAGGAAAAAAAGAGAAAAAAAGAAAAAAGTGTCCTAGATTTATCAAAAATAATGCTCTTTTGAGTTGATGCATTTTTAAATTATTGTTTCTTCTTTCTATATAAAAAAAATAAAACTTAGTCATTTTCATTTTTTAGTAAAGTTTCCTATTTTTTTTTTTACAAATTACTTCAAGCTACTAAAAAAAAAAAAAAAAACTAAAAAAAAAAAATCCAGATCAAAAGCGTCTAATGTGAATTTGGAAATAATCTCATTATAGAATAGCATCATGCTGCAACAGTGAAAACAGCCGAAAAACGTAATAGCAACACAGCACAGTAAAATATTCAATCTATAAAAAAAAAATCACTCAAGAAAAAAAAAAGACACCGAGAAGAGACAACAGAGACAAGAAGGAGGAGGAGGAGGAGGCTGAGGAGGAGGAGGAGGCTGAGGTGTAGGATACAAGAGAGAGTGAGTGAGTGAATAAAGGAGGAGAAGGAAGAGGAGGTGTTACCTTCCTGGCCCACTACAGACTTTTTTTTTCCCCAGAAAACAAAACAGTGTACAATGGCAAAATCAAACATGAAAAAAGTTGATGGCGGCAGTTGACACAAGAATTTCACTTTAAAAATGGATAAAAGTTACTGAAATATTTGACAAATAAATAATAACTTAAACAAATTTTATTAAAACAAACTTTGTTTTATTACTTAATTATCTACAAACCTCTACATATAAGATACATATGTTTATTCATATAATATTTGAGTGAGGTAAACTCCTAAACTAATTAACCGATCATTATGAATTTTGGAACACACCTTCTAGGCGTTTGAGTGGGTGATGTGGGCTATATTCAATTTAATTTAATTTAATTCAAGGGACGGGGTGAGGCTGGAAGCCGTCTGAAAATTTAGACACCTGATTTTAATAAAATTGTTAACTAAAGGTATTATATATCTATACATACATATATATATATATATATATATATATATATATATATATTTTATCTTCGGTCTTTTTTATTTTGTGTATAAATTTTTCAAAGTTAAATGTTGCTGATAATATTTACAATTACATTATCCGTTTTTTATCGTCTGATGAAAAGAATTTGTCTTTGAAAATCCATGGATTAAAGATATGAAACTTCTTGCTTTGAACTACTGATGTTTTAATAAATATTGCATCTTTACAATTTTTTTATTCTCATCTTTCATCTCTAGAATTGATTGCTCTATTTAATATATTGAGCTTTATATTATCACGATAGATTATTATTAAACGATAATTCAATTATCTTTAATTTAATTCAACATTTTAATTATATATATATATATATATATATATGTATGAATAAAAATGTGAATAAAATAATCCGACGTAATGGAAAATGAAAAAAGGAAAACAAAAAACTATTATTTATGTATTCATCAACGTTTTGTCTTTATTGAAAGACTTCCTCAGGATGAAGAGACAATGTAGAAAATTCATACAGAATACTAATTTTGTCAAAATATGTCATAGCCAAGCTTGGCTGGCAGTGGATGTGGGGGACGTAGGGATGGGGGGGGGCGGCGGAAGACAACCTTCCTAGCTAAAAATAGATATAAACTAATAAGTCGAAGCCATTAATCCCATTCATTTTGCATCCTTTGAAGGAGACAGACCACTGCTGATAACGCTATAACCGAAATCATGATTTTCATTTTTGTTTGTTCGTGTCAACAGCCATGCCGAAGTCTGGACACTTTCTGACAAATCAAAATTAATATTCTGTATGATTTTTCTACATTGCTTTCTTCATCCTGAGAAAGTCTACAATAAAGACGAAACGTTGATGAATACATAAATAATATAGTTTTTGGCTTTCCTTTTTCATTTTACATATACATATATACATATATATATATATAATTTATTCCTAAACTAATTAACCAATCATTATGAATCTTGGAACACAGCTGCTGGGGGTAATGGTGGGTAATGTGGCTATATTTAGTTTAATGCAAAGGGGGGGGGGTGAACAGAGAGTGTAAGCCCTTTTGTGAAAATTCAGATACATCCGATTTTTGTGAAATGTTAGCAATAGGTATTAACAAATATATTTAATAAATATTCCCCAAATTTCAGTTTCTTTGGGGTATTTTAAAGGGTCCTTAAGAAACAGAAGATGAGCACAATTTTGCATTTGAAAAGTCAAATATTTCAGATTTGCATTAAATCCGTCCATAGTTATTAAACACCAATTAAGCAAGGTTCCCTGAATTCCAATTTCTTCTTAAGACCCCTTAAGCATAAGCCTCAAATGTTATACATTTTTCTAGAATCGAAATCATGTAATGGATTTTGTTCAAAATTGGATAAGGATTCGGTGCTAGTATAATAAAAAGCCGAAAAAAAGTTTTTTTTTGTCTTTTAGTGTTTGAGAGGTAAATAAGGGGCAGGTAACTCTTACCACGCTTTTTAAACACGATTTTCTCTGAAATTAGGAAAATGGATCTTAACTCTTTCAAGTTCGAAGATATTATTTATTTTACCTCAGACAGTGATTTTACCTCAGACAAATAGATTTTCTACAAGCACACGGATTAATTTCTGGTGCAGAAACATGCACCTAACCCTAACCCTAACCTAAACCCTAACCTAAACCCTAACCCTAACCCCTAACCCCTAACCCTAACCTTTGTTGTGTATTTATTATTAAGTAAATTGCTTTAATTTAGATTAATAGAACAAAAAAATTAGTATTTTATGGAAAAATATTGTTTGAAAGCTAGAGCTGATGAGAAGAGTTACCTGCCCCTTATTTACCACTCCAACACTAAAAGACAAAAAAAAAACTTTTTTTCGGCTTTTTATTATACAAGCACCAAGGATTCTATATAACCATGAGTCTTAGACATCAATTAATAAAATATTCCAAAAATATCAGTTTGTTTGGGGTCTTTTAAAAAGTTGGTTTAGGGTTAGGGTTATAATATGAGCACAACTTCGCATTTGAAAATTTAAATATTCCAGATTCTACACATTAAGTTTGTAGCATATATATCTTGGATTTTAGTCATAAAATAAAACAATTTCTTCAATCATTCACTGAAACGGGCAAAGGCGTCCCATATTATCCAATAAAATTTCTATGTTTGATTCATTAAATTTTTCAAAATATTAAAGAAAATAAATGGACTGGATATTTAGCCATTAAAGTTTCAAAATAAGTAATGGAATTTGTAATAATGGTAGACAATATTTTTTTCATATTTTTAAATTTCTCCTTGATCTAAAAATTTCAAAAACTAGACCAATTGAATTTTTTTTTTGCTAATATATCAGGTTGTTCGGAAAGTTTGTGCCGAATATTAAAAGAATTGTAAAGTAAAAAAAAAAAAATGCCATCAAATTTTTAATGAAATGCTTGTGAATTTGGTGGATTTTGATATGTTAAGCTTTTCTGCTGGTTCTCGTGTTGTGTGATGTGTTATTCTCAATTACTGTCTTCATATGGTCGTCGTCTGTAGAGGATGGTCTGCCTAAGCATTGTTCATTATTAAAGCTAAAATCTCCAGCTGTAATCTTTGCGAACCACTTCCGTACAATTCTGTCAGCTAAATCATCTTCATACAGTGCAAATATCATTTTGTTATTCGAGAGGAATTTTTGCCTTTATGGAAATAGAAACGCATCAAGTGTCTAAAATTGACCCTTATTGTCTTCCATTTTCAAAGGAATTAGTTAAATAATTGTTAACTTTCTCTAGCTTAGTACTATACGGACCCGTGAGTAAAATTCAGTTCTAAGTGACAGTCATCTGAAGGTTGAAGGTTCAATCCTCGGTGCGGGCGATACAAAGAATTGCGAATTACTGAAGACTTCTCCCAGTCATGGCAGATGGAACGAGAGCATGCTATCCCCCGTGGATTTAATAAAGGGTTCCGTTCGAAATTCCGTCCAGATTCCCGAGTTCGACAAGGTTCACCTGAAGAAGGTCAAAGGTTACATTGGTCGAAATGTTGCGATAAAAACACCCAAGATGAGAATAGTAGTCCGAATATACCATATTCTACAGATAGCTTGAAGTATTTTATTTCCCTCCTCTCCAAGAGGTTAGACACAAGGTCAGGTGTGGGTTTTGCGGAACGAATTGGATTTGAGGTCCTCAGTCTGTATACTTTACCACTTGGCCACCGTAAAGCATGTTCTAATCGGAAATGTAAGTATATGAAATGTTCGAACACGTCGAAACATGAACTACTAAAAATGAGCACAAACTTTCCGGGCAACCTAATAATTTTTCGAATGAGTTGCTCGACCAGATTAAGACCAGTAATTACGTAGAATATTTTACGATGGAATTGGATAAAAAAATAATGGTAAA
This sequence comes from Sepiola atlantica, assembly GCA_963556195.1. NCBI lineage: Eukaryota > Metazoa > Mollusca > Cephalopoda > Sepiida > Sepiolidae > Sepiola > Sepiola atlantica. The sequence goes on along the minus strand of OY744544.1, from coordinate 4,327,251 downwards.
TAAAAAAGGAATTAAGGGGACATTTTTGGGAACTATTGGATGAAATATTCAACAGAATTTGATATGTATATTGATCTATATAATAATACACTAAAACAATTTCATGCTCATGTGTGCGTTATCAACGTCCACCCTTTTTTTTAAAAGATGGGATTGCCTAAGTGCCAGAAATTTAATGCAAAATAAGTAATTTAAAAAATTTTCATCCGATGTTACTGTTGTGTCGAACGTGAAACTCAATTCAAACATTAAAGATCAATTATTTTTACAGGTGTAATACTCATTTGCACGTCGGTTATGATGTTTGTCGTTTTTTGTTTCTTTCTTTCGTTCGTTCGTTCGTTCTGTAAATCAACGTTGTTTCAATTTATATATGCATGTTTGGCATAAACTCCCAAACTAATTAACCGATCATTATTGTTATATCCTAAATTACATAGGACATACTAAATTAAGAATACGCCGAGTGGTTTGCGTTTTAACAGGGATCCGGTAGGAAGTAGAGACGTTTACTCTTCGCTCACTTCCAGATATGACTGCCCGTCTTATATACGTACTTTCGTATATAGTCAATACCTGATTATTTCCCTTTATGTTAGTTTCGTATTTATGCCAATCATGACCTTTACAACAATTATGAAGTTTAAGAAATAGCTTCTAAGTGCAACGGAGGGTAATGTGGGATATATTAAGTTTAATTGCGTTTTATGAAAAGAGGGCAAATGAGGCAGACCACCCCTTAGGAATAAACGTACTCATAGATTAAAAAACTACTAAAGAAATGTTTATGAGATTCGGAACATAGACATGAATATGATATATAGACCTACTTACCTATTAAATGACTTTCACACGCGGATTTACTTCTATTTTTAATTAAGCTTTATTTGAATACGCCGAGTAAATACATCGAGTATTGAATATTATGATTAAACTATTTTGTTTGTTTCATCATAGACATGAAAGTGAATCTAATATATGCACCTACTTACCTATTAAATGACTTTCACACGCGGATTTACTTCTATTTTTAATTAAACTTTATTTGAATACGCCGAGTAAATACATCGAGTATTGAATATTATGATTAAACTATTTTGTTTGTTTCATCAGCTTCGTGCTAGGATCAAAATGTAGTATCTGTTCTGCACAAAGATGGTAAAATGATATCGTGGGGTCAGGGTACATACAGGACGTCGAAAGAATGGAAATATGTCACAAACATTAAAACCGAAAAAATGATGATAATGATGATGATAATAATGATGATGATGATGATGGCTTGCATGCTTTGTGCCTGACCAGAGAAAAATGATTTACCATTCCGCAGAGTTAAGCAGACAAATTCTAAGATTTTAACTCAGCGTAGCCGATTCCGCAGTCTCTATTTACGTAGAAAGTTAGACACAAGGTCAGTCTTTAATGGAGGAGTATTTTTTTTAAATTAAAAAAAATTTTTTTTAAACTTAAAAATTTTTTTTATTTTTATTACTTGGGTAACCACTTATCGAGGTCAGAAACCACTTGCGGAAACAGTTTAATGGGATGGATAGATTAACGACTAGATGATGATGAATAGTATCAGAGGATTGAAATCTCCAAATACCACCCACTCAAAACAGCAATTCTTCCCCCTCTGTCAAAAATGTCGCTCATAGAATGTGAGGAGTAAAGGACAAAATAGGGGAGGGAAGCGAGAGTTACGAGGTTGCTGAAAGTAAAACCAAAGTTAGTCACTTTCTACTCTATGTAAAATTGCAAAGGATTTCTCCTCAAGAGTGGACCTTGGGTTTACTTTCGGCAGCCTCGTAACTCTCGCTTTCCCCCCTATTTAATATATCTCTATATATATATATATATATATCTCTAGTTGATCTAGAAGTAGAGCACTATTTCTAAATCCGTATAGGAGAGTAGAAAGTGACTAACTTTCGGTTTACTTTCAGCCGCCTCGTAACTCTCGCTTCCCTTATTTTGTCCTCACATTCCATGAACGATGGTTCCGGCAAAGGGGAAAGAATTGATGTTTTCTGGGTCAGAATCTATCCATCTAACACTTATCGTTGGCTAGTTTTTTACCTTGAAGTAGGTTTTTATTTTTTTATTATTTTTTTTTTTTAGCTCCTTACATCAAGTGGCTTCATGCCTTGTCTGGAGCGATTTCCATAAAAAAAATCCCCCCCTCCCAAAACCAATTACATCAGTTGAAGTGAACAACAGCTTGTATATCTTATTATTATTATAGAAGATAGGGTCACGTGTTTTGTTGAAAGCATGATGGTTGACTTAATAATAAGTCGGGCAAAATACGTAGACCCATGTAAGAGATTATTTATATATATATATATATATATATATATATATATGAGAGAGAGAGATAGATAGAGAGATAGAGAAAGAGAAAGAGAGAGGGGGGTAAAGGTGAATCACAATTGGACGAAGCTAAGACAAGAATACATCGACGCACTTTGCATCAAGAAGCATTAGAGAAATTTATAGAATTGTTTTTCCACAATGAGACACACAACGCAGACCCCACGTCCACCGAACAGGAAATCCTTGGCTCCAGTTTCGCTCTTCAAATCCGCGGTCGGAATTTATCCTACTGAAGAGCCGAACGAAAGACAAAAAAAAAAAACAGTCTAGTATTCCCGGTTGATGGCTGGCTTAGTATGTGCAGATTGCATTGTGTGTCTACTTGTTTAAAAACAATTAGACATCTATATATATATATATATATATATATATATATATATGAGAAAGGAAGGATGAGAGTAATCCGATGTAATGGGAGATGAAAAAGGAAAAACCAAGAGATATTTTTTATATATTGATCAACGTTTCGTCTTTATTTTAAGACTTCCTCAGGATGATAATTTTAAGAAAAATGTCATGCAAGTGCATCGAAATATTGGGTTGACATGATGGGTCGATGAGAAAAAGTAGTAGCCGTGGCTACTGTGAGCGCTGGACGATGGTCCGGGCTGGGAGAAGTCTTAAAATAAAGACAAAATGTTGATGAATATATAAAAAATATCTCTTGGTTTTTCCTTTTTCATCTCCCATATATATATATATATATATATATATATATATATATATATAGTATGTTATGTATTAGGCTGCTTTTTTTGTTGATGACATTGTTTGCATATGTAATATTACTAAAAGAAAAATTATTTAAACCGTGGGGCTTGATATAAATAGAAAATACCATAAAGTGAAAAATGAGACTCATACAGGATTCGAACCTGTGTCAGAGAAGAATCTCATTTTTCTCTTTGTGATATTTTTTGTTTACATCCAGCCTCGTGGACTAAATAATCGCTTGTTTAGTAATATTATCAGTGCAAAAAAATAGCATCTAGGAAAAAAATAAAAAATAAAAAAGCAACTTAGTACATAACATACTGTGGGAAATAAATTTCCAATATTAAAAGCATATAATATATATATATATATATATATGGAGAGAAAGAGAGAGAGAAAGAGATAGAGAAAGAGATAGAGAAAGAGATAGAGATAGAGAAAGAGATAGAGATAGAGAAAGAGAACAATGTAATCACAGCTTAGCAGAGGCTGGAACAGGCACAAAGCAAACAAGACTACTGATAAGACATGAAAGGCCTTTTTCAAATATCCTTAGAAGTACTATATATATATATATATATATATATATATATATATATATATTATGCAAATATTGTTTAAAATAACAGAATTCGTCTGTCTAATTATACCTTTTTTATTTTTTCAATTTTTCTCATGGTCTTTTTTGTATAAAAAAAAAAACCCCCAAGAAAACAACAACCTAAAATTAATAACATCACATATGAAACCAGTGGCAACATTTGAAAATGCTTAAACGCAATGCAATTTTGTTGTGTGATGCCACTCCAGCGTCGCTGAATTTAAATCGTCAACAACTTTCCTGGAACAATGCGGAAAACGTTCTCTGCGTGTTTCTCTGCCGTCCTTTTAAAAATTTGCTTTTGACACCTGAGGATGATTCGACGAAGAATCGAAAACGTTCGTGAAACCTATGGAACATTTATTAATTTTTGTTGTACAAAAAAGACCATCAGAAAAATTGAAATTTTTTTTTTTAAAAAGATGTAATTAAACAGACGAAATGTTATTTTTAACAATGTTTGCATAAATGAGAAAATGCTGCCTAAATACACAGACACACATATGAAAGTACTTGGGAGACAAATCTAAACTATGGCAAATTCATCAGCCAATTCCCCTCCGAAACTAAGATCCTAATTCGGACTATTGAAAGGATCTACCAAAGGATATCTAGACATGAGTTGTCTCTTATATTCAACAATACTTGCCTGCAAGAGAAGATGCTGCCTAGATTATATATATATATATATATATATATACATAAATTTAAATCAATTAGAAAACTGTTTGAGTTACAAATATCTATCAGAAATTTGCAAAAACTATAACAGAGCGAGATAGAGCTGAATTTATATATTTTAAAAAGATTTAAATCATATTCAAATCATATTCCAAATAAAGACTACACACAATGGTATCAAAGTCGTTTACAGTGGTTCCCAGAGGTATTTAACATTGGACATATACTTGTGACTTTTGTTTTGTTTTCGTCTAAGATGACTTTTTTTTTTTCAGACATTGTTTTTTTCCGGGTACAAATAAAAGATGTGCCAGAAATCCCGTTCTGAAGAAATCCCGTTCTGTTTAAACAAATTTTTGTGTTATATTGTATAACTGAAAATAAAAATCTTCTGGAAACAGATGTAAACAACTTTGATACCATCGTGTGTACTCTTCACTTGGAATACGATTTGAAAAATAATTCAAATCTTAAAAAATACATGTATATATGTATGCAGAAAAAGGGAAGAAAAAATGATTAATTACTAGAAAAACCGTTGTTAAACAGATTTCATTCAATCGATATGACGTTTCGATAAAGTGTTTTGTCAGAAATGTAAAAGCCAAGAATAAAAAAAGCTGTTTTTGAACATTAGAAAATGGACACGTAAAAATAAGAGAGAGAGAGAGAGAACCAGAAAAGAATGGAAAAAATGAATACATGTGGGGGTAAGGAGAGGGAGGAAATATATGCAGAATGAAAGAGAAAATGAGGGGAGACCCTTTTTATTTATCGGGTTCGAGAAAGAAAAGTTTGTATTCATTTTAGGGAGTCGAGATATGAAAAATATTATGTCACTGTTTTCCTATTTCACATAAAATGTTTTTCCAGTCATTTTTCAATATATATATTATATATATATATATATATATATATATATATATATATAACACACACATATATATATATATATATATATATATATGTATATGTTTATATATGTATGTTTAATGTATGTATTTGTATATGTATGTGCATGTGTATATATATGTATGTGCATGTGTATATATATGTATGTGCATTTGTGTATATATATATATGTGCATTTGTGTATTTAAATCGTATTTTCTGTTATCCCTTCAACTACCATAAACTGTTTGAGGTTATACCGAATCAGAATATGTAAAGTTATTAAGTAGACTTTTGATAGTTTATGAGTTTTAGGCTGAAACTGGCTGATGAACTTGCCATAGTTGTTGTGGACCCTCGTAATTTCGGTTCGCTCTGGAACCATCCTCGGAGGTGGGGTATCAAATGAAGACCGTAAGCTCTTGAATATTTTAGTGGGCAGTCAAGATTATTCATTTATTTTTTATTATTTTAACTTTTTTTTTTTTTTTTTTTTAAATTTATTTTAATTCACTCTAAACAAAGTACACTGCCATTGAAACGTAAGGGCTACTGTGAACATAACAGACAGATTTATGGGGGCATCCTAAATGGGGAGTTGTGCTCTGGAATTATATACATGTTACCTGGATAGACTCCGACCCAGAAAACAGCAATTCTCCCCCCTTTGTCAGAAATATCGCTCATAAGGACCAAAGGACAAAATAAGGGAAGCGAGAGTTTTGAGGTCCAAGGTCCTCTTTCTACTCTCCTTAAATTTAATAGCTGGTGCCCGTTAGGGAAAGAGGGGAGGGGTCAAGGTGGAGATTGTGGGTGCATACCTCTCCCAACAGTATTAATCCATAATAAAAATAATATATGGATCGATCATAGTTGTGGACGACCCGAAGGAACCATTTTCATTTGCTACTAAACTGAGATGTAGGGGAGAGTGCCACTCCTTTCCCAGGATTACTCCACTTACCCTTGATCCTTCAACTTATAATGCTGAGTGTTTTGCAAAGGGGCATCAAGTACCATTTTTGGAGTGTTTGGTATGACTTGACTGAGGATTGAACCCGGGTCTTCTAATCCATTAACAAACACTTATCAGTAATCCATAATCGGGTATAAGTTATCGAAGTTAGGATTTGAATTCAGCGTAGTCGATTACATAGTCTGCGACGATATCCATTACATCAATCACACACCAATTGACTCAAAATGTGAAAAAGATTAAAAATTAAATAATCTATTTAAAATTTTTTTTTTTGTTTTTAAATAGTCGGGGGAAAATATTTTATAACTATATATATATATATATATATATATATGAATAGATGAAAGGATAAAATAAATTAAAATATGTTGATTCCCTGAGTTTTGAATTATTCTTCCTTTGGACCCCCTTTCTACTCTTATTCTTTCTTTTCTTTCCCGTTACTAATTTTTTTTTTTTTCTATGTATTTATCTTTGACTCTATAAATATTTACATATCTTCCCTCTCTACATGAACCCTACCACTATATATATTTCTCATAATTTATAGACTTTTGTCATTTTTTGCATTTTTTCGTTTCGCTCTTGACAAAGCCCATATAAGATTTGGGCGAAACGTTGAGCTTTTTAGGTCTTCCGCTTATTCCATTTTAATTTCATATAT
>OY744544.1:4300345-4315345 GCA_963556195.1 Sepiola atlantica | reverse complement strand
ATAGATATTAACATTTTGGTAATTTTTACACCAAAAAATGAAAAAAAAACAAAGGAAAATCAATTCGCCTGAGCGATGGCGTGCGCTCCCTTTGTTTTTCTAACAATTTTTTCATTGAACTTAAAAACAAAATAAATGTGTCGTTGGTCGGTAACGAGAGGGAGCAGTCCCACCCTCTCCACTTTCTTTAGGTGACGTCGCTAACGCCAGGGAGAAGGAGATAGTGAGAGAGGGAGAATAGTTTGTTTGATTTAAATTACCTCCCCTGACAATTAATCAGCAACTATCTTAAAAGTTTAATAATTTATCCTTTTTTTTTAATTAGATAACTTTAATTAATTATTGTTAATATTGACAAAAATATTGCATCTATGTAGAAAAAATAGAACGATAAATTTACGAATGAATAACACTGAACATTAATTTATTGTGAACTATTTAAAAATAGTTATGCAAATGAGCCATTCAAAGTTCTGTCTTTACGATATAAACAGTATTTCAAAAACCTGGCACGCTAGGAAGTAAGTGTAGTATCTGTTCCGATGGATACTGCACCCTATAGACGGATGTCGTCTTGTCCTTCGGGGCTTGATTCCACCTGTCTGTGGGTTTGTCCTGTGCAGTTCTAGGAGGTCCACCCTCCCAGGCTTCGCCTCCCCTCTTTGGGGAGGAGTAAGTTTATTGCTTACTGTTTGAGGCGCCCCTACCGGGGAATGCCGACGGGGCTGCCCTGGCAATTTTTAATGGCCAGAGTGCTCACTTTCTCGGGCGCTGGCTTTTCAAACCCCACTTACTCGACCCAAGCTGTGGTCACATCTTACTTATGGGAGTAAGATAAAACTGGCCTTGTGCCTAACTCCTGCAGAGGCGTAAATAAATAAATAGCAGTAGTCATTTTGATTGCAAGATTGGGGTGTTAAATAATACGACTTTCGCATTTATTCATTTCGCAAAACAGTGAGCAACTCATACCTAGATAGATTTGGGAGGGTCCTACACATTTATTGTTCAGCAATCTTTGTTGTTATTTAGAACCCCTACCCTCAACCAATGAATTTGTACATATATTTTTTGTAAATAAAAACGTCAAACCATTGGGGATAATGTTAAGTAGGTTTGCACAGAGAGTGAATGCGGTATTTTGGTGACTGAAACTAGTTTAGAGAATAGACCAAGAGGACGACAGCCACCCCCTCCCCATCCCACCCCACCCAATTTTGGCCTTAAAAAATTTTTTTTTTAAACATAGTTCACCCCAAACAAGGCAAGTTGCCACTATAGACATAAGGGGCTACTGAGAATTAGGGTGTAAGTTTGAGGTCATCCTAAACTGGGATCTGTGCAGTGAGAGGGTTGTTCACATTAGTTTTAAATTTCTGCATGTCAACACAGTCGTTGAAACAGGGAGTAAGGGGGAGTTCCAAAGGCCAGCAGAACGAGGAAAAAAGAAGCTATTGGAGTAGAAGGCTCCCTGGCATCTGGGGACCTCCACAGTGAATGGCTGGGATTTAGCTGATTATCGGGTTGGTCGAGTGTATTTATGTCGAGAGGGGGCACCAGAGCAGCAAGTTCATCAGAGCACAATCCATTGAAGTACTTGTAAAACAAGCACAAGGATGCAACATTGTGGTGATGGGACAGGGGCTGGAGCTTGGTGGATAGTGAGGGACCTATTAGATTAGCAACTCCTTTTTTGGACTTTGTCTAAGAGGGAGTGACTAGTGGATGGTGCACCAGCCCACATGTGACAACAATACTCCATGCACGGGCGGATGGTGGCTTCGTAGAAATATAGGATACTGTCAGGTATGAGAAGTTTTTTAGCATGGTAGAGGGAGCCCACTTTCTTTGCAGCAACAGTGTCGGGTTGGTCGAGTGCCACATCTTATTTTATGAAGTAAAATTTTTAACAGAAATAAAATATGTTTGTGTTGAGGTAAACTTCGAAACTAATTAACACATCATTATACAATTTAGAACACAGCTACTATGTATAATGGTGGGTAATGTGGGTTATATTTAGTTTAATGCAAAGGGCTCAAAAAAGAACTGGAAGTCCTTCATGAATATTCACAGATGCAATTTTGATGAAATTGTAACTATAAGCATGAATCAATAAATATTTCCAAAAGTTTCTTGGGGTATTTTACAGGATTGTTAGGGGGCACAACCTCCCATTTGAGACGGAATTTGCTGCTAGTATATTTATGAATGAAATAACAAGCTTAACCGTATTCCAAGAATTGACTCCAAGACTCCGCGGCAATGTCGTATCGATCGACGATTTACTTACTAGTCCAATGAGACTCCTCCTTTGAGCCAGGTAATCGTAGGGGGTTCACTCTTTCGGTTTCTGCCATTGGCACCGCAATGGAGCACAGCCGGGGTGCCTCGGACAGCTTTTACATCCTTTGGTTCCATGACAAAATGTGGATCCACACCTTGTTCGATACTCTCTGTAAAGAAATTCATATCATAAGCAAAACAGGGAAAGAAATTACAACCAGTTTTATATACATATATATATATATATATATAATTAAAAAAATAAAATAAATAAAAATAAAAAATAATTTAATATTATTTACTTAAAATTAATATTGTTATATATTATATATATATATATAATTAAAAAAAATAAAAATAAATAAAAAATAAAAACAAAAAATAATTTATTATTTACTTACAATTAATATTGTTATATATTATATATATAATAGTTTAAAAAATAAAAAAAATAAAAAATAATTTTAAAAAATTTAAATAAATTTAATAATATTTACTTAAAATTAATATTGTTATATATTATATATATATATATATATAATAATAATAATTTTAAAAAATAAAATAAGAAATAAAAATAAAAAATAATAAAAAAATAATTTAATATTATTTACTTAAAATTAATATTGTTATATATTATATATCAGTAGAATTTACATACACCAATTTGACCGAACTACTAAATGAACTATTTGTTTATATATATATATATATATATATATATATACATATATACACATGATAAATAAAGTACATGATATATCAAATTGAAATGCCATGATAAGATGTAAGAAAAAAACAAAACAAAAAACAAAATAGATTTACCAGTTTCGTTTGTTGATCCAAACAAAACCGGTAAATGTTGTTTTAATGATTTCTTTCTGTGTTTAATTTGTTTTTCCTTTTGTCTTTTTCTTACACACACACACAAGACTAATGAAAAAAAATTTCAAAAGCTATCTGGCGAGTATACCCGGTGAACCGAGTGCAAGAGAAATACAAACAATTGCACTTAAAGGGGCGGTTAGAATCTTGAGATCTCTAGGCTGGAGTGTCTGAAATAGACGGTAGGATGCCCCATCTCCAGCAAAAATAGAAAGATAAGAAAAATAAAGTATAGAAAGAAAAAATTCACACACACAATATGTAGTTGTCCCGTTAGCATTCTGAAGAGGCCAGGAGGTCGAAATAAATTATAGTGCCGACAGTTACAATGTGTGTGTGAATTTTTTCTTTATATATTCTTCATCTGTTTTCTACATTGAGTTCTCATACTCGGATGTCTTATCAAAATTATTCACTTTAACACACTATATATATATATAAGATCCCTTTCGATTGCTTTAGTTAAATATAAGATGTTAATTCCTACTCGCTCTGTAATAGGTATTCAGATTGGCTGCGACCACCACTCTCTCTGGTTGTGTTTGAAGTGTCGAGGGTGAATTCAGTTTTCTGTCAGTCTCAAAAATGTAATTGTCAAATTGGATGCTTGAATAAAACCGCAAGGTTGAAATAAATTATTGCATCGACAATCATGTAATTTTGTGTTATTATATTTTACGTTATTCTTGCTCTGTTTACCACATTGAGCTCTCTTACCCGGATTTCTTCCTGGAATTATTCCATTATAACACTAAATATATATATATATATATATATATATATATAGTAGAGTAGGATGGAGAAGGAAGGAGGGCTTATGAGGAGAGAAGAAAAAAGATGAGGATGAAGAGAAGAAAATTGATGCGAAAAGAAAAGGAGGGTAAAGAGGAGAAAAAAGAAAAGGAATAAAGATAAAAATACACAAAATAAATATATTCCACTAAAAGGCAAATAACTCACATCTTTCAATTGAAAAGATAAAAAAGCTGACTTACTCAGGTCGGCATTTTGTATCAAGGTGGCTGGCCCGCTTTTGCGGCTTCTATTTATGTTAGTGGCTTCGCAGACGTACTCTCCCATGTGCAGGAATTGAACATCTTGGATTTCGAGGTAGCCATCCGAGTAAATCTTTACGTGCTCTGTCTGTGTTAGCTGCGTGCCGTCTTTGTACCACGTGTACGTCGGTTCAGGAATACCGTCAATTTCACACTGGAACATCGCGATGTCCCCCAGGTAAACCTTCAGGGTCTCGGGTTCTATGCTGAATGCTTTCGTCATATCTACGTAAAGAGATTAACAAACAATAAATAACATTTAAAAACCGAACTTTTCGAAAAATATAATTTGAAGATTTAATATAGAAATACCAATATTAGACTTATCTTGCTCAAATAAGCATGAAAAAAGAATGTCATGAACAAAATGTTGATAAGCAAAATTAAAAAATACAGACTATTTAATATTGTTAACTTCAAATCGAAAATACCAGACTTCAAATTCACTATGCTAACCTTCAAATCCAATAGCATAAACTTCAAATTCACTATGCTAACCTTCAAATTCACTACGCTAACCTTCAAATTCACTACGCTAACCTTTAAATTCACTACGCTAACCTTCAAATCCAATAGCATAAACTTCAAATTCACTACGCTAACCTTTAAATTCACTACGCTAACCTTTAAATTCACTACGCTAACCTTCAAATTCACTACGCTAACCTTCAAATTCACTACGCTAACCTTCAAATCCAATAGCATAAACTTCAAATCCAATAGCATAAACTTCAAATCCAATAGCATAAACTTCAAATCCAATAGCATAAACTTCAAATCCAATAGCATAAACTTCAAATTCACTACGCTAACCTTCAAATCCAATAGCATAAACTTCAAATCCAATAGCATAAACTTCAAATCCAATAGCATAAACTTTAAATTCACTACGCTAACTTTCAAATTCACTACGCTAACCTTCAAATTCACTACGCTAACCTTCAAATCCAATAGCATAAACTTCAAATTCACTACGCTAACCTTTAAATTCACTACGCTAACCTTTAAATTCACTACGCTAACCTTTAAATTCACTATGCTAACCTTCAAATTCACTACGCTAACCTTCAAATCCAATAGCATAATCGTCAAATCCAATAGCATAAACTTCAAATCCAATAGCATAAACTTCAAATCCAATAGCATAAACTTCAAACTCAATAGCATAAACTTCAAATTCACTACGCTAACCTTCAAATCCAATAGCATAAACTTCAAATTCACTACGCTAACCTTCAAATCCAATAGCATAAACTTCAAATTCACTACGCTAACCTTCAAATCCAATAGCATAAACTTCAAATTCACTACGCTAACCTTCAAATCCAATAGCATAAACTTCAAATTCACTACGCTAACCTTCAAATCCAATAGCATAAACTTCAAATCCAATAGCATAAACTTCAAACTCAATAGCATAAACTTCAAATTCACTACGCTAACCTTCAAATCCACTAGCATAAACTTCAAATTCACTACGCTAACCTTCAAATCCAATAGCATAAACTTCAAATTCACTACGCTAACCTTCAAATCCAATAGCATAAACTTCAAATTCACTACGCTAACCTTCAAATCCAATAGCATAAACTTCAAATTCACTACGCTAACCTTCAAATCCAATAGCATAAACTTCAAATTCACTACGCTAACCTTCAAATCCAATAGCATAAACTTCAAATTCACTATGCTAACCTTCAAATCCAATAGCATAATCGTCAAATTCAATACGCTAATAGTCAAATTTAATTATCCCTCTTTCTCTCAAATCCATCTTTATCACTTCCTATGTTTTCCTTGATCCGTCCCCTGCTTACTGACCCTGCTAACTCAACTGTTCTACATCTACTAACCCAAGAACTCTCATCCATTCTTTCAACGTGACCAAACCAACAAAGTCTCCTGTTCTGCACACATCTCTCAATACTGTTCAGATTTAATCTTCCTCAGAGGTTTTCAAATCTAAGGTCGTCTTTTAAGACTCACACTACACACCCATCGTATCATTGTCAAATCAATTATCGCCATGCAACGCATACCCTTAAACCTCAGGGGTCAAATTTCACTTCCATATATCATCAGACTGTGCACACATGCCCGATAGCCTCTTTCTCTCGGTTGATAGCAGTAAACCAAAAGATAACATGAATGATAAATACGTAAATTGGTCGATGATGGGTTAGGGTTAGCGTCTTCTGGTCAATAATGGCAGAGGTTCCCTGAACTTACTTCATCCACTCATAACTCTTGTTATGACACAAGCGCCTACTATTCTCCGTGCTCCAATGGTATCACCAAGGTTTTTGTTACCTTGGTGATACCATTCCAAAACAACCTCAATAGCCTCGCCTTCGTGGGCCGTTTTTCTGCCACAATGAGAGACTGGGGCCTGAGAGAGGGTGCTGCCTGTGAATGTGGCCACCCAGAACACACAGTTACACACATCATAGAGGAATGCCCCCTGTTCAAACCACCCAATGGCGAGCAGGGCATAGCGGACCTTGATGACGAGACGAGAACCTGGCTTGCCAAGACCGAGCTGCAGCTTTGAGGGAACTGGCACAAGAAAGAAGAAAGAAGCAGCCTCGCCTTCCAAATATACTTTCTGGTTATCATCTCTGAACCAACCACCAATTAAATTATCCTTTTTTGTGTACCCAATGCTTACAAGTACCACAAAAAATTGCACCTAACTCTCTTTCCACAAATGGAGCAGGGGAACTTTTCTTCTTTCCGGAGATTTTCTAACACTTCAACTACTGATCCTCACTTTGGTTTTGGTAACTGTCACTTTCAAACCTTTACTTTTACTAGCATTCCTCCAGGTTTTTAGCTTACAAAGTAGGTCATCCATTGTTTCACATGCAAATACTAAATCAACAACATACAGCATCTCTTCCGGACAACCCGTATGAAATTCCCTGGACAACGCTTCTAAGACACAAATGAAAAGCAACAGAACCCGGATGTACTCCTACTTTAACATTAAAGCTGTCACTAATAGTGCTGTTACTTCTAACACGACTTTCAGCGTTTCTGCACATTGTTTGAACAACCTTTACTAACCACTCGTTTGCCCCAAGTTTATGCAAAGCCCAACAGATAACATCATTTGGAACTCTGTCAAAAGCTTCCTTCAGATCCACAAAAGCAAAATATAGGTTCTTATTATTAAGGTACTTCTCTTGCATTTGTCTCAGGATAACTATAGTACCAGTCGTACTAAAGCAAAACACAGGTTCTTCTCATTACATTCGTTTTAATGATTGAAAAACTTCCGAGACACATATATATATGTGTGTATGCAAATATCTTCATTGGACCATCTGCAAAAAGGTGCATATCCATTGTCGCAGCAAGTCCTGGGCGTATATACCAGAAAGAACAGTTGGAAATAAGTCAGACACTATCCACTATGACTATGCAATCCCTCCAGCTAGATACTTAGAAAACGGAGCTGTTAAACGTGACATAGTGATATGGGACAACAGGGAGAAAGTAGCAACCCTAGTTGAAGTCAGTGTCCCTTAATGATGCTGGCTTAAACAGAGCTGAAAGGGCAAAAATAATGAAATGCTAAGCCAACAACTCTTGACATTCTGGTAACCGTTTTATCCGGATCCGCAAAAGCAAAATACAGGTTCCTCTTCTAACCAAGGTAATTCTCTTGTATTAGTCACATGATAAATATAGCACCAATGGTACTTTGTCTGACTGCATTTCATCTATGCTTATCCGACTTTATTTGCCGCGCAATTATTCTCAATTACTTTCAGAACCTGAATCCACGTTCCAGAAAAAATGGTAATCTCCAAATACAAAAAAAAAAATAAATAAATAAATAAATAAAATAAAAAAATACAGAAAAAAAAAAATAAAAAAAAAAAAAAATACAGAAAAAAAAAAAATTAATAAAAAAAAAAAAAAAAAATCTTTCTCTAAGAGCAGCATCGACATCAAACTTTCGTAAATTACAAGCAGTAATTTTGGAAAATAATATAACATCTGTGGAACTCTGAAGACACGGACAGGCAAGTCACTAGTCGTGTATAGCAAACAAAACCTTAATAAACTCACGTGCAATCTGGATGTGGGCTGGCCGGCTGACAATGGTTCCCAACCCGTGGACCTCAGCAAAACATTGGTAGAGACCAACATCGCCAACATCGGATTTGGTATGCATGACCTTTTTTATGTGCAATGAACCATTTGTAAGTTGCTCTCTAAAAATAAAAGTAAAATTCCATGGTGTTATATCAAATAACGTAGGTAGGTAGGGAGGTAGTTATAAATCTAGGTAGGTAGGTTGGTATTGTAAAAATTAAACATTGGGTAAAAAAAGTAAATTAAATGACAACATTTCATACTAATATTTTATTTGAACTTTATTGATTGTGTTCGTTCAACAAAGTAAGAGACAGGTTAGGGTTAGGTAAAAGACAGGTGTTAGTAATTAAGATGTTAAATGTTCGTATGTGATAGCGAAAATCTTCGAGTCAAGATAAAGAAAATACAGGGTGGACAAAAATAAGGGTCCTATTTTTAAAAATTCATAACTTTTTTATTTATTGATTTAAAAAAATTTTTTTTTTAGAATAAGTAAAGGACCCCTTCCGAAGCAAGCATGAGCCGTATTAGCCCTAAGGAACGTACCCTCATTTAGAAAACATTATTTTTGCTTAAAAAACTCAAAACAGTGTAAAAAACAATACTCTAGTTTTTGTAAGTTTTAAGAAGTGTTTTTCGGCTAAAATTTGTTTTGTTTATTTCAAGAAATCTCGGAAGGGCCAGTCTACACACACATAAAGTTTGGTGAGTTTAACTTTTATTTTGTGGAAGTTATTCAAATTCAAGTTATTCAAATTTAAAGATAGGACCCTTATTTTGGCCCACCCTGTATTATCATAATTTCAACTTCTCTAGAAACATGTGTAAAACTGTTGTTCTTTAACTGTTATTAAATTATAGAAACGTATAATTTTTAATTTAATACTTTATGAATATGAGGCAGGTGAAGCTTGATAAATCTAAAACGTTTGTTAAGCTCTACCATGAAGCTCTCAAGAAAATTAATTTGTACAAAGCTCTTCAAGAAAACATTAATTTGTACAAAGCTCTTCAACAAAATTAATTTGAACAAAGCTCTTCAACAAAATTAATTTGAACAAAGCTCTTCAACAAAATTAATTTGAACAAAGCTCTTCAACAAAATTAATTTGAACAAAGCTCTTCAACAAAATTAATTTGTACAAAGCTCTTCAACAAAATTAATTTGTACAAAGCTCTTCAACAAAATTAATTTGTACAAAGCTCTTCAACAAAATTAATTTGTACAAAGCTCTTCAACAAAATTAATTTGTACAAAGCTCTTCAACAAAATTAATTTGTACAAAGCTCTTCAACAAAATTAATTTGTACAAAGCTCTTCAAGAAAATTAATTTGTACAAAGCTCTTCAAGAAAATTAATTTGTACAAAGCTCTTCAAGAAAATTAATTTGTACAAAGCTCTTCAAGAAAATTAATTTGTACAAAGCTCTTCAACAAAATTAATTTGTACAAAGCTCTTCAACAAAATTAATTTGTACAAAGCTCTTCAACAAAATTAATTTGTACAAAGCTCTTCAACAAAATTAATTTGTACAAAGCTCTTCAACAAAATTAATTTGTACAAAGCTCTTCAAGAAAATTAATTTGTACAAAGCTCTTCAACAAAATTAATTTGTACAAAGCTCTTCAAGAAAATTAATTTGTACAAAGCTCTTCAAGAAAATTAATTTGTACAAAGCTCTTCAAGAAAATTAATTTGTACAAAGCTCTTCAAGAAAATTAATTTGTACAAAGCTCTTCAAGAAAACTAATTTGTACAAAGCTCTTCAAGAAAACTAATTTGTACAAAGCTCTTCAAGAAAATTAATTTGTACAAAGCTCTTCAAGAAAATTAATTTGTACAAAGCTCTTCAAGAAAATTAATTTGTACAAAGCTCTTCTCAAGAAAATTAATTTTTACAAAGCTTTTCTCAAGAAAATTAATTTTTACAAAGCTTTTCTCAAGAAAATTAATTTGTACAAAGCTATTCAAGAAAATTAATTTGTACAAAGCTATTCAAGAAAATTAATTTGTACAAAGCTATTCAAGAAAATTAATTTGTACAAAGCTATTCAAGAAAATTAATTTGTACAAAGCTATTCAAGAAAATTAATTTGTACAAAGCTATTCAAGAAAATTAATTTGTACAAAGCTATTCAAGAAAATTAATTTGTACAAAGCTATTCAAGAAAATTAATTTGTACAAAGCTATTCAAGAAAATTAATTTGTACAAAGCTATTCAAGAAAATTAATTTGTACAAAGCTATTCAAGAAAATTAATTTGTACAAAGCTATTCAAGAAAATTAATTTGTACAAAGCTATTCAAGAAAATTAATTTGTACGGTATTACTGGACGAGTATTGTATATAATCAGATCCTTTTTAGCTAAAAGAAAAATCCACGTCATCCTCGATGGCGAAACATCTAAACATGACATCAATGCGGGTGTGCCCTGGTGGCGATCTGTGGACCTTTATCATTCCTGATTTTCATAAACTATCTTCTAGATAAGATCGCGACCAAAATGAGTTTATTTTCTGATAACACCATGCTCTATTATAGACATATTCGAAAATCAAACACACGGATGTCCAAGTCAATTTCTGAATGATAGAAATGCTATTAAAAGTTCATAAGAAGAGAATGTTATTCAAAAGTCTGTACGTACGTTGATAAAAAAGTATTGCTGGCAAAGTTCATATCATTATTTGGAAGCAAGAATAGGTTTAAGGCTCCTAAAATTCATACTAGAATTGTCCGCATAAATATATGCCCGTGTTCAAAACAACGCACCTGAAGAGGGTCGAGGTGTACATCGACCAATATGTTGTCCGAATAATCCAAATAATCCAAAAATATTTTTAGATGAATTCAAACAGGTTTTGTCATAATTATGTTGACACACCAATTCCCGTTAGATCACCGAAGTCAAGTGATGTTGAACTAAATGTGCGACCATTTGAGAATACCAGGTGCTGCATTCGTTCAGAAGATTACTTAAGAGGAATTATCTAAGAGGACGGCTCAACAAGTATTTGTTTACATAAGACGTGACGACGATCATGTTGTAGTTAGTTGGGAAGCAATCTCTTTGTATCTTGTTTCACAGGGTCATCTTTTAAGCAAATGTCAACAGATTCCTATCGAGAACCATCCCCACAAATATTCAGACTTGGGTCTGACAATCATTCTATCTCATTAACCTGTATCCTCGAGTGGCATCTGGCCTTGATAAGTTGTGACCATTTAGTTAAAAAACAAAAAACAAAAAAAAAACGATTATAATATGGATCATATCAAATTTATGCGCCATTTGGATCAGACTTGTCCATCATCATCATCATTCGATTTATTCCTAAACATTTGTTATATTAAAACAAAAACAATTGAATTAAAAAAATAATAAACTGTCCTTTTGTAAAGTAATAGGTAGATTACGACTTAGATTGCATATACATAAGCAGTATATAAAAAGGAAAAGGGTGTGGCTATTGTGTAAATAGCCAACGTAGAGTAACATGTTTTCACTTCACCGTTTGTGCAGGAAATGAGCGAACTTTCGCATTTATTCATTTAGATTCGATGTTTGTCATACGTTTTTTTGCCATTTGCTTTTTCAACAAAGTTACTTTGCAAGGGATTCCCACCAATGGAACACATTGCTGCAGGACTGTTTCCCTTCTGGTTACAACTGGTTCGACTTCAAATCTAATGTCAACAAATTCTGTTCATAAACCGAAATAAAAAGAGATTAAGCTTCCTCTCTTTTGCTCATAAAAATTGAATTTGCATCCGTGATTATTCTTTCCTTTATATATTATTATTATCATTTATTATCAAGATTAAGCTTAAGCCAGTCTTTCTTTCCTCATCATCTGATTTATTTTTAACAGTTCTTTGATTAGTGCTCTATAAGAAGGTGGGGGGCCTGTCTGTCAGTCTTGATCGAAGCCTTACTCTCCAGGCTCGGCGGTCGCGAGGATCAAAGTTTGCAATCCCCAGGGCTGCACGATCGCGTTTATACAGCCCATCCCAAGAGAGCTTTGGTCTTCCGGCTTGATGTAACGGACATGTTTCTGATCCGGGAGATCCAGCTGGAGCTTCGCTTGACATGACCAAGCCATCTCATCCTGCCCAGCTTAAGGACATCAGATAGTTCTTTCATTACCGAGCTTAGAGAGAAGAGTCTTGAAGGGAGTGTCGTCTTTCAGCTTGACATGGCATATCCATCTAATCACGGCTCTTTTCGTTGCGCTGCAATCTTCTTTGAGAGTGCTCGCCGAAAACTGCAGCTGAATGAAATCAATAAATTTAGATCAAATTTGCAGACGCATCGAAGCACCTCTATAACGGATTCTGGTCATCCATCGTGCTTCATTTTGGAAATAGCATTTCCATCGCCAAACGTCCGGATTTTAAAAATTTACTTTGTTTACCCCCAAACAAGGCATATTGAAGCACTGAAGCATAAGGGGCTATTTTGATAGGGGACAACCTGGGTGAGGCGTTGGGCAGCAAGATGTTTGGCTGCATTACATTTAAATTTCTGCATGGAGGGGATTCACAAAGGGAAGCCGACCGAGAAAAGAGGCTATTGGAGTAGAAAATCTTCCAGTACCTAGGGATTGCTACAGTGAAGGGGTGTGATTTTGTTGCTAGTCGGGTGGGTTGAGGGTATTTATGTTGAGGGGGTACAAGTGCAGTAAGTTCATCGGAGCACACTCCTTGGAAGTACTTGTAAAACAAGCACAGGGAGTCAACACTGCGGTGATGCGACAGGGGCTGGAGCTTGGCAGACAGTATGGGACCTATTAGGTTAGAAATTCTTTTTTGCGCCCTGTCTAAGAGGGAGAGATTGAATGGACGCGTCTTTTTTCGCTTACCGTCGGTTATCATGATCCAGGTAAAGCCGTTCATGATCCTTACTCCAATAAATAACGGGAGTCGTCTGTCCATTGTCAGCAGCGCAGTTGAGCAATGCCTCTCCTCCCCGGTTCGTGACCACATCGGTTGGCTCGACGGTAAATTGAAATTTGCTGAAGTTAACAGAGGATCCTGGAAAAAAAAAAAAGAAAAAAAAGAGAATTTAATAAAGAAAGAAGAAAAAAAGAGAATTTAATAAATAAATTAAATTTAAAAAAACAAAACAAATTAAATAACATTTTGTAATTAGCGCACAAGGCAAGATCATTTCAAGCATAGAAGGATCTTGAAAGTTCAAGTACAATTGTTGTTGTAATACCGTTCAACCCGATCAGGTTGAGCCGGCTGTTTTTTTTTTTTTTTTTTTTTTTAGTTTGAAAAGTTTTTTTTTTCTTATTTCTTTTTTTAACTTCATCGATCGCAACGTTATTTTATATTAATATTAGCGTGAACATATTTTTGACAGAGGGTGTACACGCATAAATTAAATCCGAATAGAAATCTTGGTTCAATATCAAATAATATTGCGATATAAATATCATAAGTCATATTTGCGACTTGGGAGCTCAAGCTATTTAAAGCACGGAGTAAATATTCATGAATAAAGGATAAAAATCCATAACTATCAGACAGTCAATTTATTTCAGCCTTACCTGGCCTCTTTCAGGTCTGGAATTATTTACACACACACATATATATATATATATATCACGTATAAAACTATCATATATTTCAGACAGGGCCCTCGTAGCTTAACGGTAAAGCACCCGACTACAGACCCTGTGGTTGAGGTCTTGAATCCTCCCATAACCACGCTAATGAGACATAGTAACAGTGAAACACGTGTCTGTGGCTAAGTATTATATATATATATATTTTTTTTTTCACTTATATTTTTTCATTTATTAATTTTCCAACGAATGTTAAGTCTGCAATATCTTGGATTTAGTTAGTTTGTCTGGGAATTTAAACTGCATTTTACTTTTTTTTTTTTTATGACTCAAAGCTTCTTTAGACTATATATATATATATATATAATAAAAAACTATTCTTTTATATTGTTCAGATCGATTATATGTGAATCAAGTTCCAAAGCAAAATGAAGCTCAATATTCACACCGTTAAATAGTTATTTGAAAATTTGAGCTATAAATAAATAAAATGACAGATCAGTTATGTCATACTATGATTTAATGTCAGTTTCGGAGCAAAGAAAGACTTACACGTGTTTCTAGAAAAATTCAAAGCATACTTGAACAGATTCAATTGTGGTAATAAACTCTGAGCTACTTGATCTATAATCTTATATATATATATATATACTAGCAGGGCTACTCAGTGTTGCCCGGGGCAAAGGTGTAACATTAAAACTTCTATCTCTCTACCCCCTAGTCCTTGTTCCCCTCTGCCCAGCCCATTCGTATAGCTGGACATACACATAACTTTCCTTTATCTAGATTTCTTGAGGAAGGAGTCGGCATAAGGGTAAATTAACCCCTTGATAAAAATCAGAGTTACTCCCCTTTAGTAAATAAAATGGCCGAACAAAATGACTGAAAAACCAAACTAATGAAACTATGGTCAATTGACACTGAAAGAATGCATTTAAAAATTTTTTTTTAGATATTATTCATCCCGGGCAACGCTGATCAAGAAATTATCAACTTTGATGGTGTTTGTTTTGTAGTTTTTAAGTTTTAGCTGGACACACAAACACACAGACAACTGCCCTTTATATAATAGAGTAGCATTATTTAAAAT
>OY744544.1:4282845-4295345 GCA_963556195.1 Sepiola atlantica | reverse complement strand
ATGAATGGCAGTAATCGAGAAAAGGTTCAATGGCAATAATCGGTTCCAAGAAAAGGTTTAATGAGACCAGCTGATTTATAAATTAAGTCGGGGACAAAGGAATGGTGGCGAAACGAGCCCCGCTAGAAATCCAACGAAATGAAAACATTGTGGTGTACTTGCATCAAGAATGGTAAGTATCCATTTACAGAGGATGGAGATAAGGAAAAGCCGAAGAATTCTGTAAAAGAATGACTTGTATAAACTAAATTAACCTCGAGAGAATTGGAGCCGAATCTCACATGAAAGAAATGTGGGGGTAGGGTGGGTGGGTAGAAGAACAGCGGAAAGGAAATAGAGAGGGAAAAAACAAAAGGAGGGAGAAAATAAGGAAGGAATTGAGAAGAAAGGGAAGAGAAAGGGAGAAGATAGAGGGAAGAAAGGAAGAGATAAAAGAAAGAAAAGAATTAAGGAAGGAAGGAAAAAGGAAAAAAAGGAAGGAAGAAAGGAAAAAGGAAGGGTAAAAGAAAAGGGGGAGAAGGAAGGAAAAAAGAAAAAGGAAGAAGGAGGGAAAAAAGAAAAAAGGAAGGAGGGAAAAAAGAAAAAAGGAAGGAGGGAAAAAAGAAAAAAGGAAGGAGGGAAAAAAGAAAAAAGGAAGGAGGGAAAAAAGAAAAAAGGAAGGAGAGAGATAAAAAAGGAAGAAGAAAAGGAACAAAAAGGAAAAAAAAGAAAAGGAAAAAAAGAAGGAAGGAAGGAAAGGGGGAAAGAAGAAGAAAGAAAAGGAACAAGTAAGGAAGAAAAAGGAGAAGAGAGCAAGGAAGGGAAAAAAGGAAGAAAAAGGAATGAAGGAAGAAAGTAAAAAGAAAAGGGGAGGAAATACCCTTCAAACGAAAAAGACCCAGCAAGGTTTAGTCTTAATTGTAACTCTCTCACAGTTTCAGCATCAGAGAGAAACCGCCATCAAAAGGGGTTTAACTCATTCTAAAGGTTATGAGTGGGTGCTAGCATCATGTCGGCCTGGGGGATGAGACCGAATTCTGTTGCCGGCATAAAACTTAATAAACTAGACGCTCTTTCAAAAACGAGTTCAAAAGATGTTTATTTATGGAGGAGTTTTGCTTTGGTGAATTCTTTGTATTTGGTTAGCACCAATAAGTAATAGGTCCTTCTCGGCCAATCTCTTCTCTGAAGACCAGACAACCAAATATAACAGCTGTCCTTAATGAACCGGCCTCACTTTCTTTGTCTTTTTCAATTACGTTGGAAGAGTTATGGCTCTTAGAGTCACTTTTAGGTGCATAATAATTTTACACCCGCCGTAAAAAAAAAAAAAAAAAAAATGCTTCGCCAATGTTAGCACTAATCTCGGTAAGCATTAATTCCTATTACCGACGTAGATTATTATAAAGGAAATACAGTTGAGAAATTAGTCAAGTAGTAAAGTAGCCATTTTTGTTTACTAACTGACTAAACAAAATGGCCGCTTTGCTCAGAATCGGTATTTATGCGAACTTTAAAAACTATTAAACTATTAAATATTCCATGAAAAATGCCAGTATACTGAAATCATATGCCCTTAATAGGGTTAAGATGAAAAGTCATATACACTAAATGTACAAAAGCAAGGAAATTCCCAAATTTTTACACTTTTATTGTCATTAAGAGTATGACTACATATCAACCAAACCATTTCATTATCACGTCACTACAGTATAAATCTCTATGCATGAGTGGATGAAGTGTGTGAGGTGCGCTGAAGAAAAATTCCTACCAGTAAAATAAATAGCCCTGTTGTGCTCGCATACCCTTAATGACAATAAAAGTGTCAAAATTTGGGAATTTTCTTGCTTTGTACATTTAGTGTATATAAATGTTCATCTTAACCCTATTAAGGGCATATGATTTCAGTATACTGGCATTTATCATGGAATGTCACTACTTTTGTAAAGGCTATGCCTCAATACAATGGTCATTTTTAAAGTTTTTTGGAATTTTCTGGAAAACTAAGGTATATGGTAAACTGAAATTAAAATGCCACTAACTAGACCTTAGAACCTCTATCTCTGCCAAAAATCAGCTGAATCCATCAAATAGTTGATGAGATACAGGGTGGCACATACACGGATAACACAAAATCATGCCTGGCCTTTCTGGATCTCTGGGTTGCCTTTACTACACTTATAGAACCTATCAAATAAAAATTTTGTGCAAAGTTTTAACTAATTTGGTTTATTGGTTTTTGAGTTATGATTGATTAAAGAAATGAAATTTCTAGCATAGGCCGTTTTTGAAGTCTATTAAGGGATAGAGCGCTCTCGCGCCTCCCTTGATTAATAATGTTTCGTTATTTTTGTTTTTATTTCCGGATGTTTTGGACACGATTTTTCTGGCCTTTCCTTCTGATGAGTAACTCATAGAAAAACCAGGATATATAACTCTATATTTTGGCTGTCTAAGTGTTAACGAAACGGTCTGTCAAGGAATGGATCTTTTTAGAAATGAATGAAGACACGATTACTGGAATTTAACTTCCTATTATGTATTTATACATGCTCTGGAGTTAAAAAATTAACATCTATTGAGCTTAAATCCCGAAAGTCTGACTATTAATAATAATAATAATATATATATATATATATATATATATATATATATATATATATATATATATATATATATATATATATATATATATATATATATATATATATATATAATAAACGAGGCTAAAATATTTTTTAAATTCTTAAGATGTTAAAAAAAAAAAATGAACTCTATTTTAATTTTATATATATATATATATATATATATAACAATAGAATGCTAAATTCCAATGACCATTTTATTCATTTTTCAAAAAAATATATATAACATCACGGACTATTTGTCTACACATGAACAACCAAATATAAATATACAGGGTGATTCATAAGTCACTTAGCTATTTAAAATGATTACCATATGAAGCACAAACATATTATGAACTTTTGATAATTGTTATTTTACTCTCTAATTACTGCTATTTGTTATTTTAAATTTGTTCGTTTATATATTTGTTTCTCTATATACTTATTTCATAATCAATCAAATATGTTACAAAGAGTCGTAAATTCCTTGCAAAAAGAATGGAGCTATGCATGCAGAACGAAGGTGGAAATTTTGAAAATTTGCTGTAATTTTAAACTCCCATAAATGAATTTGTTGAATAAACTTTCTGTTTTGTATTACCGTATTTTTTAACTTCAGAATTTCAAAAATAAATATCTAAGTGAAGTGACTTATGAATCACCATGTATATATTCTGGGGTTTTACATACATGCGACTCTTCAGAAGTCCAAAAATCGTGTCCAAAAACATCAGAACAAACAAACATTCACATTTCTATAGAATACATAAAACATAGTTCCAAAGGGGAACATGAGTTTCATAGTTATTAGACGCCATCTTTTATATGAATATTGATTTACTCCTCTCCAGGAGTTAGGCACAAGGCCAGTTTTTATCTTACTCCCACAAGTAAGATGTGACCCAAAGTCGGGTCGGGAAAGTGGGGTTTAAAAATTGCCTGGGCAGCCCCGTCGGCATTCCCCGGTAGGGGCGCCTCAGGCAGTATGCAATAAACTTACTCCTCCCCAAAGAGGGGAGGCGAAGCCTGGGAGGGTGGACCTCCTAGAACTGCACAGGACAGACCCATAGACCGGCGTAAATCAAGCCCCGAAGGTAAGACAATACCAGTCTATGGGGTGCAGTATCCATCGGAACAGATACTACACTTTGATCTTAGCCAAAAGGCCAACGGAAGGTCTTTTATATGAATAGAGCTAGAAAAGAGTACGTCTAACCTACTTAAATGTCTTGTCGAAAAATAGCCATGAGAAAAATTATTTAAGTTAATAAATAAATAAATATATATATAAGTTAAAATATAAAAGAGATAAGGGAGAGAAAATATATATATATATACACACACGCTTGTGCATTTAAACATATATGCACATTGTGCATTTAAATATGCACCTTAATGATTTGAAAGTGCATTCGGTGATGAGGCTTCAATTTGGGAACTTTCGGAAGTGTATAGTTATCTCTTGGTAGCCATTACTCCCATGTCCACTCTGACCTGGAGTGGTAGTACCTGCCAGGGTTACATCTATGGATTAAGCAGAATTTGTCCCAAGTATAACACTAAACCGAATCAGTCACCGTTAGGCAAAGCATTTGCCCTCACGTCACCCAACGACCACCAAATCCCTACTTCCCAGCTCTTTCTACCTTTTTTGTCAACCTACCCTACTTCCAAACCTTATCAACTACTCAAGCTCTCTTTCTCTCCTTCCTAACTGTCATGGGTATGACACATAACAGCATCCAGTTGCGCGGCACCAATTTGAGAGCTTTGAGGAGCGGCTCTTAGTTACCTCTGCTCCAAGTTAAAAACTTTAGGGAATTAAATTTTGGCCCTATTTCCGTCCCTTTTTACATGATCAAAATCCGAGTTCTTTTTATTGATTTAATATTAAAAAGAAAAATCTTATTTGGTCTATTGTGGTATAAATCATATTACGAATATTCAATGTGTTAGCTGTTGAAATGAATCTTTCTGTGTCAAATTTGTACGTTTTTTTTTTTTTTTGGAGAAGTTTTGCCCAATGTTAAAGCTGGCTTAACTATATGATTATTGCTTCCATTATGATTAATTTTCATTTACCACAATATATTTTTAAGATTTGTTCACTTGTTCAAAGTTTGCATTTTTAGTTAAACACTGAAAATTGGCTTCTTGACCAATGAACAGGAATGTGAGTGGTGGCCAATGACAAAAAAAGTGTTGAAATCAAGATGGATTTCCCAAGCTGCCCCCCCCCCCTTTTACTGGGGTGGGTGAGCAATCCTCTCTTCAAATTCATCCAAATGACAAAAAAAAGGACGTAATATTATAGCGATTTGCAGAAATCTTTGCTGTAAAAAAAAAAAAAAATAAATAAATAAATAAATAAAATCGCTTTTTCCTCGAATTAAAAAAAAACCCAAAAAACGCGGAATTCCGCCTTTTCTGAATTAAAAAAAAAAAGCGGAACTCCACTAAAAAGCAGAGGTCTCACATCCCTGAATTAAATAGAAGATGGTAAATTTTCAAATTTCCAACAAACTTTGAATGATCATAATTTAGTAGTTAATTGTGCTACCAAAATAAATTTGGTACCATTGCAATGTGACCACATTTTAAGTTTTCAGATATAATGAAAATAAAATTTTGGTTATTGATACTTAGTAGTACCTGTCATAATAATTGATAGACTATTTTTTTTAATAAAATATACGCCTACAAAACAAATGAATCTACGACAAACCAATGATATATATATCTATATTATTTTCGTTCTTTTTTTTTTTAAGCATTGGTGATAGGTAATAAGTGTCAATAGAAAGCCCTTACAATGCAAGGTCGATATTTTTTTTACTGTTGTCTTATATATTTCGGAGAAACACTCCATTTTCAAAGATGTATTTTTTTTAAAATAAACAAACTTATAGTTTTGTTTATAGAAGAAACGTCTTGTTGGTCTGACGTATTTATCTGCTCTGTGATGGAATTCGCGGTAGTAGGTAGAAAGAACTGAAGCATCGGGCATGCTGGGAGTTAAATTCAAATTACTTTCGTTCCTTTTTTTTTCCAGCATTGGTGATAGGTAATAAGTGTCAATAGAAAGCCCTTACAATGCAAGGTCGATTTTTTTTTTTTACTGTTGTCCTACATATTTCGGAGAAACACTCCACTTTCAAAGATTTATTTTTTTTTAAATAAACAAACCCATAGTATTGACACTTATTACCCATCACCAATGCTTAAAAAAAAAAAAAGAACGAAAACAATCCGAATCCAACTCCCAGCATGCCTGATGCCCCAGTTCTCTCCACCCACCACCGCGAATTCCATCACAGAGCGGACAAACACGTCAGACCAACAAGACGTTTCCTCTATAAACAAAACTATAAGTCTGTTTATTTAAAAAAAAATACATCTTTGAAAATGGAGTGTTTCTCCGAAATATATAAGACAACAGTAAAAAAAAAAAAAATCGACCTTGCATTGTAAGGGCTTTCTATTGACACATATATATATATATATATATATATATGGTTATTGCATAAAATGATTTAATGGCGGTGGACATGCTGTAAAACCCAATAACCAACTGACCATATATACATACAAAAATATTGAACTCAGCTTAGACCAGTGGTCCCCAACCGGTGGGCTGCGGACCGGTGCCGGTCCGTAAACCAATTGGTACCGGGCCGCGTAAGAAATACAGTTTAGAAATATAGTTTGCATACATGTGCGCAGTTTTTAAAGCTCTTTATCTCAGTTTGTACGCTTTGTCATAAGATTAGTCATACGCTTTGTAAGCTTAGTCACTAGTGTTCTCATTGACTTGGTGTTCTAGTAATGTTAAAATGTTCATGCACTTTATATTCGTTTTCTGTATTTTATTTTGAAAGAAATGTTTAAAGTAAATTTTTAATGTAAACGTTTTAATGATATATTTATTATTATTTCAAGGCTTTTATTTTCATGTTATGTTGTTGGTACGATGCTACATGTAAGTTGCAAGTAAACAATCTACCCCCGGGCCGCGGTAAAATTGTCTAACGCTTACCGGTCCGCGGCAACAAAAAGGTTGAGGACCACTGGCTTAGACGACCCAACAGTCAGCGCCAGTCAGTGTCGATATGTCAATCGCCCACCCACCTTCACCAGTTTCGCCCACCCACCAAGTTTGAAGGAATATTGTGCATATTCATCTGTTGCCTGGTTAAGCTATCATCTGATAAGCCGCAGAAAAGATTCTACTTTGGACAATAGATATTTATAATTTACGAGAAGGGCCCCGCGGAAAGTCCACAGTTGCTTAGCTACAGTCCTAATGTAGACATACTTGACAGCGAAGTAAATAAAACAAACCTTTTTAACGTTTTAATTTTTTCATTGTAAAAATTTGAGTCTTGTAAAAAATAAAAATAAAATAAAAATAAAGCTAGTTTCGTTATAAAAGACATTCGATGAAACTTCCTCATATTTGCATATTGGTTTTGAAAAAGGACATTTTATTAATTAACTATTATTTGTTCGTATTTAATGCATAAATACATCTCTTGGCCATGCACCCAATACTCCACTCTTCCAATCAGAAAGTCAAAAGTGACATGCATGGGAACGTCGAAACAGAAACTAAAAAAAAAAAAGAAAGCATGTTGTGCTGGGAGGTTTGTGAGCTGGGATTCAGAATTCACTGGGAGTAAAACGAGGGAGACATATGGACTGTAATCCTAAAAATCACCAATAATCTCTCCCTCTCTGCCTGAAGTATGTACCCGAGTAAAATAAAGACACACACACACATATATATATATATATATATATATATATATATATAAGTAAGATGGAATCACACAATTACCGGTGCAATAATTTATTTCAACCTTCCGGCATTGTCAAGCATCCAAGCGAGGTGATTACATTTTTTAAAATGAGAAGAGAAATTCACACTCACCAATTCAATATACATAGAGAGAGAGCGACAACATATCTAATACATATTTAGAGAGAGGGAGAAATGAGTTATTTAAGACGTAAATTGAGGAGGAGGAGAAGGAGATTGGAAACATTTAATATATAATTTTAGAGAGGGGGAGATTGCACGATTTATAACAGAAGACAATATAGAGAGAGGGAAAAAGAGCAATATATATATATAGAGAGAGAGATAGAGGGGAAAATTTAAGATTTACAAAGGACAGCGTAAAGTAGTCAAGGTATCTAAAAAAAAAAAAAAAAGAGGTCAACCTGTCTAGGTACCCCACCAACCAACTGTTTATTACATTGAGCTTTCATACCCGGATATCCTTCTGGAATCTATTTCACTATAACACAACTATATATATACAGGGTGGGCAAAAATAAGGGTCCTATTTTTAAAAATTCATAACTTTTTTATTTATTGATTTAAAAAATTTTTTTTTTTAGAATAAGTAAAGGACCCCTTCCGAAGCAAGCATGAGCCGTATTAGCCCTAAGGAACGTACCCTCATTTAGAAAACATTATTTTTGCTTAAAAAAACTTTAGTTTTTGTAAGTTTTAAGAAGTGTTTTTCGGCTAAAATTTGTTTTGTTTATTTCAAAAAATCTCGGAAGGGTCAGTCTACACACACATAAAGTTTGGTGAGTTTAACTTTTATTTTGTGGAAGTTATTCAAATTCAAGTTATTCAAATTTAAAGATAGGACCCTTATTTTGGCCCACCCTGTATATATATATATATATATATATATATATATATATATATACTTGGGTAACTAATTAACTATTATTCATTCTTATTTACCGAATAAATCTATTTCGTTTAAAATAAATTAATAAAAAAAACCCTAAAAAAAATTGTCAGCTAAATATTCTTAAAATCAATTAAAAAAAAATATCTGTTTTTAAGTTCATGATGACAGTTCTATTTATGACGTCTTATTCAATTTTGGAACAATTTGGCAAAAGATAAGCAACAATTCCTATTTTCATCTTGAGCGATCGGACAATCTCATTTTTTTTTATTAATATGTTGACTGGTTAAGCTATCATCTGATAAGCCGCAGGAAATTTTTACTTTGGACAATAGATATTTATAATTTACGAGAAGGGCCCCGCGGAAAGTCCACAGTTGCTTACCTACCATCTTAACGTAAAAATACTTGTAAAAATACTTGTTATCGGAATATGGTTTTGAGGAAATAAAACAAACGATTCTAACATTTTAATTAATTTATCGTAATAATTTAAATCATTTAAAAAAAACAAAAAAAAAAAACTTTCTTACCGTAAAAGTAATTCATAGCTAAATAACCCTTAAATAAATAATAAAAGATTCTCACTTTTGAAATTGATGACATCATAAATAGATGTCTTATTCAATTTTGGAATAATTCATTTCAAAATGGGTAAAATTTAAATTGTTTTTTAAATTTTTTTTTATTTTGCAGAACCTGATTGAGTTTTGCAAAGAGAAAAAAAAAGAAATAATTAAACATCAATGTTTGGTGCATTTTGGGCCAGGAAGCCGATATCTTCAGACAGCCTGATCTGGTAACACCAGGGTTACAATCTCCCCCCTTCCCTCCTTTTGGATTAAATAAAAGATTCTGTTCAAAATTCTGTAAAGATTCCCGAATTCGACAAGGATTTCCGAGTTTATCAAGACACCCTTAATGAAGGACGGGCGGTTACATCAGCCGAAACGTTGTAAGAATAAGATCCAAGGCGAGAACAGTAATCCAAATAATTCGAATAATCAATCCTATTATAAATCAAAAACTCCAAAACGTTACTGAAAAAACAAAAAAATTGTTCAATTTTTAGAAATGTGTTCATTATTTTCACATTTTCTATACACCTGTAAGAAACCTTGTAGAAGTTGTCTGCAGGTTATTTCATTAGACCTTGGAGGAGGTCTACACTCTCTGAGTGATCTTGTATACGTTCTTGGCTGCAGAGAAGCAGCAGCAGCAGCAAGTACTTGTTTCACAAAACACGAGGCGACTAACCAACTTTACATATTGCTTAGCTTCAGGGAAAACATCCAATAACGGAATAATCCCCTTGTGCTATCAATGGATTATGTGGATTTAGGGGCTTTCCTGACTTGCACACAGAATGTAAAAATATTCACGTCTGCTTATCTTAGTATACATGAAATGGAAGAATGCGTAAAAAATAAAATAAAGAAAATTTGTATTCTTGAGATGAATCCATTCAATCTGCATATTTACAGATGAAAATGCTTTTTCAAACTTGAGAATGACAGACCAATAGCAATGCTTTTTCAAACTTGAGAATGACAGACCAATAGCAATGCTTTTTCAAACTTGAGAATGACAGACCAATAGCAATGCTATTTCAAACTTGAGAATGACAGACCAATAGCAATGCTATTTCAAACTTGAGAATGACAGACCAATAGCAATGCTATTTCAAACTTGAGAATGACAGACCAATAGCAATGCTATTTCAAACTTGAGAATGACAGACCAATAGCAATGCTATTTCAAACTTGAGAATGACAGACCAATAGCAATGCTATTTCAAACTTGAGAATGACAGACCAATAGCAATGCTATTTCAAACTTGAGAATGACAGACCAATAGCAATGCTATTTCAAACTTGAGAATGACAGACCAATAGCAATGCTATTTCAAACTTGAGAATGACAGACCAATAGCAATGCTATTTCAAACTTGAGAATGACAGACCAATAGCAATGCTATTTCAAACTTGAGAATGACAGACCAATAGCAATGCTATTTCAAACTTGAGAATGACAGACCAATAGCAATGCTATTTCAAACTTGAGAATGACAGACCAATAGCAATGCTATTTCAAACTTGAGAATGACAGACCAATGAAAATGCTATTTTAAACTTGAGAATGACAGACCAATAGCAATGCTATTTCAAACTTGAGAATGACAGACCAATAGCAATGCTTTTTCAAACTTGAGAATGACAGACCAATAGCAATGCTATTTCAAACTTGAGAATGACAGACCAATAGCAATGCTATTTCAAACTTGAGAATGACAGACCAATAGCAATGCTATTTCAAACTTGAGAATGACAGACCAATAGCAATGCTATTTCAAACTTGAGAATGACAGACCAATAGCAATGCTATTTCAAACTTGAGAATGACAGACCAATAGCAATGCTATTTCAAACTTGAGAATGACAGACCAATAGCAATGCTATTTCAAACTTGAGAATGACAGACCAATAGCAATGCTATTTCAAACTTGAGAATGACAGACCAATAGCAATGCCATTTCAAACATGAGAATGACAGACCAATAGCAATGCTATTTCAAACTTGAGAATGACAGACCAATAGCAATGCTATTTCAAACTTGAAAATGACAGACCAATAGCAATGCTATTTCAAACTTGAGAATGACAGACCAATAGCAATGCCATTTCAAACATGAGAATGACAGACCAATAGCAATGCTATTTCAAACTTGAGAATGACAGACCAATAGCAATGCTATTTCAAACTTGAGAATGACAGACCAATAGCAATGCTATTTCAAACTTGAGAATGACAGACCAATAGCAATGCTATTTCAAACTTGAGAATGACAGACCAATAGCAATGCTTTTTCAAACTTGAGAATGACAGACCAATAGCAATGCTATTTCAAACTTGAGAATGACAGACCAATAGCAATGCTATTTCAAACTTGAGAATGACAGACCAATAGCAATGCTATTTCAAACATGAGAATGACAGACCAATAGCAATGCTATTTCAAACTTGAGAATGACAGACCAATAGCAATGCTATTTCAAACTTGAGAATGACAGACCAATAGCAATGCTATTTCAAACTTGAGAATGACAGACCAATAGCAATGCTATTTCAAACTTGAGAATGACAGACCAATAGCAATGCTTTTTCAAACTTGAGAATGACAGACCAATAGCAATGCTATTTCAAACTTGAGAATGACAGACCAATAGCAATGCTATTTCAAACTTGAGAATGACAGACCAATAGCAATGCTATTTCAAACTTGAGAATGACAGACCAATAGCAATGCTATTTCAAACTTGAGAATGACAGACCAATAGCAATGCTATTTCAAACTTGAGAATGACAGACCAATAGCAATGCTATTTCAAACTTGAGAATGACAGACCAATAGCAATGCTATTTCAAACTTGAGAATGACAGACCAATAGCAATGCTATTTCAAACTTGAGAATGACAGACCAATAGCAATGCTATTTCAAACTTGAGAATGACAGACCAATAGCAATGCTATTTCAAACTAGAGAATGACAGACCAGCGAAAATGCTATTTTAAACTTGAGAATGACAGACCAGTGAAAATGCTATTTTAAACTTAGGTATGATAAATACACAAAAATGTTATTTCAAACTTTCGGACAGAGCCTCTTACAGAGATGTAAGGACGTATCAACAAACAAACAAACAAACAAACAAACAAACAAACACGTTAAGCTTCATCTTTTCTACTGAAGACAAAAGTTAGTGAAACTCTACATTCCAAGACGAACGTCTTCGATTTGACAAATTACCCCAAGTAGACACTGAAATCTACTTCGTCTACAAGATAACATTCTACAATGGCCGCCATTGTTTTTAAGTGAACGTCAACTCCGAAATGTCCTTTCACCAACGAAAGTAACATTAGAAATACACAATAGCTTTTATTGTTTCGATAGACAAGAGACGGTGAATATTAATATATCTATTCAGACACATGCACAATAATGTTGGTCTAGAATATCTTGAAAAACCTTTCTATGTACATTTCTTTAGGGAGACAAAACGAAACTTTTAAATTATAAATACGGGGTGTCGATGAATTCTTTTTACAATTTAAAAAATTATCATGAAGACAATTGATTAGATTTTTTTTTGTTTTAATCAGTTTTTATTGAAATTTTAT
>OY744544.1:4160345-4280345 GCA_963556195.1 Sepiola atlantica | reverse complement strand
AAGCAAAGTCAGAAGAGGAGGAGAAGCCGGAGAAGGGGGAGGGGAACAGAAGTCGGACGAGGAGGAGGAGGAAGAGGAAGAGAAGGAGGAGAAGGGGGAGAAGGAGGAGAAGGAAGAGAAGGGGGAGAAGGAAGAGAAGGAGGAGAAGGAAGAGAAGGAGGAGAAAGAAGGAAGAAGAGGAGAAAGAAGGAAGAAGAGGAGAAAGAAGGAAGAAGAGGAGAAAGAAGGAAGAAGAGGAGAAAGAAGGAAGAAGAGGAGAAAGAAGGAAGAAGAGGAGAAAGAAGGAAGAGGAGGAGAAAGAAGGAAGAGGAGGAGAAAGAAGGAAGAGGAGGAGAAAGAGGAGGAGAAAGAAGAAAGAGGAGGAGAAAGAAGAAAGAGGAGGAGAAAGAAGGAAGAGGAGTAGAAGCAAGAGGAGGAGTAGAAGCAAGAGGAGGAGTAGAAGGAAGAGGAGGAAGAGGAGAAAGAGGAGAAAGAGAAGGACGAGGAGAAAGAGAAGGACGAGGAGAAAGAGAAGGACGAGGAGAAAGAGAAGGACGAGGAGAAAGAGAAGGACGAGGAGGAAGAAAAGGAGGAGGAGGAAGAGAAGGAGGAGAAGGAGGCGGTAAAGTCAGAGAAAGCATGGATTATTTGTTTGGATTATTTGTATAATATTAATAATAGGGATCCAAAAAACGATGTGCACCTCATTAACATAATAATAAGAATGGCCAGAAAGTGACCAACTCTTCCCACTCGCGACGATTCTTTGAATAGAAATCAAAACAAGGACAAGAGAGAACAGGGAGAAGAAAAGACGAAAAAGAAAGAATTTTTTTTTTGATGATGGGGTGGAGTGTGCGGGGGGGGGGGAGGGGTAGATTGCGGTGGGGCTGGAAGTTGAGGGAGAGCCGAGAAAGAGACAAAGAAATCTTGAAATTGGGATCCAAAAATGATGGAGAAGGAATAAATAAATAAAAAAGCGGCAATGGACTGGAGTGGGGGACGCGACATGGCATGCGGTTGTATGTTCCAGGCTTTGAACAGTTGGAAAAGGGATGTATGGGTTCGTGAACGGCAAGAAAAAGGGGTCTTTCTTTGGTTAAGAGGGGAAGGTGTTGAGCGAGGAGGAGGAGGAGGGGCTCCGAAAAGAGGGGGTTCTTTCTTTTCGGTTGGTCTTGTCCATATCCAGCAATCATGACTCAGACAGCACGGTGGTAGATAAGGAACAACCCCAGGAACACCTCAGAGATGAGACTGGTTGGAAAAAAAAAAGGGGGTGAATACGATAAGGGGGGGGGGGGAA
Source organism: Sepiola atlantica (assembly GCA_963556195.1). Classification (NCBI taxonomy): domain Eukaryota; kingdom Metazoa; phylum Mollusca; class Cephalopoda; order Sepiida; family Sepiolidae; genus Sepiola; species Sepiola atlantica. Next base: position 4,279,063 of record OY744544.1, on the reverse strand, counting down.
ATAAACAAGGCAAGAAATTTGGAGTCAGAGCAGGAGACCCCTGTCTGTTGACAGAGGGAACCCGCAGAACAAGTGATCAGCTCAACCATACTTTAATAAAAGCGAAGCGAGCTTCTCTGCTTGGAACAAACGAACAAACATACAAGATGGTTGCGGGGGGGGGGGGGGTAGCAGGTGAGCCCAAATGCGCTAATCAACACTCGTAAGCAGTGGGCATAGGAGATGGACTAACAACATGCACGTGCACATGTAAACCAGAGTGCACATAATCTAATATATACAGTTGTCTTGTCGGATTTTCAAAGTCAGGCTCAAAATGGCCTCTAAGCTGACAAATCAAACTTTGCTTCTGACTAGCCAATTTTCATTTGTTATTGTCGTACCATGTTATTGGCAATCTAGTAACGTACTACTTGTAAATCTGACATATAAAGTTATTTTGTAGACATTTCAAAAGTTAGACCCAAATAGCATTTAAGCTAACAAATTAAACTTTGATTCTGACTAGCCAATTCTCATTTGTTATTGTCGTACCATGTTATTGGCAATATAACTTTCTTCAGACCGTTAGAGAAAATAAATAAATGTTATTTATTTTCTCTAAAGGTCTGAGGAAGTTGACTCTCGATAGACGAGACAACTGAAACATGTATGCACATGTGTAACCAATAATGTTTGTATAAATGTGTAGTGCTTAGATAGTATTAGTATCATTATTGTTGTTATAAATCAACATTATTTGATATGCAAATATCACACTGTAGTATTAAGGGTAATGTTTTATTATTATTATTATTATTATTAATAGTAGTAGTATTTATTTACTTATATATATATATATATATATATATATACACACATACATACATATATTAGTGAAATTAACACCGAATTGTTTCTACATTTGATTGGGGAAATGGTCGTTTGATCAGTACCACTGGAGAGCCATGAATTTAATAACTGTCCTGTTTTTAAATCTCCGAAACAGTTACATGCTAAACAGCTGATGATCCCTGTTTAATATTTCACGCTCAAGTTAAGGTCCCTCGTTTCTGTTCCACTGTTATATACTTGAATCCCCTTTTGTATTTGTAAATTTTCCAGCGGTAAGTCTGCGATATTTTGGATTTAGTATCCCTGGGAATTAAAACTGCATTTTCTTTCTTAAAGTGACTCAAAGCTTCTTTAGACTATATATATATATATATATATATATAATAAATATTTGTTTTGTTTATTATCTATGTACGTATACGTTTCGTCCTTTATAATCGAGACTCATCAGCATGGAGATATGACTATTCACTACTGGTCATGCGATTCGAAACCCCGGATTCCAACACTGAATAGCGAATAAACAGTGATAATTTTAACACTTTATCCGACGGCTTGACGTCATAGAGCGTTCGACTTAATGAAAGGAACGATGCATTTATATATATATATATATAGATAGATATATATATATTTGTGTATGTGTTAAATACATATAGGTATATGTGTGCAGGTAAGTGTATGTATGTGATTGTGTGGAGATGCAAAGTATACCTGTACAAGTCTGGTAAATATATAGATATAAAAAAGATAGGTGTTTCGAAGGGTTAGGGTTAGGGTTGGGGTTAGGGTTGGGGTTAGGGCTGGGGTCGGGGTTGGTGCAGTATTGTTTCACCTTCTCCAATACTTGGTACCTGACACAACGAACAGACAGGAGGGTGGATGGTAAGCAGAGTGATCTGACATTTCCAGTCACCATTCTGTACCAGGGGCGAGGGTACCTCACATGTCAGCTGCCTTGACAAGTATTTCGGGGGGGGGGGGAGGAGGAGAGGGGGAGCGATAACGGATGGGAAAGGGGGGGGGGTGGTCCGTGTTTTATGGTCGTATTGTTTGCATGGCTTGGTTGTGCAAATGTAAATAGATGGTAGTTGTTCGATCGGAGGGGTTCTTTTTTTGTTTGTTTGTTTGTTTGTTTGTTTAGGGGACATGGAAAGATTTAGAAATGAAAAAAAAATAAAAAAAGAAAAAAAAAAAAAATTGGCCCACAAGACAAAGCAAAAAGCGCCTCCTGGTGGAAGTGGAAATGGAAAGGGGGACACAATTTGAGCGAGAATGCTGGAAACGGAATACGATAAAAGAGCAGGAGAATATTAATCATTTGGAAATACAAAGAACCAGCCACAGATGTGTGTCAGATAGCTTTTCCAGAAAGCAGAATATTTAAAATCAGGGGTAAGGAGTCAGAGTCGGAATTTAGCATTTTATTTCAGGAGTCCCCCCCCCCCCCCCCATCCCTAACCCCCCCCCCCCCCGCAGCCCCTAATTCTGATTAAAACACCTGCACGTGTCTCTATATATAAAGCTAAGACTCATCTTGTGTTTCATTTTACTTCAGTTGAAGTTCTCAGAAATCACCCCCCCCCACACACACACTTTTCCTGGGGCTAACACTTGATCCCTATATGAGATATAAGGACCCATGGCGCAGTGGATATAGTACTAAGTACAATTCAGTTCCAAGGGACAGTCATCTGAAGGTTGAAGGTTCAATCCTCAGTGCGGGCGATACGAAGAATTGCAAATTACTGAAGACTTCTTCTCAGTCATAGCAGATGGAACGAGAGCATGCTACCTCCATGGATTTAATAAAGGGTTCCGTTCAGAATTCCGTCCAGATTCACGAGTTCGACAGAAAGATTCCCAAGTTCGACAAAGTACACCTTAAGAAGGTCGGAGGTTACATCGGCCGAAACGTTGTGAAAAAAACAAAAAAAAACACCCAAGATGAGAATAGTACTCTGAATATACCAAATTCTACAGATACACAGATATCCAAGTGTTTTATTAAAGTTCTCTCTCACCTCTCAAACGTTGAGTTAGTAAAAAAGTTAATATTAATTTTGCTCTCCCCAATTCACTATGTTATAGTATATTTTGTTTTGTGGTCTCTTGGTCTTAACGGATTCATGGACCAAAATTCATCTAGTCTGGTGGAGTATCCAGCTAAGTGTTGTTACTTGAGGTAACATGACTTTGAAAAGGTGAACCATTCATCGTGTGAACGAGTGCATAGTCGAGAAGATCTTGGGCGTAAAATACGATGTTATTTTGAATATTTGGTCAGGGTTTATTTGTAGAGTGAAGTATCCTCATGCCAGGTTGTCCTGACAAACCCTTGTACAGAGAGACCGAATACACATGAGGATTGTATCTAGTAGGTAATTCAAACTGTGCGTGTGTCTTCACACATTTGTCATCAATGGTTCATCTCAATCATCATCATCATCATCATATTCGGTTTAAAGTCCATTTTACGTGCTGGCATATGTTGGACGGCTTTTAGAAATTGACTTCCAAACTAATCTATCTCTGCACAGGTCTTTATTCATCTCTCTTTCTCCCAAGTTCATCCTTATCACCCCATGTTTTCTTCAGCCTTCCCTTGTCAACTGACCCTGCTAACCCAACTGTTCTACATTAACTAACCAAGGAACTCCCATCAATTCGTTCAACGTGGCCATACCATCAAAGTCTCCTGTTCTGCAAACATTTCTCTATACTCTATCTGAGGTCATCAGATCTAATTCTGTCTTTAAAAACCACATTATACACCGACTGTATCAGAACATTTCTCTCCATGCAACGCAAGTCTTTAACCTTCACTGCACGAAAGAGAGAGAGAGAGAAAGACAGAGAGGGAAAGAGAGAGAAAGGGTAAAAGAGAAAGAGAGAGAGAGAGAGAGAAAGAGAGAGAGAGAGACAGAGAGAGAGAGAGAAAGAGAGAGAGAAAGAGAGAGAGAGAAAGAGAGAGAGAGAAAGAGAGAGAAAGAGTTATATAAATATAAAGTGTACAAATATTTAATTCTCATATCTATTTGTATGTTGTAAGCAATGTCATCTCTTGAGGACGTGTGAATTGGTTGGAGGGGATGAGTTTATTTACCCAAGCTCGGTTGACTCCCCTCTCCCCCTTTCTCCCCCTTCTCCACATGTGGGTCAGTCATTTCATTTCCAGTCCAATCCACTGTAACCTTTTTTTGTTGTTGTTGTTGTTTATCTCTCCATAGAATCAACAGATGCCAAACAATCCATTTTAAAACGCCTTCCTCTCAACCAACAAAGTCGAGGAGGGGGGGGGGGGTCGTTGGGGGTCGCGGATGGGGTGCCACCAGTCCAGTTTTAATTGCAAGGTTGCAGTCAAACCTGCCTTATCACATTTCAGAGCAGGCACTCCATCCATCTTATTATTTTTACGACTGGTAGGAACTAGTTAAACTTTTTGCCAGACTAAAATATTTTACAGGTAAACAAAAAAATAAAAAAATAAAAATACAAGTCATTTTTTTATAGTTTTTTTTTTTAGCAAAAAGCTTGAAAATACACAATGAATCCATCTTATTTTTTCTTATCTTTCCGTTTTTGCTGGAGATGGGGCATCCTGCCGGATGTACGTATGTGTTTATGTATAATTTAGAAAATTTTATTCATTTTGACTGATTGTTTTTTTTGCCAGTTTTTTTTCCTCCAAATTTTTTGTTTAAGCTTTTGTTTTTTTTAGTAAGGAAATTGACAACATCTTTGAGGCACGCATGAAAATGTATTTAAGTGAAATATTTTTGAAAATCAACACATCGTGAAATTTAAATGAAAAAAAATCATTTATTTAATTGTTTTTTTTTGTTTCGATTTTTGTGGTGAGTTTTTGTCCTACAATAACTGTACAGCCCCTCCATCAAACACACACACACTTGAGAAAAGATCACCAAACGGAAGCCAAAGGTCACATCCGTTTAACTTTTACGGCTTGTCTAATGTTTTTAGAGTTAATCCAATGCAACTCGTTCTATATGGAAATGCCAGTATTTGAGCGTATGCCAACTTTTGAAATGGCGAACACAAACAGAGCCAGACGGTAGCAGATCCAGACGGTGCCAGTCGGACTGAAAACCAGCACGGCTTCACTCAAAGCGTATCACCACCCCAAGGGTGCAAACTTCTGCCTCAACCCCAATAATAATCTGGTTTTATTTAAGTTTGAATTATGACAATCTGATATCAGGGACATGAGTATTGATTTACTCCTCTCCAGGAGTTAGGCACAAGGCCAGTTTTTATCTTACTCCCACAAGCAAGATGTGACCCAAGGTCGGGTCGGGAAAGTGGGATTTAAAAATTGCCTGGGCAGCCCCGTCGGCATTCCCGGGTAGGGGCGCCTCAGACAGTAAGCAATAAACTTACTCCTCCCCAAAGAGGGGAGGCAAAGCCTGGGAAGGTGGACCTGCCAGAACTGCACAAGACATACCCATTGACCGGCGTAAATCAAGACCCGAAGGCCAAGACAATACCAGTCTATGGGGTGCAGTATTCATCGGAACAGATACTACACTTTGATCTTAGTAGCCAATGACAAAAAAAAAAAAAAAAAAAAAAATTGAGATCGAGATAATTTTCCCAAACTGGGGGGCCACGACCCCCTGTGTGTGGAGAGAGGGCAGCACATAAACAAAAAAAACTTCTTCCAAAACAACACACATCAGTTTTAACTAAGAAAGTTAAAATTAAGAGAAAGTGCTGGGGGACACGACCCCCCTCCCCGTGTGGGTGTGTATGGAGAGAGGGCAGCCCCCCCCCCATACACACAAACTTTTTTCCAAAATAACTCATCAGTTTTAATTAAATCAAAATTAAGAGAAAGTGCAGATGTGAAGAGAAAGAGACAGGAAGTGATTCTTTTATAAAAACCAAAGTCATCTAACTCCCCTACTCCTATCATGAATTCTTTGAAGTCTTAGCCTACGCGGCAAAATTAACATTTTCAGTTGTCAGAGAGAACTGTCATATGGGTGGGTGGATTGGGGTGTATCAGCTATAAGCGGATTTGATCAACAAAGATGACATTATATGTTAGATACACCTATTTTACTTGTCGCTGGTGTTAATATATATTTATGTGCACGTGCATTGATGTGTGTACATACATATATATATGTGTGTGTGTGTGTGTGTGTGTGTGTGTGTGTGTGTGTGTGTGTGTGTGTATAAACTGCCATTTACTACAAGACAGAAAGTAATATCAGTAAAGACTCGAGTATAAGTCCTAGTACTGCGAAATATTATGAGAAAAGGGGACTAGTTCTGGGACATACAGTTGTCTCCTCACAATCAAACTAGTTCTTTGAGATCCCAACTGTTTCCACGTCGATAATTGTTACCGCATTTAAGCGGGAATATGTTTTTCTGCTAGTTTCAAAAATCAATCTCAAAAGTTTCACGTGTTTTATATTTGTTATTCACTTATTTAAAGCTCGCATTTCATTTCCTTCCACAGCATTCTACAATAGGAGATGGCTATGGTGAAGTGGACTGACAACCTAGATGCGACATGGTCGAATCCAGTCGGTTTCATGTCAACACTTTCAAGTATGGATGTTGGCAACCTTCACGTGATCCCGAGAAAGAACTTTGGGGAAACGAATGTCAACAGAAGCATGCTGGTCAAAAAAGTCGTACCATGCCGATTCTGATGGATTTACATTTACAGACTACATAATTGCTAATATGCACTAGCTAATATAATCACTAGTCCACCTATCCACCTTCCATAAAAAATAACAAAAAAAATTATCCTTTACGGAAGCAAGAGTTACGAGGCTGCCGAGAGTAAACCCTACTCTCCTTTACTAGTGTTTGCTCTAATATTCATATAAAATAACGTCTCGTTGATGACATTAAAAAAAAGAGGAATAAGAAAAAAATATGTTTCAAGCCGGAAAGTAAAAAAAATCGTATAAATCGGTAGGAAAAACAAAGTAAAAAAAAAAGAAGAAACGTTTCACTATGGAAATATATTTGCTTACTCAATTTTCCATAAATACTTGAAATGGATTTATCCGGCATTATTTTTACGCACTATCTTTCCTGTGACTCGATGGATATATAATTTTGAAGGATTTCCTGCTTTTTATTAACTAAATTATATTTGGACGTTATTATATGGTAAGATGTAACCTATGCACCCTTGAATCTTACCATATAATAATGTCCAAGGATAATGTAGTTCATAGAAAGCAGCAAATCCTACAAAATTGTCTGCACCGCTCTAGATACATACTTTCCCCGTTTTAGGCCTGATTAATAACTCAATAGTGTAAATGTACAGTAAATCAAAGAATGAATATATATATATATATATATAATATTTATAAGCAAATATTAAATTATTTTTTACCTACAGACGACATCATTTCGAGCTTATTGCTTTCTTCAGTGTAGGGAAGTGATAATTTCAGACGGTCATAAGGTGCTAACCCGGTTCAGAGCTACCTTTGGATCTGCACGCTTGCTTTTATATATATATATATATATATATATATATATTGCACATTGCTCTTTACTATAGAGTGGAGGATAGATACTGGATGATGAAATTGGCTATGCAAAGATCAAAAATCCTTTTACGCACTAATAATGTTGGGGAAAAGGCACAAACTTGATATCTACATCACTTCCTGTCTAATTACTAATATGCACTAGCTAATATAGTTACTAGTCGACCTACCCACTCTAATATTTAACAATAGATACTGTCATGGATGATGAAATTGGCTATTCAAAATTAAAAAAAAATAATCTTATATCTATTGTGGTTATTTATGCATTAATACTGATGGGGAAATGTATGAACCCACAATCTCTCCCCCCAGCTATGGATAAAATAACTTGTGTTCAATTAATTGTAATCAATGAATTAAATATGAAAAGAAAAAGAAAGTGCTTTCTATTTATGAACACGAAAAAACCCACAAGTCTTCTTTTGATTTCTGGATAGAGACGAGGGTGAGGTCGGGGGGGGGTAAAGGTTCGATCCAATCAATCAGATTGGCTGCGTAACCCATTAAATCACAGTTAGGCAGTCTAATCGAAGGTCGGAATAAGGTCAATTAGATTGGAGCTGATTAGAAAGGCTAATTAAGTCCGTGTTTGTTGTCGGAATCCTTTTTGCCCCTTTTTGTGCAGAAAGAAGGAATTTTCAACGAGCGCAACAATATGGCCGCCATCTTACATTCAACTCAACATCTTGTTGAAAACTATTTTTCAGCCTGATGATTTCTTTCGAGAATGAAACATGAGCGTTTGTGTAGCTTACTTGCCATAAATATATTTTCGTACTACACGATTCATGTATATGATAGATAAAACGATACTTTAAAATATATATTGTTTTATTTTAATTAAATTAATAACGTATCTATACTTTTTACTTTTCTTTTTTCAATAACATAGTTCACCCCAAACAAGGCAGGCCGCCACTGTAGATGTAAGCAGTGAAAGAGAATTACGGTGAAAGTTTAGGGGTATGCTTGTTCACATTAGTTTTAAATTTCTGCATATCGGTGCAGTCGGGGAAACAGGGAGCAGGTAGGGAGTTCCAAAGGCCGGCAGCTTGAGGAAAGAAGCTATTAAAGTAGAAAGCTGTCCGGCATCGGGAGACCTCCACAGTGAATGGATGGGACCTAGCTGATTGTCGGGTTGGTCGAGTGTATTTATGGCGAGAAGGCACCAGAGCAGCAAGTTCACTGGAGCACATTCCATTGAAGTACTTGTAAAACGAGCACAAGGATGCAATATTGCGGCGATGGGACAGGGGCTGGAGCTCAGTGTTGGGTTTTTTAGACTGATGATTTACCCCAGGAATGAAACATCAACGTTTGTGTAGCTTACTTGCCATAAATAAATTTTCATACTACATGATTCTTGTTATATTTTATGATAGATAAAAAAAGATATTTTGAAATATTCTGATTCTCTTTCCAGCGACACTAAGAAAAATAGAAAATATCAAAAACAAAATATCGGTGCTTCTCATTTTCAAAGATAAGACCCGAAAATGCGAAACTGTCAAAACTGGAATGTTTTTGCCAGAGACTAATTTTCAAGATGAAGAATGCATCCGATTCCTAGCTGAGCAAAGATTAAATGACACGAAGAAAAAGAATACAGAAGAAAAGATGAAAAAGAAAAAAAGAAAAAGAAAAGAATAATAAGAAGAAGGGTATCGTTTTTCGGTGCAAGTATGCTTGAAAATGAATAAAGTTTTTTGGGTTTTTTTTTCATATATAATACATACATACACGGACAAATATATATTAAATATAGCATAGCTCTGGCCTTACACTATTGAGCTATTATAATTAGGTTTGGTTTGGTTGTTTTTGTTTCACGGCATATCGACCCTTTTCAGGTCATTTAATGTCGAATCTGGTCATTTTGGTGAAGATTTTTATGCTTCAAGTTCTTTATATCTTCAAATATTTATTCATGATGTTTGGTTGAGTGAAAGGGAGGAAAGAGGGAAGAAGAGGGGAGGGAGGTTTTTTGTTTTGGATTTTGCAGAACATGATTGAGTTTTGCAAAGGAAAAAAAACAAAACAAATAAAACATCAATGTTTGGTGCATTTTGAGTCAGGAAGTCAATAACTTCAGACAGCCGGATTTGGTAGCGCCAGTAGGTTCTATTTGACCCATAAATGGGGCCCTTACAGGTACTACCACTCGGGCCAGAGTGGACCTGGGAGCAATGGCAACTAAGAGTCACTTCCGCATTCCCCAAGCTCCCAAATCGAGGCCTCACCACTGGATGTTTTTTAAGGTCATACCCAGGACCCTATTATAATTATTTTATGTTATGAAATTTATATATAACTCCAGACGTGCATGATGGTTCCAATGCCCAACACAAACTTGGTGGTTTAGTTGTCGTGGAATATTCCAGGCGTGACTGTCTAAAAATTGTATCAGTTCATTTTATATTTGTTTCACATTTGTGACCTTATGATACGAGTTGGTTTATATCTGACATCTGTGACGAGTACGTGTGCCCTGTGCGTGTCACCAAGTAATACTGATCTTTAACAGGACTTTTATTGTAAAAAAAAAGTGTGCCAGAGTAAAGGAACTTCATTTAATCTACGTGATATGTTGACGAAAAAATTCTTCAGGCTCTTCTTTTACGATGATTTTAAACTCTTAGGGGTCACACTCCACCCCGGTAAATTCTTTTTCAAGATACATCAAGTACCTCAGAAAACTTGGTACATTTTAGTACTGTTCTGTCTAGCCTAGAATAAGTCATTTAGAGTTATCTCCCTTTCCCGGCCCCCAATTCGTTAGGGACTTTTTTATCCCAGACACCGGCCGGCAGCTGCTGCCGGTGCTCTGTTTCTGAATGCTCGCTGCCGCTGTGTAACGGAGAAAACCGCATGGTGGAAGTTCTATCTCCCCACAGATTCTGACATTTTGGCCATCTTCGGTAAGAGACATTATCCCTTCTCCTTCCTCAAACAGAATCGAATATCGTGCCCGTTATTTCCTTTGAACATTTCTCTAAATTAAATGAACTTTAATCTCTCTTCTCATCCCACGTGCGTACCCCCACGCCGATCGCTCGTGACGTGTACCTCTTGTTTCGCAGTATCCTTCATCCCTTAAAATACCTCCTGTTAACAGTTTTCTAGATTTTAGTAGACTCCTCGTTCCTGTTCGTCGTCATTTATTGTATTCACATTTCTGAACAATGTTTTTATTTCTTTTCAGTTTTTTACCTTTTTGATGGATAATAAAACCTGCAGTTAAAATATTCGACGACTCAGAGTCTTGTTTATCAAAAGGAGTTATGCTAGCTGTCTTGAGGGTTAAAGCCGGCCCTAAGGCAGCATAAGTACTATGCATTAATACTATAAGAAACATTACAATGCATTAATACTATAAGAAACATTACCATGCATTAATACTATAAGAAACATTACCATGCTTATTTGACTGAATGCTGAGAATCAATTTTCTACCCGTATCACATTTTTGATCATTGATTCAAATAGTTTCGGGAAAGTACCAGGTGTCAAAGAAAGACAACGTCAAAAGGTGGCTCATTTCACCCTGGTCTAACCTAGTATTTTAGTCAACATAATTTGATTTGGGAACAATTTATTTTAAAATGGCTAAAGGAATTGTTTATCTTATCAGATTAATCGCTAATCACCATCTTTACTGATCGGATCTTCTCATTTTTGTTTTTAATGTGTGTGAAAGGTGATAACGTACGTACAAACATGAAATGTGTTAGCGTATTAGATAGATTTCAAATGTGTGTGAAAGGTGATAACATACGTACGGACATGAAATGTCTTAGCATATTATTAGATAGATTTCAAATGTGTGTGAAAGGTGATAACGTACGTACGAACATGGAATGTCTTAGAATATTATTAGATAGATTTCAAATGTGTGTGAAAGGTGATAACGTACGTACGAACATGAAATGCCATAGCTTATTAAATAGATATTAATAAAATAAAAATTATTTTTTAATTAACATTGAAAAAAAAAAACCATTAAAAATAAAAAATAAACAAATGATAGATAAAGCCATTTATTATTGACAAAATCCCTTAGATTAGAACAAAAAAAAAAAGAAAAAAAAAAGGATTCTAACTTATGCCCTCAGTGAGGTTTGAACCCAGTCCCAGCATGAAAAGTAGGTTCTTTATCCTGTGAGTCAGAACAAAAACCTGGCCCAATTATAGCAGCTGAAGTGTCTATCAAAACCGGGCATCTAACAAATGTGATAAACAATAGACTTTGCAGAAGTTTGGAAAGAAAGCAGTGGGGAGTATATACGTGGGGAGGTAGTGAATGCAACACACTGTGTGGGGTCAGGCAGCGGAGATTGGAGCAAGGCAGGATGATTGACACTTGGTAATTGGGTTAGTGGCAAAAGAGCTGTTCCCGCCCCACCACGCTGGAAGGGAAGTCACCATAGGTAAGCGGCCATGATTAGGGTTGGATAAACAGAGGCGGGGAACAATGCAATTGTTGGGAGGTGGCAATACCGGCAGCAGTTGGACGCCCTTTACCCAATTTTATCCCCCCACCCAATAGTGTTCCACATGCACTTGGCTAGCGGATCCCAAATAAAGGGGCAAGACGACCCCCCCCCCCCTAGCAATAGTCTTAAGATGCGGCTATTCAATCTGCATGACAGACAGACAGACCAACCGAAATGCTATTTTAAACTGAAGCGTGACAGACTAATGCGTTGATAAATGAAAAAAAAAAAAAAAAAAAAAAATACAAATAAACAAAAAACAAAAAAAAAACAACAAAACAACAAAACAAAAAAACTAACAAAAACAAAAAAACAAACAAACAAAAAAACACACACTAGGAATCAACCTTCCATCCTCGTCCGTTTCTCAAAGATAATTCCGGAGGAATCCACGAACACTGATTTTTTGTTTTTTGTTTTCAGAAGTTTGACTTTCTTGTAATCAGGGTGCATTTGAGTGTGGAGATGAGTAGCCGCGTAGTTGGTAGGGGATTTTTCTCCCTAGGATGAATTATGGGGGAATGGGGGTTGTTGACATGTTAGAGGGTCTGTTCTATTTCAATTGAAAGTGATGTGTTTTTATGAGAGCTTGTGTTTGTGTCAAAAATGAAGGGGTCAAAAAAGAAAAGCACACTGAGCAAGACATGGTAAAACTTCAATCAAAGTGTAGTATCTGTTCTGATACTCTGCTTCATCTTTTCTGTCCTCGGTCAGAGAAGGAGAAATTTTTCTAGACTGAAGTATCAAAAAAAAAAAAAAAAGAAAAAAAAAAAGAGTGCTACAATGTGTACTTATATAAGTTACATAAGTGCGAGAAACACACATACACGAGACAAAGCTAATACATTAATGAGACGTTTTGGCTATGAGCAAAGTGTAGTATCTGTTCTGATACTACAATTCATCTGTTCAGTCTTCGGGTTAGTAAACGAAAAATCCTTCCAGACTGAAGTAATTTTTTTTTGTCTCATTGCAGAGTTCCCCTTTTTGGGGAGCTGGGATTCCCCCCCCCATTAAACACCGTTTTTGTGTCTAACTCTGCCCTCGTGGGGAGGCAAGTAAGAGTCAGCAACAGACAGGAGAAGTTGGAAGTCATTCATAAAATGTTTAGCCTCCGCATTAGGCAAAATCCTTTTGGCTAGGAGCAAAGTGTAGTATCTGTTCTGCTGATACTACAATACATTTATTCTCTCTTCGGTCAGTGAAATCATTCTAGACTGAGGCAATTTAAATAAAAGATTTTTGTCTCAATCCAGAGTGCTCCTCTTTTAGGGAGCTGAATTTTCCCCACATTAAAACCGACATTGTGTGTATAAGTCTGCTCACGTGGGGAGGCAAGTGTTTTTTCCATGTTAATTGTAATATGCTTACATACTTCCCTATAATTTATTTTAAAAATTGCCTAATCCGATCTGGCAGTTTTCTAATATGTAGAAATTCTTAAATAGTCACCTGAAAAGAAAAATCAGCTAAGGGGGTAATAAATCTTATTCTTTTAGTAAGAGTTATCGTTCCTTACTTTTTAAAATTTTTTTTTAAAGTTTAATAACAGTTAGGTTTTGTCATTCTTTTTTTTTTTATAAAGAAAAGAAAAAGTTAATTTGTAATTTTGACGCTGATTACAGGGTTCCTAGGTGGTAGTTAGGGGAACGGCCTTCAGATATGGAGGTTAGCTGTGAATACCCAATAAGCAGTCCCGGACAAACTGGCAGTCTACACAGAGAGTATATGCGGGATATGCTCTAGTCAGATATATCTCCATGAAATAAATACAGATGCCCGATGTGAAGTGTAGACTTTGCGAGTTAGGGTTAGGGTATCGTTAGGCTAAGGGTTAGGGTATTGTCCGCAATAAAAGCTGACTGATTGACTTGGTCGAGTGCGGGCTATCGACCATGGGTGGTGAGACACTTAGTTGGGCAAGGAGGGAGCGTCCTCTGTACAACTTTTGCTTCAAATAAACCTTTGCAGACATTTTCATGCATGCAGCTAGCCAGCGACCTGGACGGGGGCCCATCAGTGAGGGTGAGGCCTCTTAACCTGCACGTTAATAAAAAAATAAAATAAAAAAACAAGAAAGATTGACGTATTCATTTTTTCTTTTATGGAAATCACTCAAGACGAGACATGAAGCCACTTGATGTAAGGAGCTAACAAGAACAAATATGATTATCGCAAAGACAGGAGATGCCTATTCGCCTTAGTCTTGAAAAAAAAACAAGGCTATAGGTAGGAGGAAAACAGTCAGCAGGAAGAGAGTTCCACAAGCCTCTTGGAAAGAGGCTTGTGGAATAGGAAGCTATATTACGATGAGGTCTCAAAACAGCGAATTGATGTGGACTACTAGACCAACGAGTCAAACAAGCCGGAACAAAATAAGCAGGGAACAGATCACATAATTCTGAAGAACACATTTTATAGAAAAGACTGAGACTAGCAACATCATGTCTGTGAGAGAGAGGGTGTAGAGAAGAAGAAAGGTTGGGACCAATCAAATTACAGATACGTTTCTGCACCTTATCAAGAACCCTCAAATGGGGCAGAGATTCATCAGCCCAAATATGACAACAGTACTCCATACATGGTCTGATTGTCAGAGATCGAGAATTGCCGCAGGTGTGAGAAAGTGTGGTCTTGTTTCGTCTGTATTAAATCAAATTAAGTTCACTTTTAGCTTCGATTCATAAAAGATAGAAATATGAATGTCATGGATCCCGGGCAACGTCGAGACAGTACAACTAGTTATTTATAATTTTAATAATTGAAGAACACAATAATTAATAGTTATAGATATTTAAAAAAAATCGATTTTTTCTTCTCTAAACCGTGTGGTCATACGACAGTCTCCCACTTTTTTTACAGTCGTTTGCATTATTGTTGTACAGTAGAAAGCAAGGAAATGTTACATCGTATTATTATCTTTCAAGCCGCACCGGTTGGACAGTAGGGGGCAGACCAGGCAGTGTTGCATCGTATGGTCCTCCCCTCCACATTCACAAATGGTTGGGTCAGTTTTGTAGCCCTATCGACTCATAACAAATTTTGATCACTCCATTCCTGTTTTCAGGCGGTTGAGAGGATATTCAGCTCTCGTCCCGTTACACCAGTAACACATACTCCCTAAAGTCCAAGCGTTCCTTATTCTAGTAGGGTTAGAGTTAGGGTTAGTATTTAGGGTTAGGCTTTGTAGGGGCAATGACAACGTTGTAGTCTTCTTCTTTGTGTGTCTCTAAAGCGTGTGGTCATACGACAGTCTCTCACTTTTTTACGCAGTCCTTTGCATTACAGTAGAAAGCAGACAAGGAAATGTTACATCGTATGGTCCTCTCCTCCACATTCACAGATGGTTGGGTCAGTTTTGTAGTTTGTTTACTTCTATTAATTGTACTATTGTATTTCTATTACTAATGGAGATTTGGTATCTGTCTGCCTGAAGCCGAACTATACTGTTATTTCTATTCTTTTTTGTGTCTCTGAAGCGAGTGGTCATACGACAGTTTCCCACTTTGTACTTTGCAAGATCTTTCCAGCTGCATCGGTTGGGCAGTAGAGGGCAGTGTTGCATCGTATGGTCCTCCCCTCCACATTCACAGATGGTTGGGTCAGTTTTGTAGCCCCATCTACTCATAGCAAATTGTGATAGCCCCATTCCTGTTTTTAGGTGGTTGAGAGGAGATTCAGCTCTTGTCCCGTTACACCAGTAATACATACTTCCTAAATTCCAAGCATTCTTCATTCTAGTAGGGTTAGGGTTAGGGTTAAAGATTAGGGTTTAGGGTTAGAGTTAGGGTTTAGGGTTAGTAGATGGGGTGGCAACGTTGTAGTCTTCTTATTTGCGTGTCTTTGAAGCGTGTTGTCATACGACAGTTTCCCACTTCTTTTACGAAAGATCTTTCAAGCTGCACCGGTTGGGCAGTAGAGGGCAGACAAGGTAGTGTTACATCGTATGGTTCACCCCTCCACATTCACAGATGGTTGGTCAGTTTTGTAGCCCATCTAGTCATAGCAACTTTTGATCGCCCCATTCCCGTTCTCAGGCGGTTGAATGTTTACCACTTGAGCCAGGGTGTTTCTGAACTGGGAGGGAGGATTTCATAAGAGGAGATTCCCATGTCAGTAGAAGGAGGGGGGCATCCTAAGTGGGGAGTTGCGCAGCAACATATTTGTTCACATTACATTTAAATTTCTGCATGTTGGTACGGTCGGGGAAACAGGGAGCAGGGAGGGAATTCCAAAGGCAAGCCGTCCACGGAAAGAAGCTATCTGAATGGAAAGTTTTTCCTGCATCTTGAGAATGAAGAGGTGGGATTTTGCTGATAGTCGGGTTGAATCGGGAAGGGGGTACAAGTGCAGTAATCTTTATCCTTGAGTTGCTTTTGGCCTTGATAAATAATCATAATACTGCTGCTATTATTTGAATTTTGCATAAAACTTCTCTCCTTTTCTGTATTCTGGGGATATTGTCTTCTAACCATTTACAAATATTGCTGTTATCTGAATTATTCGAACTACTGATCTCATCTTGAATGTTATTCGCAACGTTTTGGCCGATGTAACTTCCAACCTTCTTCAGATGCATTTTGTTGATTTCAGTGTTGAACTCTGGATTCTGTATGGAATTTTGAATATAACCGTTATTGAATCCACGGGGGTTGTTTGTTCTTGTTCCATCAGCCATGATCGGATAAAAGTCTTAAGTAATTCGTAATTGTATTGTTAGTATCGCCCATACTCAGGATTGAAGACACTCACTTAGCACTGATTATAACTTAGCACTTTTATCCGTTGCGCTACGGCCCTTTGCGCCGAGTTTGACAAGACGCAAGAAGGTCGGAGGTTACATCGGCCGAAACGTTGTGAGAATAAAAACCAAGATGAGAACAGTAGTCCGAATAATCCAAATTATCAATCCTCATCTAAGAAATTACGAAACATTGCTATTGTCATTTAAATTTTATTCAAACATGCCCCCCCCCCCTTTTTTTTTAAAAATATATTCCTAGAGCTATTTTCTTTTTATATTTTCTCCCAGTTTCTGAACAAGCCAGCACCATCTAATTGAATAAAACGGAAACAGAATTAAATAAAAATTCACTGCGTACACGACTGACCTTGTGTACGCACAATCATTCCTCCGACCTCATCTCTTTCATGTTTCAGAACGCCATGAAATTCACTTTTAAGTCATCAAATGAGGGAAGACATTTTGCTAATTCAATCGACAGTAATTTACAGCAGAATTGAAACAATAAAAGTCAAATAAATGAATTAAAAGAAAACGTTGGGCGAGTGGGTCGAAGATAATTTTATTTTTGAGATTTTTATAAAGATAAAATAAACAGTTGCACAAACAAATGATTTAAAAGGACTGTTTGAACGAAGATAACATTAGAAATGGAAATTCTTAATTTCCTATATTTAACAAACCTTTTAAAAAAAAAGAAATAAAAAGAACGAAGACTATCCAAAGACTAAAAGAATAAAAAATAAAATAAAATTCCTCAGAAAATGCACAAAAATATCTTTGCAGAGAACACTTTAAAGACAGGAGATAAGAAAAACAAAAAAATATTTTGTATAAAGGATCGCATGAAAGAAAAATAATACGAAAACTAAAAAAAAAAAAAAAAAAAAAAAAAAAAAAAAAATACACAAAAAAAATATTTGTTTTTAATGGATCAAACGAAAAACAATACAAAAAAACAAAAAAAAACACCTAAAAACAACTAAAACGACAAAAAAATACATAAAAAACAAGAATGTTTTTAATAGATCAAACGAAAGAAAATAAAAAAACTAAAAACTAAAAACAACTAAAAATACAAAAAACAAAAATACACCAAAAAACATTTTTTTTTATTGATCAAACGAAAAACAAAATACAAACTAAAAAAAACACCTAAAAATAACTAAACAAAAAATACACCAAAAACAACAAAAAATATTTTTAATAGATCAAACGAAAGAAATACAAAAACTAAAAAAAAAACTAAAAATAACTAAAAACTAAAAACACAAAAAAGAAAAACATTTTATTTTTAATAAGAGATCAAACGAAAGAAAATACCCAAAACTAAAAAAAACTAAAAACACACAAAAAAACGAAAACACAAAAATAAACATGAAACTACAAAAAAAAGTAAAGAAAAAACAGAAGAAAAGAAAAACAAAAACACCTAATCAAAAAAAGTACAAAAAAAAACAAACACCATGAAGACAAAAAAAAAAAATGTAAAACAAAAACTTGAAACAATGAAATTTTATTTAATCAATGGATTATCTTTGCTGAGATCTTCAAAATCAGGAATCATATTTCTTAATTACCCGTTAGTCACACTTTCAGAAAATAAAATATAATTCTGCCACCGGTTGATTACGACGGGGGGGGGGGGGGGTGATTTTAATCAACGAACTCAAACCTAATTCTTTTCACAGTTCTCCCCCCCCCAACTTTGAAATAATTCTTCAATTAATTCGAAGTTTTCTTCATTTTATTTAATAAAATCGAAGACAAATTGAGGACAGGAATGCTTAAATGGAGGAAATGTTTATTTGAACGAGGTTGTCCAATCTGCCAGGGTGACTTGTCGAGTTTTATGGTTAACGAGCACACTTTGCAGATTAGTTGGCAATTGTAACTAGCTTAATTAGATTAGGAAGAATTGGTGCTACACAATCTTTCTATTTTTCGTAACCTGACTAAATATCAAGTTGTTAAATGATGGATGGAATGAGGGAGTTTTGTAAAAGGAAGAATAGAACTAATGAGGCATCGATCGAAAAGAGAAAAGGAATAGAGAGAGAGAGAAAGGGGGAGAAAAAGGGAGAGAGAGAAGGAGAGAGAGAGGGGAAAGGTAAAGGGGAGAGAGAGAGAGAGAGTAAAGGGGAGAGAGAGAGAGAGAGTAAAGGGGAGAGAGAGAGAGAGAGTAAAGGGGAGAGAGAGAGAGAGAGTAAAGGGGAGAGAGAGAGAGAGAGTAAAGGGGAGAGAGAGAGAGAGAGTAAAGGGGAGAGAGAGAGAGAGAGTAAAGGGGAGAGAGAGAGAGAGAGTAAAGGGGAGAGAGAGAGAGAGAGTAAAGGGGAGAGAGAGAGAGAGAGTAAAGGGGAGAGAGAGAGAGAGAGTAAAGGGGAGAGAGAGAGAGAGAGTAAAGGGGAGAGAGAGAGAGAGAGTAAAGGGGAGAGAGAGAGAGAGTAAAGGGGAGAGAGAGAGAGAGAGTAAAGGGGAGAGAGAGAGAGAGAGAGTAAAGGGGAGAGAGAGAGAGAGTAAAGGGGAGAGAGAGAGAGTAAAGGGGAGAGAGAGAGAGAGAGTAAAGGGGAGAGAGAGAGAGAGAGTAAAGGGGAGAGAGAGAGAGAGAGTAAAGGGGAGAGAAAGAGAGAGAGTAAAGGGGAGAGAGAGAGAGAGTAAAGGGGAGAGAGAGAGAGTAAAGGGGAGAGAGAGAGAGTAAAGGGGAGAGAGAGAGAGAGAGTAAAGGGGAGAGAGAGAGAGTAAAGGGGAGAGAGAGAGAGAGTAAAGGGGAGAGAGAGAGAGTAAAGGGGAGAGAGAGAGTAAAGGGGAGAGAGAGAGAGTAAAGGGGAGAGAGAGAGAGTAAAGGGGAGAGAGAGAGAGTAAAGGGGAGAGAGAGAGAGTAAAGGGGAGAGAGAGAGAGAGAGTAAAGGGGAGAGAGAGAGAGAGAGTAAAGGGGAGAGAGAGAGAGAGAGTAAAGGGGAGAGAGAGAGAGAGAGTAAAGGGGAGAGAGAGAGAGAGAGTAAAGGGGAGAGAGAGAGAGAGAGTAAAGGGGAGAGAGAGAGAGAGAGTAAAGGGGAGAGAGAGAGAGAGTAAAGGGGAGAGAGAGAGAGAGTAAAGGGGAGAGAGAGAGGGTAAAGGGGAGAGAGAGAGTAAAGGGGAGAGAGAGAGAGTAAAGGGGAGAGAGAGAGAGAGTAAAGGGGAGAGAGAGAGAGAGTAAAGGGGAGAGAGAGAGAGAGAGTAAAGGGGAGAGAGAGAGAGAGAGTAAAGGGGAGAGAGAGAGAGAGTAAAGGGGAGAGAGAGAGAGTAAAGGGGAGAGAGAGAGAGAGTAAAGGGGAGAGAGAGAGAGAGTAAAGGGGAGAGAGAGAGAGAGTAAAGGGGAGAGAGAGAGAGTAAAGGGGAGAGAGAGAGAGAGTAAAGGGGAGAGAGAGAGAGAGTAAAGGGGAGAGAGAGAGAGTAAAGGGGAGAGATAGAGAGAGAGTAAAGGGGAGAGATAGAGAGAGAGTAAAGGGGAGAGATAGAAAGAGTAAAGGGGAGAGATAGAGAGAGTAAAGGGGAGAGATAGAGAGAGTAAAGGGGAGAGATAGAGAGAGTAAAGGGGAGAGAGAGAGAGTAAAGGGGAGAGATAGAGAGAGTAAAGGGGAGAGATAGAGATTGTAAAGGGGAGAGATAGAGATTGTAAAGGGGAGAGATAGAGAGAGTAAAGGGGAGAGATAGAGAGAGTAAAGGGGAGAGATAGAGAGGGTAAAGGGGGGAGAGAGAGGGTAAAGGGGGGAGAGAGAGGGTAAAGGGGAGAGAGAGGGTAAAGGGGAGAGAGAAGGTAAAGGGGAGAGAGAAGGTAAAGGGGAGAGAGAAGGTAAAGGGGAGAGAGAGGGTAAAGGGGAGAGAGAGGGTAAAGGGGAGAGAGAGGGTAAAGGGGAGAGAGAGGGGAGAGGTAAAGAGAGAGGGGAGAGGTAAAGAGAGAGAGGGGGAGGTAAAGAGAGAGAGGGAGAGGTAAAGAGAGAGAGGGAGAGGTAAAGAGAGAGAGGGAGAGGTAAAGAGAGAGAGGGAGATAGAGAGAGGAGGGAGATAGAGAGAGGAGGGAGATAGAGAGAGGAGGGAGATAGAGAGAGGAGGGAGATAGAGAGAGGAGGGAGATAGAGAGAGGAGGGAGATAGAGAGAGGAGGGAGATAGAGAGAGGAGGGAGAAAGAGAGAGGAGGGAGAAAGAGAGAGGAGGGAGATAGAGAGAGGAGGGAGATAGAGAGAGGAGGGAGAAAGAGAGAGGAGGGAGAAAGAGAGAGGAGGGAGACTTCCAGGGGTGTTTCCGGCAGTGGATGGATCGGTTAGCTAAGTGTGTGCAAGCACAAGGGGCCTACTTTGAAGGGGTCTAGGGTCTCAACCCCGTCACATAGTTGAAATATTTTTTTCCTGGCCTTAAGGTCGGATACTTTATAGACAGGTCTCGCAGAATGGACAATGTATTCAGATTCAGAATCTTCTTTCGACATTCATATTAGTCGTTCGTCAAATTTAAAATTAGTGATCCACGTAGTTTAAAAAGGTTGCCAACTGCTGGTCTAGCACATAGACCTGAAATATGTAATACTAACCCTAACCTGAAATGCTAACATGCATGGAGTAACAATTAAAATTAAATACCCCCCCCCCCCCCCAAAAAAAAAAACCCACTTATGTTATCGAAATTTACCGTGATTCTAAGATTTTTATTGGAATGTTATGTAATCAGGTTGGACACCTTTAACACGGCCTTACAGATATAAAAGTTTCTTTTATTCGTTGTAAGACAAGTTTTGAAAATATGAGAGATACCTTAAGTTGTAGGAGGAACAATATCTCCATAAGCCTTTTTGAAGACACTTACCTGAAATAAAGGAAAAAAAAAAAGAAGTTAGATAAAATATAAAATAAATATTTTGAAAAGTCACACATTGGAAACGTTGGCGGAATAGCAATAATAAAGAGGATATTTTTTTTATAAAATATTTAGAAAACCTTGCACAACGCAAATTATTTGTTTTTAAAAATAAATTATTCATTTATCTTAAAACCATTTTTTTTTCTATAAACTTGAGTACTTTCGGTAATATATACCATTTTCAAGAATATTTCTTCTTTTTTTAACATCTAGACGGATTTTCAACTTGGCTGCGATAAGTATGTCTCAACCAAGAAGAAAAAAAAAAGAAAAAAAAAGGAGAAATATTCTTCTGAAGATGGTATATATTACCGAAAGTACTCAAGTTTATAGAAAAAAAAATGTTTTTAAGATAAATAAATAATTTATTTTTAAAAACAAATAAATTGCGTTGTGCAAGGTTTTCTAAATATTTTATAAAAAAATATCCTCGTTATTATAAAATAAATAATTTCAATTAACAGACCTCCAAAATTGCTATTTCAAACTTAAGCATGATAGACTAATGAATTTCTGCATGGATACACTTGCTACATCTAGCCACACTAATGAGTTGTAATACAACGAAACAGCTGTATATGGATGACTATATCTTACATACACACTCGCTCTATCTACCCAGCGTTGCCCGGGATGCAATGAAGTCAATTTTAGTTTTTAGTTTATTTGTTTGCAGATTTGTAAACTTATAAGGAAAAAGAAATGCAATTTTAGTTGCAAGGTATACAACCTCTATTAGATTCTTCAATTAAAAATATTAGTTATTCCCTTTGATGATTTTTTTGTGATTAGTCAAAAATATTTCATATTACCAGTCGTCTGGGCTGGATTAAGTAATTTTTAAAATAAATTGTAACTAAGTGCGTTATTATATTGCCAATAACACGGTACAACGATAACAAATGAAAATTGGCTAATCAGAAGCCAAGTTTAATTTGTCAGCGTTAAGAACTATTTGGATCTTACTTTGAAAAAAAAAAATCCGACAACTTTATTTGTTAGATTTATATATATTAAAAATAAATATGGGAAAAGAAAAAAAATTTCTCATGAATGTTTTTTTGCCAAAGAAAGTATATTCAGTAAAGTAATAACAATTTATGAAAACAAAAATATCTTGTTTTCATGTTTTTTTGTTGTTGTTTTTGTTTGTTTTATTTATTACTTTAACGGTGCCATTTCTTTCTTTTTTTTTAGGCGAAAGATGTCAGTCATTATTATAGGCTTAAAGAGAAAGCAATTTGTCTTTGCAAGATGGACAATGGTTTTTGTGTTTCTCTTCAATAACAAACGAAAACCTTTCAGATTTCTGTCTGCAGTTTTTTTTTTTGCCTTTGTTTTCCATCAGCTCGTTTCTTCTTGTTTTTTTCCCCCCTTTTTATCTTGGGCGTTTCGGATCTTTTATTACGACAGAGATGCATGAAAAAAAAACAAGTGTTTCTTTTGGTTTAGGAACACAAATGAACCATGATACTTGACTAACAAATACATTGAATACATTGCCAAGGCTGCTGCAAAGACAGAGGGCTCTCTCTACCGTGCCAGTAAACTTCTCACACCTGACATTATCCTATATCTCTACAAAGCCACAATCCGGCCATGCATGGAGTATTGTTGCCACATCTGGGCTGGTGCATCATCCACTAGTCTCTCCCTCTTAGACAAGGTCCAAAAAAGAGTCGCCAAGTTAATAGGTCCTTCACTATCCACCAAGCTCCAGTCCCGTAGTCGAAATGTTGCATCCTTGTGCTTGTTTTACAAATACTTCAATGGATTGTGCTCCGTTGAACTTTTTGCTCTAGTGCCCCCCTCGACGTAAATACACTAGACCAATCCGACAATCAGCTAAATCCCATCCATTCACTGTGGAGGTCCCCAGATGTCGGAGAGCCTTCTACTCCAATAGCTTCTTTTCTTCGTGCTGCCAGCCTCTGGAACTCCCCCCTGTTTTCTGTTTCCCCAACATGCAGAAATGTAAAACTAATGCAAACAGACATCTCGCTGTACAGCTCCGAACTTAGGATGACCCCCAAAACCTACACCCTAATTCTCAGTAGCCCCTTACGTCTACAGTGGCGGCCTGCCTTGTTTGGGGTGAACTATGTAAAAAAACAAAAAAAACAAAACAAAAAAAAACCACACATCATTTTCTATTTGACAGCGTAAAGGCTTTAAAATTACTTTCGAATTTCGAAGTGTACCTGATTCAACACGCCAACAACGGAATCGAGCCGATCAAAAATGGTCTTTCATGCCGATTCAAACGAATTCACTTTATACGTATACGTGTCATATAATTGTCACCATCTGTCCCGAATACTAACGCAGTCTAATAATACCATACTTTGGGAATGACACGATAATGGCATGGTGGCCAACTGGTTAACGACGCGGACTGAGGTGTGCCGGGTTTAAATCCAGTTCGTTCCATAACCCACACTTGACCTTGAGGTAAATAAAACCATCTACATAATACAGTGATGCTATTAGCGGTAGTGAAGTGGATACCGATGTGGACTGGGGACCTGGGCGTGCCAAGTTCGAACCCTGTCGGTTCCATAGCATCACTTTCACTATGGATGTTGGCAACCTTCACGTGGTTCCTTCTTCTAAAAACAATCGAATCGAGCCGGTCAAAAGTGCGTATATAATTGCCTCCCCACATAAGCAAACTTAGACACAAAGTCGGTTTTTAATGTTCCAGCTGGATTGAGATAAAAAATAATTGCCTCAGTCTAGAAGGATTTCTTTATAGAAATCGTGAAGTGTAGTATCAGAACAGATACTACACTTTGCTCTTAGCCAAAAAGTCGTACCATGCTGAGTCATACGAAGTTGTTTTTTTTTGTGTTTTTTTAAAAATTTATTCTGCAATAAATGAATCAGCAGGTTATTCACAACCCTAACCGAACAGGTTAGGGGAACAATTGGCTACCGTCGATTTAGAAAAAGCTGGTGACACCTTTTTTTGGCCTTTGTGGCAAGGGAAAGCTGATCATTTATCACTTCGTCATTGTTAAAGGAAAAAATAAGAAAAAAGAAAAAAAAAGAAAAAGAAAAAAAAAGAAAACAAGAAAAACAAGAAAAAAAAGAAAAGAAAAAAAAAAGTAAAAAAGAAAGGAAAAAGAGAAAAGAAAAGGAAAGAGAAAAGGCTAAACAAACGCCACTCAATTCAGAAAAGAAAATGTCTGGTGTCCCCTGAACAGGGTTTAACAACAAAAACTGTCCCCCTCCCACCTCACCTCCCTGTTAAATTCACCTATTTGACTTGAGACCTGCGAACAAAGACCAGGCATTTCCTAGTTGGTCACCTGCATGAGAAAATATGACAAAAACCAAAAACGTAAAAGTGGATACCCAACCCACACACCTATCAACAAAATGAGGCAGGTGTATATTAAAGTCTCAATTGTCGACATGTATATACACCTAGCTAGACCTAAACAGCCCTTATTTACTTACCTCCCCACGAGGGCAGAGTTAAACAGAAAGTCCGTTTTTTAAGCGGCACTCTGGACTGGGACAATTTTTTTTAATTGCCTCAGTCTAGAAAAATTTCTACGTCACTAACCGAGGACAGAAAAGATGAAGTGTAGTACCAAAAGACCAAGGAGTCCCTATCGCCGACATGTATATCCAACTAGCTGAACTTACCAATGTTGCATTTTTTTCATTACTTTCTTTTTTTGTTTCAATTTTTGTCTTTGTAAAATTCAATAGAATATATTTTTTTAAAACTCATCAAATTAAAAATTAAAATGCACAACCCATTAAAAATGTAATTAAAAATGCACAAGCCGTTGAATAAACGTCATTTAAAATGCACAAGCCGTTGAATAAACGTCATTAAAATGCATAACCCGTTGAATAAACGTCATTAAAATGCATAACCCGTTGAATAAACGTCATTAAAATGCATAACCCGTTGAATAAACGTCATTAAGATGCATAACCCATCGAATAAACGTCATTAAAATGCATAACCCATCGAATAAACGTCATTAAAATGCATAACCCATCGAATAAACGTCATTAAAATGCATAACCCATCGAATAAGCGTCATTAAAATGCATAACCCATCGAATAAACGTCATTAAAATGCATAACCCGTCGAATAAACGTCATTAAAATGCATAACCCGTTGAATAAGCGTCATTAAAATGCATAACCCATTGAATAAATGTCATTGATATTGGATAATTCTGGAAGAGAAAAAACAGGAAAAGAGAAAGATGATGAAGCCAGAGAAAGGAAGAAATCGAACCAAATGGGGAGAAAATAAGAACGCAAAGCCCTAGCGATTTGACCTTTTCTTATAAAAAAAAAAAGCCGAGAACTCACACCCTTGATAAACTTTGATTTCTATGAATTGCAATTGCGTTATTAATTTATTTAATGGTCGCCGATTCCTCTACAAATATGAGCCTGTAATGCAGGCACTGGTTTATGGCGTGTCACGTTTCAAAACTAACCTCCCCAGTTAGCCTCGGCAGAGCCTCCCCTCTACTCCAAGATGAAACTGACTCTTTCAAAGACACCTGATTCTTAGCAGAATCGGGATTAAAGAAAGAGAGAGAAGATAACCAAACAATTGAGAGATAATCTAGAGCTGAGCTCGGGTCAGATGCTGGTCAAATGTATCAGCCTGGTAATCCACGGAAGATAAATAGGTCAGATTTAATCCGCAAGAAAAAGATGTATCAAATCGCTGATCAACCAAATGCAGGTTATAATTAATCCCAGAGGCGACAGCAACAAAAAAAAAAATGTGAATATAGAAATAGAGGTGGGACGTAATGGGTGAAAATTTCAGATTCATGCGAGTAGTATTTTTTTTTGTGTTCATTTATACATAAATAACACTAAACAAGCAAACATTTGGAAAAGTTTGCAAAATTCAGAAGGTGCAGGCCACTAGTTTTTGGCTATTTTACATTCATGAAAACCTTTTCACAGCCTGAAAATGGTCCTAAATTAAAGTACTATATCAGATTTAACCATCTATATCCATTCATAGCTTTTGAGGATGTTTTAGGACCTGCAATGTCGCAGGAAACCACTTTTTCACCGAAAAATGATGGATTTTGAGTCCCATGGAGCCCTAACGGCTATTTTTAGCTTGCACCTTCTGAATTTTGCAAAATTTTCAAAATGTTTGATTGTTTAGTGTTATTTATGTATAAATGAACACAATAAAATATTACTCGCATGAATCTGAAATTTTCACCCATTACGTCCCACCCCCAATAGAAAGACTTTTTAATGCTTGCTTTTTTACATATCAAGAATAACCTGATCAATTGATATTAAAAAAATAAATAAAATAAAAATTAAAAAATCCAATGCTTCTTAGAACAGCAAGTAAAAAGTGGTGATAGACTAATTAATTCGAACAGTTAAAACAGTTTTTTTTTCTCAAACACAATTCCATCCAAAAACAAAGTATATTTTAGCATGTATTTCGTGTCATTCAAGGATATAGGAAAAAAAAGGCCGTAGAGAAAGAAACGTTGATAACTCACATCTCTACTTTTGCAACACAGCTGCTAGGTGTAAGGGTGTGTTATGTGGGATATATTTAGTTTAATTTAGTTTTATGCAGAGGGACAAAGCGGAGGTAAAAGCCCTTTGTGAAAATTTAGATACCATCGATTTTTGTGAAATTTTAACAATCGGCATGAGACATCAATTAATGAATCTTGCCCAAATTTCAATTTCTTTGGAATATTTAGATTCTAGGGGGGGGGGGCATAAATGGGCACATCATTTAAATATTTCAGATTTGCATTAAATTTGACCCATACTCATTACACATCCATTAAGCAAGATTCCCTGAATTTCAATTTCTTCTTAAGACGCCTTAAGCTTAAACCTGAAATTTTACACATTTTCTAGAATCAAAATCATGTTCATGGATTTTGATCATAATTGGAATAAGGATTCTAGACATAAGGTTTAGTAGCATTATATCTGGATTAGCAGGACTCGTAGAAAATCCAGTTGTTTTCTTCATTTGCTGCATATTGCTGCTGTGCTTAAAAATAGTTCCATTCTATGGACATCCGGCGCGAACGCAGACCCCTCGATATCATTGTACAACTTTTGTTCAAACTGAAACATACTTATCTGAATACTTTAGTTAATGTAGTTTCAGAATATATCTGGTTATTGGGGTCTATCTCCAAAACGTTTTAAGGAGTTTGTGATATATTCACATTTTATGAACGTCCGGCGCGAATGTAGATCCCCACAATATTAATAGACAGAAAAAGATACACTTTGATCCTAACCCGAAGGCCAAGAAAGTAGTTTAACGTTCGATACAAGAGCATCGTCAAATGAAATGTAATATATATATATATATATATATATATATATATATATATATATTAAATTATTGGTCGTGTTTTTTTTTTTTTTTTTTTTTTAAAGCATTGAATGAATGACAAGTATTAAAATGACAATAAAAGCCCTTTACAATGCAAGACAGATTTTTCTTTTTTTTACTTTTATCTTATATATTTCGGAGAAATAAATCTGTCTTGCATTGTAAAGGGGGTTTATTGTCGTTTTAATACTTATATAATTTTTTTGCACTGCTTTTTCGGAAATCGGGCGATTCCATCTTTTTTTTTTTTTTTTAAAGGGGTTAGAGGGTGATAAAGTATGTATGAACATTAAGTTACCGTAGCGTCTTATATAGATTTTAATTTTCGTAAGGGGACATAAAAGTGGTGCAAAACTGTTGTTCGGGGTGGAGTTGGGGGGATTAATTTTGCCCGTCTTGGGACGGGTATTCTTCTAGCTGAGTATTGATTTACTCCTCTCCAGGAGTTAGGCACAAGGACAGTTTTTATCTTACTCCCACAAGTAAGATGTGACCCAAGGTCGGGTCGGGAAAGTGGGGTTTAAAAATTGCCTGGGCAGCCCCGTCGGCATTCCCCGGTAGGGGCGCCTCAGGCAGTAAGCAATAAACTTACTCCTCCCCAAAGAGGGGAGGCGAAGCCTGGAAGGGGGGGAGCTCCTAGAACTGCACAGGACAGACCCATAGACCGGCGTAAATCAAGCCCCGAAGGCCAAGACAATACCAGTCTATGGAGTGCAGTATCCATCGGAACAGATACTACACTTTGATCTTAGCCAAAAGGCCAAGTAGCAGAATGGGTAGATAAAACTAAGAGCATTACCCCCTTCCCCTCCGTACAATGCATCGCACGTGATTCGCCGACCGGAAGTGGGAAACATGCTTGTTAAACTGAACAACACCGAGCGAACCGAAATCGAAGCTACACCGAGTGAACCCTCGATATGTAAGTAGGTAAGTTAATGGATGGCCGAAAGAAATAATGGTTTTTGCTTCATGACACGTCAACGTTTTGTTTGTTTTTTGTCTTATATATTTTTGGTGTTGTTGTTATTTCTTCTTACGTTGCTGATATCCATCTAAACCACTCAACCGAACGGGATTGCTGCAGATAGTAATCTTTGAGAATACGCGTAAGCATCGAAATTGAGGCTTGAGGTGTGTGTGTGTGTGTGTGTGTGTGTGTGTGTGTGTGTAGGGGGGGGCGTCATGAACGAGGGAGTATCAATTAGCAGCTAATCTAAATTGCCAGCGACTCCCATTACAGCAAAAAAAAAAAAAAAAAAAAAAAGAGAGAACCAAATTATATACTAGTTGAAGAAACCCGTATACGCAGGGTCCCTATCTATTTGCCTCCCCACAAGGGCGGAGTTAGGCAGAGGTTCGCCTTTTAATGTGGATGGAAAATCCGGCACTTCTGCTGTATATGTTTAGCAGCTGCCGATTTAGAAATCGAAGAGTTCCATTTTTTTTCTCTTCCAAGTACCATTTACTCAGAATTCAAAACTCCCACCAATCAAAACTTTTCAATTATAATTAAAAAAAAAAAAAAAAAAAAATCATTGTTGACTTTTCAGAAATTTTTAATTCATATTTAAAAAAAAGTTGTTAACTTATATTATACCCAAAAAGGAATCAGCGTTGCCTTTTTTTATGTTTTAATTTATACAATAAAAAACTAAAAAATTGAATTATCTCCCCTTATTTTCAGGAAAAGGAAAGAAAATGTGCTGCTACCCGACACAGGCACTCTGGACTGGGACAACATTTTTTTAAGTTGCCTCAGTCTAGAAGGATTTCTTTCCATAGAAGGATTTCTCCTTCACTGACTGCGGACAGAACACATTAAGCGTAGTATCAGAACAGATCCTACACTTTGTTTCAGACCTAAAGATCGAAGAAGCACTATAGATTGCGAGAATTAAAAAAAAAATGTCTCTGTAGGCCGTCGTGGTTAGGGTTAGAATTTAGGGTAAGGGGTAGGAATGTGTTGTAAGCCAGGAAAGAAGCTGGATCAACCACAGCCGTCATAATAACAAATTTGGGTGCTATTTTACTTATAGGCCGATCAAGTTAATTGTGTTCATGTAAAAGCATTATTTTGTACTTACTCAGTCATATTTTATCTCTCACGCCCCGAAAAAGAATTTTAAAATATCAAGCAGAACTTTAATTAGAACGATTTTTACATTTCCATAAGGGTTATATGAAATGGCGAGTCTGCGATTTTCGGAGTGGACGGTTAGCTAACTAAGGGCAGATAAGTGTCGCGAAAAGTTACCATGTAAATATGAAAAAAGAAAAAAACCCAAGAAAATTATATCGTGGAAAGTATCCCGGTGAACAAAGTAAAAATAATTATTTAATTTTCTATTTTTTAATTTAATAAATATATATTTTATTATTATTGCTTATGTGTTTCTTTCTTTTTATAATCCTAACAATAAAAACGGAGTTAATGCCCTTGTCTATTCTACCGACCGCTCACAGCCCAAAATGTCGGCTCGGGCACAAATACAGGTTGAACATCGAAATGGAAAAATCGTTCTAATTAAAGTTCTGCTTGATATTTTAAAATTCTTTTTCGGGGCGTGAGAGATAAAATATGACTGAGTAAGTACAAAATAATGCTTTTACATGAACACAATTAACTTGATCGGCCTATAAGTAAAATAGCACCCAAATTTGTTATGAGGGCCGTGGCTCAACCCGACCGGGTGAACGTTACAACAGATAACCCGGATAGATTTGCCATAAAAACAGCCAAATTAAACTTTATTGTATACAATTAAATGAACAAAAGTGTCGTATTTATTTACCTCCTCTTCGGGATATTAGGCACAAGGCCAGTTTTATCTTACTCCCACAAGTAAGATGTGACCCAAGGTCGGGTTGGGAAAGTGGGGTTTGAAAAGCCAGCGCCTGAGAGGTGAGCACTCTGGCCATTAAAAATTACCTGGGCAGCTCCGTCGGCATTCTCCGGTATGGGCGCCTCAGGCAGTAATCAATAAACTTACTCCTCCCCAAAGAGGGGAGGCGAAGCCTGGGAGGGTGGACCTCCTAGAACTGCACAGGGCAGACCCATAGACCGGTGTAAATCAAGCCCCGAAGGCCAAGACAATACCAGTCTATGGGGTGCAGTATCCATCGGAACAGATACTACACTTTGATCTTAGCCAAAAGAAAGTGTCGTATAGCTGAAGGTAAATTGCATGTATGTGTGAATGAGAGGGGGGGGGGAGACACTCCATAGGTCCCAGGCATGAAAGTGCAGAAGGAGCATTGCTATTATGATCTTACACAGTGAGGGACCGGGCTGGGTTACCATGCCGAGATACACCGCTGATCATATGCTGATAAATGCCAATCCAGACGTAACTAATCCCATAATTTATTTTAAGGGTGCTACATTGGCATGAAAAGAAAACATTTTTTTAGGGGTGTATGGGGGGGGGGGTAAACAGATTTTCTGTTTTTAAATATGAGAAGATGGAGAATCAGGAAGAGATGAAGAACGGTAGAAGAATATGTTCTTTATTTATTTATGTAGTTTTTTTTTATGTCAGCCAAGAGGCTGGTTGATTGAGACACTTGAAACGTCTGGAATCCTAAAGAGATTCCACCCTTAAAAGCCAGGACTGTGTCGTTGGCTGCTACGAGGGCCGAGAGTGTGCGCTTTGAGTGATGTGTCTGGTCGGGGATTAACCCAAACCCTATATCGAAGGAAAGACATGGTGGAGGGGTGGAAAGTAGGAGGAGGAGGAGGGTGTAAGTAGTGTTTATTTTCTTCCTGTCCTCACGTTTTTTTAAAATCTTTATTTTTATTTAGTTACTTTTTTTAAGGCGTGTGCACGTGCGTGGATAGAGAGAGAGAGAGAGAGAGAAAGAAAGAAAGAAAGAGAGGGGGGGGGGTCTTTAAAACATTGAAGTCCTAAAAGAATTACTTTGGTGAAACTCTCCAATGAATTTAGAACAAATTTATTTATTTTTCTCAAACATTGAATTTCACTTCCATTCATGAATAAGCTTAGCCTAGTTAGGCACAAGGTTAACGGGGTGAGCACTGGAGGATTAATCTTAATATCAAAAAGCTTGCTTTAACGGCGAAACAATGGAAAAAAATAGTGATTTCAGGTGTGTGTGTGTGTGTGTGTGTGTGATTTTGTGTCATGAACCATCAGCTCCCTTCTTGGGAGGTGACGGTAGTTAAGTGGATAACGACACGGACTGAAGACCTGGGTGTTCCAAGTTCGAATCCAGTCGGTTCCACAGTACCACTTTCACTTAGGGATGTTGGCAACCTTCTTGTGGTTATTCCCGTAAGTACCCGATGTCTTTCCAGAAAGATTTCTAACTAGAAAAACATCGAGGAAATAAATGCCAGCACCAGAAGAAGCTCCCCATCTTTATTTTAATGAGGTATCGTTTAACTCGGATAGGAGGTGCGCTCTCCCAGGTATTATCTCCTCATTTGTAAGTGGGGGTTGGTTTATTCCCTACCAGCGGATATCAATACCCCCCCCCCCCTCACACACAAATTAAACTGACTTCACATCTAATCTTTTTGCAGTGGGAACGGGGTTTCTTTTTTGGGGGGGGGGGGGTGGGGGGTGTTCTGACAAAAGCTGAGGTTCGCCTTGGCTTCATTCTGGCAACCTAGGGTCTATCATGAATCAACGGTCGCTTCTTTGTCAAGATAAGGTAGGGCTCGGCTCGACCCTAAGAGGTGCACTCTCCCAGGTATTATCTCCTCATTTGGAAGTGGGGTTGTTTTTTGTTTTTGTTTTTGTTTTTGTCGATTGCCTGACACGCTTGTACTGGGGAAATGCCGATGTATTACCCGGCTATTTATTTTTGGAGCCGCCAAAAAAAAAAAAAAAAAAAAAAAGTTAATGATACACAAAAGAAAGAATTGCCCATTTATAAAGAGAATTTTTTTTTTTTTCAAACTTTAAGTCCAAATTTTTACACACAAAACTGCATTCACCCTAGACTAGTTGAGCCGGCTTCCTTCAAAGGAGGGAGCTTCGGGTTAGAGTGAGGGTAAGTTTCTAGAGAGTATTAAATTCACAATTGGTTCCCAGTCTCATGTATATCCCGGTTAAGAGAGATGACAACGTTAGGTTTGCAATTTTTTTTTTTAAATTCATTAATTTTTTTTTCTTTAATTATTATTTTTCTTTTAATTATTTTTTTTTTCTTTTAATTAATTTTTTTTTTTCGACGTCCTCCCACTTACAGCGGCTGGTATTCCCAAATGGTCACCCATCTCTTACTGAAGAGGCTCAACCGGTGTGTCAATATAATTATGTCGTAAACAAAAATGCCACCCATCGAATCATTAACAACATTCACATTACTTTCTGCAATCCACCCAAATTTGGTACAAATAGACTTCAGTTTGTGCCTGACTTGCCCACCAAGTTTCATTCATGACTGTTCAACAGTCTTTCTAAACTAGGCTGCCTTGTAATACCTTATAAGAGACTGTCTGTTAGGCTTCAGTTTCGATCCCAATTTAGGCCAGTTTTTATCTTACACCCACAAGTAAGATGTGACCCAAGGTCGGGTCGGGAAAGTGGGGTTTAAAAATTGCCTGGGCAGCCCCGTCGGCATTCCCCGGTAGGGGCGCCTCAGGCAGTAAGCAATAAACTTACTCCTCCCCAAAGAGGGGAGGCGAAGCCTGGGAGGGGGGACCTCCTAGAACTGCACAGAACAGACCCATAGACCAGCGTAAATCAAGCCCTGAAAGCCATGACAATACCAGTCTATGGGGTGCAGTATCCATCGGAACAGATACTACACTTTGATCTTGGCTAAAAGGCCAAGATTGAATAGACGCATAGATTATTGAGTTATTTCCCCTTGACTAATTGTAGTTTTGGAGAAGTGACAGATTGAGAATGGTGGCGCTAGTGGTACTGGTACAAACCAATCAGAGTGAATGGGCATATCTTAAGTGCTGTACTAATATCAAGGGATGGCACGGTGGCTAAGTAGTTAACCTGGGTGTGCCGGGTTCGAATCCAGTTCGTTCCACAGAAACACTTTCATCAAAACCCACACATGACCTTGTGTCTAACCTTCTGGAGAGGAGGTAAATAAAATACTAATATGTAAAGAAAAAATGTTGATATTCTTCTTCTTTCGTGTGAATCCGATGATTCTGGTGTTGGCATTAATTTCCCCCCGATGTTTTTCTAGTTAGAAATCTTTCTGGGAAAACATCGGTTACTCACGGGAAGGACCACGGGAAGGTTGCCAACATCCGTAAGTGAAAGGAATACTGTGGAACCGACTGGATTCGAACTTGGAACACCCAGGTCTTCAGTCTGTGTCGTTATCCACCGTCACCTCCCATGTTGATATTAAAACGCCATGTCAAGGCTTAGTATTGCAAACAGTTTTACGAAGGTTCACCCTTGGGTCTTTGATCTCAAGGTTGTGCTATTTTTTCATACCGCGTCTAGGATACGCCCGACAGAGTCCAGTCTATTTGAGCTGGTGGGCTTTTTTTGTCTGTCGGACCGAGGTATGATCCCATTCAGCTCTAGGAGGTCCACCCTCCCAGGCTTTACCATCTCCCTTTCAGAAGGGGTTAGTTTATTGCTAATCGCCTGAGGGAATGCCGACGGGGCTGTTCAGGTATTTTTTGAGGGCTAGAGTGCTCCGCTTCTTGTGCACTAGCTTTTTCTTCAAACTCACCTTCCGACCTTGTGTCACATCTTCATACGGTGGGAGGGAAGTAAATACTAGCCCCCCCACATCTGTTTCATGGCATCTGGATTGCCATTGTGCGGTCATGGCAAGAAAAGGAAATCATTTTAATTTCCTTTTTTTTTTAAATTTGTTTTGGCATGTTATTGCAGATGTCGGATAAAAAAAAAAAAAAGAATTAACAAAAAATATGCATATTATTATTTTTTTTTTTTTTAGCTATGTATGTATATACAGGATATCCTAAAACCAAGTAAAATGTTTCAATGCTTAATTTCCGTTTTGCTTGAACAATTTCTGAAATGTAAGTACAATTGAAAAGCTTTGTCACTTTCATCTATGCCGTTAGCCAATGAAATCGCTTCTTACCAATACACAAATTTCAATTTTCAAAAAACCCTGAAAATATTTTCGGCGTCGGTTCAAGTTATAATTTTAGCTATCGACGTATATACAGGATGTCCCCAAAAATATACAGGATGTCCCCAAAAAGACTTTCTATTCTAACAGCTTCTTTCCTCAGACCGTTTTCCATTGGAATTCCATCTCTTCTCCCTGTTTCCCCGACTGTACCAACATGCAATTTAAATGTAATGTGAACAAGCATCTTGCAGCAAGACTCCCCACTTAGGAGTCCTCCATAAATCTGGCCCCTAATTAAGAGCAATCCCTTACGTCTCAGTGGCAGTGTGCCCCCTTGTTTGGGATGAATTAAAGTTTAAAAAAAAAAATAATTGTAATGCTTAGCTTCCATTTATCATCAATATATTTTTGATAAATAGAAGTATAAAAATGTACGCTTCACGAGGTATTCAAAACTGCATAGATTAAACAAAATATCAAGGTTCACGGAATCTTATCACACATTCTCAACAAAGTGCTTCACTTTGACGCGCAACATCAACAGCAAATTCATACGACGTAGCGGTGTTCATCTGCTTAAGTACGAAACTTGTGCATTCTTCTTTCTTTCTTTTTTTTACCTCCTCTTCAGGAGGTTAGGCACAAGGCCAGTTTTATCTTACTCCCACAAGGTAAGATGTGACCCAAGGTCGGGTCGGGAAAGTGGGACTTGAAAAGCCAGCGCCCGAGAAGGTGAGCACTCTGGCCATTAAAAATTGCCTGGGCAGCCCCGTCGGCATTCCCCAGTAGGATCGCCTCAGGCAGTAAGCAATAAACTTACTCCTCCCCAAAGAGGGGAGGACCCTTTCTTTAGTCTTCTTCGATGCGACTTTCGAGGCTTCTCGATCGCTGGTAGTGAAACAGTATATATAGTCTTCAATTGGAGCTGAAACCAGGAGTCCACGAGTGTAAAGGCAGGGGAGTGAAGCGACCAACTTCTCTTGGACCCTCTCAATCTCATATAACTAACAGTCTGGACCATTTGTATTCGGTCGCCTTTTTTTTTTTTTTGGTCGGGCTGAGAGATGGTTTGTGCAATTCTTGGCAGGTCCACACTCCCAGGCTTTACCTTCTCATCCCTTTGAGAAAGGGTTAGTTTATTGCAAATTGCCTGAGGCGCCTCTACAAGGAATGCCGACAGGGCTGCTCAGGCATTTTTTGTAGGACAGTTTTCTTTTTCTTAGCCGCTGGTTTTCGAATCCTTACCTTCCGATCTTATGTTACATCTTCCCGTGGTGGGAGGAGGGAGGGGGTTATAAATACGAACTTGAACTAGGCCTCAACCTTCGCAGTAATTCGTTTAGAGTTAGCCAATCAAAACGATAGATAAGACCAACCGTTCATTTAGAGTTAGCCAATCAAAACGATAGATAAGACCAACAGTTCATTTAGAGTTAGCCAATCAAAACGATAGATAAGACCAACAGTTCATTTAGAGTTAGCCAATCAAAACGATAGATAAGACCAACAGTTCATTTAGAGTTAGCCAATCAAAACGATAGATAAGACCAACCGTTCATTTAGAGTTAGCCAATCAAAACGATAGATAAGACCAACCGTTCATTTAGAGTTAGCCAATCAAAACGATAGATAAGACCAACAGTTCATTTAGAGTTAGCCAATCAAAACGATAGATAAGACCAACCGTTCATTTAGAGTTAGCCAATCAAAACGATAGATAAGACCAACCGTTCATTTAGAGTTAGCCAATCAAAACGATAGATAAGACCAACCGTTCATTTAGAGTTAGCCAATCAAAACGATAGATAAGACCAACCGTTCATTTAGAGTTAGCCAATCAAAACGATAGATAAGACCAACCGTTCATTTAGAGTTAGCCAATCAAAACGATAGATAAGACCAACAGTTCATTTAGAGTTAGCCAATCAAAACGATAGATAAGACCAACAGTTCATTTAGAATTAGCCAATCAAAACGATAGATAAGACCAACAGTTCATTTAGAGTTAGCCAATCAAAACGATAGATAAGACCAACCGTTCATTTAGAGTTAGCCAATCAAACCGATAGATAAGACCAACCGTTCATTTAGAGTTAGCCAATCAAAACGATAGATAAGACCAACAGTTCATTTAGAGTTAGCCAATCAAAACGATAGATAAGACCAACAGTTCATTTAGAGTTAGCCAATCAAAACGATAGATAAGACCAACCGTTCATTTAGAGTTAGCCAATCAAAACGATAGATAAGACCAACAGTTCATTTAGAGTTAGCCAATCAAAACGATAGATAAGACCAACAGTTCATTTAGAGTTAGCCAATCAAAACGATAGATAAGACCAACAGTTCATTTAGAGTTAGCCAATCAAAACGATAGATAAGACCAACAGTTCATTTAGAGTTAGCCAATCAAAACGATAGATAAGACCAACAGTTCATTTAGAGTTAGCCAATCAAAACGATAGATAAGACCAACAGTTCATTTAGAGTTAGCCAATCAAAACGATAGATAAGACCAACAGTTCATTTAGAGTTAGCCAATCAAAACGATAGATAAGACCAACAGTTCATTTAGAGTTAGCCAATCAAAACGATAGATAAGACCAACAGTTCATTTAGAGTTAGCCAATCAAAACGATAGATAAGACCAACAGTTCATTTAGAGTTAGCCAATCAAAAACGATAGATAAGACCAACCGTTCATTTAGAGTTAGCCAATCAAAACGATAGATAAGACCAACAGTTCATTTAGAGTTAGCCAATCAAAACGATAGATAAGACCAACAGTTCATTTAGAGTTAGCCAATCAAAACGATAGATAAGACCAACAATTCATTTAGAGTTAGCCAATCAAAACGATAGATAAGACCAACAATTCATTTAGAGTTAGCCAATCAAAACGATAGATAAGACCAACAATAGCAGTTACATTTGCAATTGCTTGTAATCACTCACCTAAAGATTGGTACGTGGTTCGGTAAGAACACGAAGATATGTTCTTACTCGCGTAGTGATACGTTGGACGATTAGAACACTTTGCGCACGCGCACCTTTTTCCATTTCCACCCAAGGCCGTTTTGCGCCGTTTATAAACAGTTAGACATCGAGCAGTGTCTTGACAAGATGTCATATTTCCTGGTTCGCCTCTTGTCCAAAGTCATGACGAGAGGCAAGACCAAAGAACTGGATTCAATTCGATTTCTTGGGTTTAACCAAAATCGAATATGATCGTTTCGTTATGAGTCCCGCTAAAAAAAAAATTCGAATTATCTCCCCTTTCGATTCACTCCTCTTAAAATAGGGAAGAGCATTTTGTTTGTCGCCATTTTGTTGCCATAATGCAGAAGCACCATGTTTTTTTTTAATAATATTGATACTTTAATACTTATGCGTCTTCGTAGAAGCACCCCATTTAAAAAATTTTTTTTCAATAGATAATCGATTAATAATCTAATATATAAAGTAGAGACGTTATTTCCCCTGTACCTTCTCGGAGAATAGGAAAATAACCACATGCATCACAGGCTACTAAACTCACCACTATACTACACTTATTCACTCAAGCGTGTTTTAGTAAATTTGTTATTTTTTTCCTACCTAACACTAAATATTACATTTGGCCCACCATCCACGTCTCTCCGCCAAACCAACTCCATATAGGTGGTAGCAAAAACTTTTCTCCCTAACAATTCTGTACTGTAACTCTACTCATCAACACCGGGAACTAATAAACACAGTTTAATTTTCACAAAACACCCGTTCTTATTTATTATTTGCCTGGTATTAATTTACTACATAATATAAAGCAATACACAAATACTTAATAACCGCTTCCGTTCACTCCAATGATTTTCCGCGAATATCAGATTACGTTATTTCTAATTCTACCTATGACTCTTATATTTACATTCATTCCGGAATTAAGTGAATGAAATTAACGAACACAGTTCCTGCAACATTTAATCATTCAACATGGCGGCTACAATTTCTTGATCGAATCAAAATCCTATTTAATTCAATAAGCGCCAAGATACTTGTAGACCCGATACATTTACAAAATCATACACCTTTAACACGCATATTATAGAAACCATGCCAAAATCCATTTACTTCAACAAATGACATAAACCGTGTCATTGTTGAACATTACATTAGGTCGGCAGAAGCTAAATCTTAACATAACACGCATGCCAATAAACAAGCTTAGATTTATTGGCCTATTTTCACATGTATTTTTAACTCGAAACCGTGGCGCAGTCGTTAAGACGGGAGGTTACATGATCGTCAGTTTTAGTGTTCGATCCCATTCTACTCTGCCACTTTTTTCTTTTTTCTTGATTTAAAACATTCGCCAACACGGTAGAGGGGGGGGGGAGAAAGAACAATAGGTCGTTTCTTTTTTATTCGACGCCATGCAATACGTAGTACTTTCTCCCGTGCAACGCCGGGCGACGGATTCCGCTAGTAGTGAATAAAATAATGTTTAAGTCACGTAGAAACGAGAAAAAAAAAACACAAACACACACACACACACACACACACACACACACGAGAAGTTGTCTCATTATTTTATTGATATACAGATGTTAAAATGCTGTAGCCATGAAGATGCATTCACAGAAATTATCAGTGACACAAAACTACTTAGATACAACTGCAAAACTATGAATTAGCGATACAATGAGACAAAGCCATTCCGCAACACATTCACGATACAACTTTTATATTGACCTGGAATTTCTATGGGAAAGTTTATACAAAAGTAAATATTTATATATCAAAAGCGAACGAAAAAGAAAATAGATTTTTATTTCAAAAGGTTGAATGAATGTTGTGCATTCGATTCTTTGTTTATTTTATTTTTGTTTCATCTATATTTTCTTCATTTTTGAACAAAACAAAACGCACGTTGACAATTATGTTAAAAAGATGGCGAGTGAAGGCGAAACGAAACGAAGAGACAGACAAAAACCTACTCAAAATGATCTGTTGGATAGATATTATTAAATCTAGGTTTGTTTTGTTTTTTTTTTTAATTATTTTTGTTTCATCTTTGTACACATTTTTTTCTTTTTCAACAAAACAAAATGCACGCTGACAGTTATTTACAAAAATGGAGAGGGAGAAACAAAGCGAAAAAGAAAGACAATTTAAAAAATATAAACGAGTCTAATTGACGTGCTTTACTGTTTGATAGCGAATTTTAAAAGCAAATACGTTGGCTATATATTAAATCTAGGTTTTTGTTTTGGAATTTGATTTCTTTTCAGATCGAAAACATAAGCAATATTCTTATATGACCATTCGATCTGCGCGCTTAGCAATGGAAACCCTATTTCAAGCGTGACGACGAAACCGACTGACAGACAGAGCCTCGTATATTGACGCGTGGACACACCGAACATACGCCCACCTTATGTCTTCGTCCTCGATTTCATTCTGATCTTGAAGCCTCTTGCGAAAATTTGGGAATGAAACCGAATCTAGGCAAAAGCACACAGAAGAGACGCCGCTAGTCTTTCTCTGCTCTATCGTTATTTTCATTGTAGGAAGTTCCAATCTATGGTTCTCCGCTGTAAAACATTTACAAGAACTCGTCTAACTACAACAACTGAAGAGAGTAGAAAGTTAACCTTGGGTCAGAATCTATCCATAAAACTCTTACGATTGGCTAGTTTTTGACCTTGAAGTAGGAATTTTTATTTCTTAGCTCCTTACATCAAGTGGCTTCATGTCTTGTCTGGAGCGATTTCCATTAATTAAAAAAGATCTACCAAAGAGATGTACCAACCAAGTAACGGTTGAAACTGGTACGCTGCACCTGACAGCTGAAAAACTGGTCACCGTGATGTGGCGAAATTTTGTTTCCAAGCATGTAGAGAAGCTGGCCGAAAAATGCATAAGTCAATTCTAGTCAATATATTTGTACTGTTGGACCAGAATTATGCCAGTAATCTCCCTTGGTATTAGAATGTAGGATGTTTTTGTATTACTGACATGGTACAAATATATAAGCTCACACTCTGTGG
The DNA here is from genome assembly GCA_963556195.1 of Sepiola atlantica. Taxonomy (NCBI): domain Eukaryota; kingdom Metazoa; phylum Mollusca; class Cephalopoda; order Sepiida; family Sepiolidae; genus Sepiola; species Sepiola atlantica. The sequence goes on along the minus strand of OY744544.1, from coordinate 4,238,071 downwards.
TATTTGATGAGAAGCTAAATATATAATCTTCTATTATATAAAGGAAAGTTGTCGGTCTGTGTGTCTGCGTAAAAAACTACACAAGACACACCCATAAAGCTGGTATATTGTTTTTACAACATTACCTCGAACAAAATATAGGCACATTTTTTTTTTTAAATATTCATTCTTTTGGGGGCCAGAAGGAACAGAATAAGGCAAGGATGTCGATATTTTGAGCGATTTTTAAAATGTTATTTAGTAATTCGTCAACAATTTTCTTTTCCAATTGTCAAAATAAGTAAGAGAGAGAGAGAGAGAGAGAGAGAGAGAGAGAGAGAGAGAGAGAGAGAGAGAGAGAGAGGGGCAGAGAGGGGAAGGGGGAAAGAGGGGGAGAAGAGAGATGGAAGTGAGAGGGGGGGAGCTGATAGATAGATAGATAGATAGGTAGGTTTAACTCTTCTATTTTGTTGTCTATGCTCCCGGGTAACACTACTAGTAGAATTGAAGGGAAAATACCATCGAATCAATTATATATATATATATATATATATATAATAAAAAATAAGCGGATAATTGTCGGGGGCTCTAATAGTATAATAGTTATAAAAGAAGAAGAAACACTAACCCCCCCCCCCCCCGGAACAAGTTTATAATGGCAAATATAAAACTACTGAGTGGAAAGGCCCGGTTGGGGGGGGGGGGGGGCTGAAGAAACTCGAGAAACAAAAGAAAACCGGGGAAACCAGAAAAGATCGAAAACAAAACGACTCAGCAAAATATATTAAAAGGGTACGTACATCGAGGTTAATAGAAATAAATAAATAAAAAAATCCCGGTGGCAATGCTAGATCAGCTTTTATTAACTTACTAGCAGGGCTACCAAACGTTGCTCGGGCGCGTGTGTTGAATATCGGGTCTGGTGTACCAGGAATAGAACCTGGTAGAAATACATAAAACTTACTTGTACACAGACATGCACCTGGCCGGACGAAGCAAAACCCAATTAGTTAAAACAGACATGGCTGGCTAGAAAATACATATCTGGTGACTTGATGCAAAAGGTACATGTGAAGATCATCTACAAAAGTTATCCGCAGACGGGAATAAATAATAAAATGCCTGGAAGGCAAGAAATCAAATTCTGCGATGCTGTGTTTAATTAGATCATTGGAGCGTTGCCATTTATAATTGCAACAGTTATTTACGGAAATCAGTTCAGGTTTCATGTAAACAGAAGATAAACATTCACTAGAGAAGGGAAATACCTTGGAATAATTTGTGTAAATGAAAATGAGATTTATTGCTATGAAAGAACGCTAATTTCTCTGACATACCCTTACATAGTCCGTCGAATGAATCCATTATTATACTGAACTAGATGAATACTCGTCGCAGGACGAGTAAAATTAATTCCCCGAACCGAAACAGTTTTGCACCACTTTTATGTCACCTTACGAAGATTAAAATCAAGATATAATGTTACTAAACCTTATGTTTAGAATCATTACTCCGATTTTGATCGAATGATTACATGATTTTGATTTGATAAAATGTCTGAAATTTAAGGCTTAAGCTTAAATAATCTGAAGAGGAAAGTGAAATTCAGGGAATCTTGTTTAATTGGTGTCGAATGGCGATGGATCAAATTTAATGACGATGGATCAAATTTAATGACGATGGATCAAATTTAATGACGATGGATCAAATTTAATGACGATGGATCAAATTTAATGCAAATTTGAATTTTCAAATGGGAGATTGTGTTTATATTATGCCCCCCCCCAAACAAACATTTAAAATACTTCAAAAGAAGTGACATGTGGATGAACATTTATTAATTGATGTCTAATACCGGTTGTTAAAATTTCACAAAAATCGGAGACATCTGAATTTTCACAAAGCGCTTTCACTCCCTTTTAAATTTTTTTTTTTTATATCGCTTTTGCATAAAACTAATGATGACGAGAGAGAGAGAGAGAGAGAAAGAGACAGAACGAGAGAGAAAGAGACAGAACGAGAGAGAGAGAGAAAGAGAGAACGAGAAAGAGAAAGAGAGAACGAGGAAGAGGGAAAGAGAACGAGGAAGAGGGAAAGAGAACGAGGAAGAGGGAAAGAGAACGAGAAAGAGGGAAAGAGAACGAGAAAGAGGGAAAGAGAGAGAGAGGGAAAGAGAGAACGAGAAAGAGGGAAAGAGAGAGAGAGAGGGAAAAAGAGAGAGAGAGAGGGGGAAAGAGAGAGAGAGAGGGGGAAAGAGAGAGAGGGGGAAAGAGAGAGAGAAAGGAGGAAAGAGAGAGAGAGAGGGGGAAAGAGAGAGAGAGAGAGGGGGAAAGAGAGAGAGAGAGAGAGGGAAAGAGAGAGAGGGAAAAAAGAGAGAGGGAGAGACAGAGAGAAAGAGACAGACAGAGAAAGAGAGAGAAAGAGACAAATTTTGATTTTGTCTTTATTTTGTTTATATTTAACTGGGTTCCAAACTTTTTTCCAATTCAAACAATTTAAACCAAGTTCTATGTGTGACTCAACGGGTCACCTTTTTTCTTATTATCTATAATACACATAGATACACACATACAACCACAGAGCTGAAAAAAATCACAGCTTCACTTTTCTGTTCGAAGATATTGGATTAATTCTGTCATTCTTGTAGACACATGGGGGGGGGGGGGTCATTCATATGTTCCAACCAAAATAGAAAATGGTAGAAAATGGAGAAGATTCGTTAGACAAAAGAATTATTAATGGAGTTCCAGTCAACTGATATTCGGAATCAATCTTATTTTGGAATCAATCTTACACGCAGATTTTTTTTCTTCTTCGTCCATCATTGATTCGTTTTTCTAAATACATTCCTCCTCTCTCACTTCAAGTAATCTCAAGGTTTCTTTGAGGTGGGATATTCTCCAACATCAAGAGCAAGCATATTGGATCGCACAAAGAATATATTATACCGATATTTATAAAGTCATATACATATATATATATATATATATATATATATATATATATATATATATATATTTCACTCACATATATATATCTCGACGGAAGGAATGGCGATATGACTGCCAGAGGGGCATCAGGCGGTTCTCTGTAACTGCCATTGATCAACAGCGCGAAAGAACAAAAACATCTACAAGTATCCCAGCCGATTTTTCTCAAGATCTTCCTTCTTGCATCCATTGTGGGCTGGTTTGCAAATCTCTCGCAGGACTCCAATGCCATTTACAATTGAGTAAATGTAAGCATGCTACATCCATCGTAGACTAAACAAATTTTGAGTTGTCAAGACCTCATACGTCGAAATCGATGGGAGAGTCCATGATATATGTGTTATAATGAAAACATTCTAGTAGAGAATCCGGGTATGAGAGCTCAATGTAATAAACAGAACAAGAATAAAATAAAATGTAATAACACGAAATTACATATTCATCGATGCAATAATTTATTTCAACCTTGTGGTTGGTATTCAACATAAATTATATAATTCCCCTTTCCTACATACTTATACATTAAATATGCTTCAAATTTCCCCCTCTCTCTAAATATGTATTAGATATGTTTTCTCTCTCTCTCATTATATTTGAATTGTCGAGTGTGAATTCCCCCTTTTTTTAGTTTCAAAAATGTAATCATCTAAATTGGATGCTTGACAATACCACAAGATATTATGTAATTTCGTGTTACTACATTTTAATATATATATATATATATGATAAAATAAACTATTGTTGATAAAGGTTTTTTTTTTACAAATGTTGTTACTTATATATTCGAAACAGTTTTTCATGGTAAACAACTGATGATCCCTTAAATAATGTTAAAACTAGCGTAAATTCTTAGAAGCAAACTAATATAGTGACTGTAAAAAGTAAATTGACTTACAAGCAAAGTAATTTTCCACCGAATGACTTGGGACTAAGGGTTTTTTTTTTCATCTAATAGTTTTAATTGTTGAAAAACTTCCAAGACACACACACATTATATATATATATATATATATCAGTTTTTTGAATTGTATTATAGATTTTGAAAAAAATACAAGAAACGTTATTTTTTTATATATATATTCATAAAATGACTAAAAATCAGGTTTCATGCCTCTAAGACTATTGCTGATATAACAACCTTGTCAAAGAGTTATTTCCTTTCTTTTTTCTCTCCTCATCTTGCTGGTGTCAAAAATCGCAAGTAAATCTACACGTGGTCCCAAAAGGATATTTATCGTTTCATTTCGTTGACGATTTTGAAGAAAGTGAAGATTGCAGATCTGTGTAAGGCGCGGCTACGCTGATATGAATTAGAAAGGAGTGAAAAAACGTTTTCTTAAGAAAACGTTTTGTTTTTTCCCAAATTATATATATATATATATATATATATATATATAATATAAATAACATGATTATTTTTATTTACACAGACATGTACAAAATCTGCGACACTGCCATGTCGATGTTATCGATCAACAGTTATTATAAACTGAGATCTTATCAGGCAGAGTTAAAATCCGATCTTAACCTCAGATTACTTTGGATTACTACCCTGTGGATGTTTTACCTGGATTATTATCATCATTAATATGTATAAATAACTATATGAGAGAGAGAGAGAGAGAGAGAGAGATATCCTAAACTAATGAATGGATCATTATGAATTTTGGAATATATATTCTCGGCATCCCAGTGAGTAACATGGGCACACTACGAACGAAAACGTGCTAAAAGCACGGTTGAAATCTATAAACTATCGAAGAATTTGTAAATAATCCCAAGTTCGTCCAATATGGCCGCCAAGTTTCACGTTTTAGATCGACCAGAATGTGTTGAACGAAAAACGAACCCTTCACAGAAAGCAATAACATTTACAAGTCTTAATAAAAAAATATTTCTTAACACTAAATACCTTTTTATACTTAATTTAAAATTTTGAAATAAAATAGTATATTGATAATTACACACGGCTTTGCTTCGTTTCTCCAGGTCAACAATTCTGTTTTTCTATCGCATCGTCCGACATTTTTCCCCCCTAAAAGCGATAACACTTTTACTAATTAGTACATTGATTTTACTTTAAAAAAACAAACCCTTTCTACTATCATAATATACACAATATATATACAATATCTACATCTATATAAAGTTATTTTACCATCTTTTTTTTTACTTTTCTGTGTGGAAGCACCGTTAGTAGGATCACTCATGAAACACACAAAAAGCTTTATCTTTAGCACAATATCAATTTTCGAAATAGTTTGGACTTGTAATTTCTAAATAAAAATGGGGGAAAGGGTAATTCTATTATACCGACAAGCTTATGTCTTTCCCGGCCACAGTGAAAAAAAAAAAAAAAAAAAAAAGAACCAATGTTTTTAAGGCCTAATCTTAATTCTAAATATAATTCTATAATAATAGCAAGATGGCCGAATACCACAGACCCCATGAGATATTGTTAATTAAATGGGTAACATTGGATGCATTTATTTAAAGGTTTAAATACTGTAGAATCACTTAGAAGACAAAGGGAAAGTTAATGTGTACTGCAACCTTTGCTGCACAGGATACAATGGGTTGAATTTTTTTTAAAAATGTCAAGGTCGCGGAACTTTCAAGAGAAATATTCGAGTTTTCAAGAAACTAGGAAAAATTTGTAAAAAAATTATTTAAAGAATTAAATTTTAAAATAAAATCTTTCAAAGTGGTTGATTATTTACAATTGTTCATTGAAATTAAAATCGTTTGTTTACGGGATTTTAACTTTACACTTTTTTTGTTGTTTTTCTTTACTGTTTTGAAGTAGAAATTAAAAATTTCAAAGAAATTACAAGAAAATAAAGTAACGATGTTCACAACAACAATGAAAAAAAAAAAACCCACGGAAATCTATGTTTATCTACGGAATAAAACGATGAAATAAAATTTTTTTAAAAAGCGGAGACTTTTATTCGTAAAGATGCGTCCGTTCAATCTGCGCGCTTAGCAATGGAAATGGACAAACGGGATAACAGAACCTCGCACAGACAGAGCCGATAACAATTATATCCCTGCCTTAAACGTGACAGACTTACCAACGGACGGAACTTTTTATTTAGATGCTTAGACGCATTTAATATATACGTACGCACCATGACAGACCAAAGAAAATGCCAGTTAAAATTTTAGCGTGACAGACAGCTTCGTATAGAATGAATGCAGCTAAAATAAGATACGTCAGTTCAATCTGCGTATTTAGATATGATAATAATATTTCAAACTTAAGCATGACAGACCAAAGAAAATGTTATTTTAAACTTAAGCATGACAGACCAAAGGAAATGCTATTTCAAACTTAAGCATGACAGGCCAAAGGAAATGCTATTTCAAACTTAAGCATGACAGACCAAAGGTAATGCTATTTCAAACTTAAGCATGACAGACCAAAGGTAATGCTATTTCAAACTTAAGCATGACAGACCAAAGAAAATGCTATTTCAAACGTAAGCATGACAGACCAAAGAAAATGCTATTTCAAACTTAAGCATGACAGACCAAAGAAAATGCTATTTTAAACTTGAGCATGACAGACCAAAGAAAATGCAGCTAAAGTAAGATGCGTCCATTTAATCTGTGTTTAGAGATTGAAATGCTATTTGATACCTTTGCGTGACAGACTGACGGATCGTAGACATTCGGGGACGCATCTCAGCGAATTTAAAATCAACCCAACGAACAATGAAGGAGTTAATTAGAAGGAAAGCATTCATCTTCGGAAACGTTTATCTTGTAAACACAATCGAAGTCCGCGGAGGAGGCGGACCCCGAGCAAACACGGGGCGGAAAAGCTTTCCTCCGAAAAACAAACAGTTTCTTTATTTTTCATTTTTTTTTTCTGCCAGAGAAACAATATATTATTACGATTTTATGTAAGTATACACGCCGTATTAAGAATAGATAAATATTGAAAAAAAAAAAAAAGAGAAAAGAAGCTCAAAATAATGATTGAAATTTCGCAAAACAAACATTGAGTTCAATAATTATCATAACAAATAACAATGTTCACACAATGCACGGAAAAAAAAAGAATCTATTTTAAAATATTCACATAAAATGTTGAAATTAAATATACACACATATGTGCGTGTGGAGAGAGAGGGAGGTGAGAGAGGGGGAGTAGATTGGAGTGTGTGCGGTTTGTTTTTATGGCGTACTGTGTGATCAACAAATGCGAGAGGAGGAGGAGATGGTAAAGGGGGAGAAGGAGAGGGCGCCGAGAATAAATAAGATGAGGAAGGGGACAGCAAAGGGCGAAAGAAAAAGAGAAACAACGCAGTGGGGGGAAAGAAGGCGACAGCGAAAGAGGGGGGGCGACAGCGAAAGAGGGGGGGGGGGGGAAGGCGACAGTGAAGGAAGGGGGGGGAAGAAGGCGACAACGAAGGAAGGAGAGGGGGAAGAAGGTGACAGCGAAGGAAGGGGAGGGGGAAGAAGGCGACAGCGAAGGAAGGGGAGGGGGAAGAAGGCGACAGCGAAGGAAGGGGAGGGGGAAGAAGGCGACAGCGAAGGAAGGGGAGGGGGAAGAAGGCGACAGCGAAGGAAGGGGGAGGGGAAGAAGGCGACAGCGAAGGAAGGGGGTGGGGGAAGAAGGAGACGGCAATGTGTGTGTGTGGGGGGGGGGGAGAAGCGGACAGCAAATGGAGAAAGATCAAGTGTAGAACAGATACTACACCTTGCTCCTAGCTAAAAAGGCCAAAGAGAGTGTCTATATTTACTCCCCCCCCCTCACGAGGGCAGAATTAGACGCAAGGTCGGGTTTAATGTAAAATGTAAAATTCAGCTCCACATAAAGGGGAACTGTATTGAGACAAAAGTAAAAACTGCCTCAGTCTAGAAGGATCTCTTCACCATTGACCGAGGACAGAAAAGATGCAAAACCAGAACAGATACTACACTCTGATTTCAGCCAAGGATGTACTTTCAATTACAAACAATTTCATTCACTATCTTTTTAACAACAGCAATACGTTGCCATGCTAGGTGAGCCCCAATCATCAGCATCGTCAACAACCACAAAGAAGCAACAGATTATCATCAGCAGCAGCATGACTAGAACTGTTACGTTCATATGACTTTTATTCGCATGCGCATAGAACTCTGCAAAACTTTTTAATAAGTATATTTTTAGATTAACATATTCCTGAATCACTACCCCCCCCCCTCAAATGAAATTCTACTTCTTTTGGGCGATTGCATATGAACACCCTGAAAACTTGATGGCAAGAAATAAAACATAAACAATATATAAATTTAACGTAAAATGATCCCAATTCCGGGTCATTCTAACTTTTTAGAGCATTAACCAAATTTTTCTCCCACTAACCCTAAACCCTAGTGGCTAAAAAAAAAGCACCACAAAGAAAAAAAAACGCACTGACTTCTCTCTCAAAGCAAAAAAAAAAAAAAATTGAGTAATGCCCTAAAACGCTAAAATTGCCAAGAAATGAGGGATCATTGTACGTTAAATTTATATGCGAAATTATCCCCATCTCTAATTTTTGGGGTTTTTTTTTTCCCCGACAAGTTTTTCAGGGTATTCACACGTAATCGTCTAAAAAACGTAGAATCTCATGGATCTAAATGAATAAATGCTAAGTTTTTATTTTATTTTTATTTATAACACTTATATTACCATCAAAACGGGTAACTGTTATCAAAATCTATAATACAAGTCTTTTGAAATACTGTATATATAGTAGAGAGTAAAGACCCAAACAGTTATTTGTATGCCTAATTTGCATAATTATTTTAAAAACAGTCTAAAATAAATTAATGTTTGTTGCTACTGATTTGTATTTTTATTGTCCTATTATCATATATATATATATATATATATATATATGCAATAGTTTTGTCGATATTAAGTGATTTGATATAAAAAAAGAAATCATCCGAACCCTTTTTAAAATATTATGATCATTAATTTTCAAAGTAGGTAATTTAAATGAAAACTATTGTGTGTTTTTATTACAATAGACTTATAGTAAAGATATGTAATATTTGTGTTTAATGTAAATCGCTCCAGACAAGGCATGAAGCCACTTGATGTAAGGAGCTAAAAAGAATATAATCTATATATTAAAACCAAAACTTAGAGCGAGATATCTCTACAAAGTCACTATCCGCTCATGCATGGAGTATTGTTGCCACATCTGAGGCATCATCCACTAGTCACTCCCTCTTAGACAAGGTCCAAAAAAGAGTCGCCAACTTGATAGGCCTCTCACTATCCACCAAGCTCCAGCCCCTGTCCCATCGCCGCAATGTTGCTTCCTTGTGCCTGTTTTACAAGTACTTCAATGGATTGTGCTCTGATGAGCTTGCTGCTCTGGTGACCCCACGATGCAAATTCACTAGACCAACCCGACAATCTGTCAAATCCCATCGATTCACTGTGGAGGTCTCCAAATGCCGAAGAGCTTTCTACTCCAACAGCTTATTTCCTCGTGCTGCTGAACCCGGGAACCCCCTTCCTGCTCCCTGTTTTCCTGACATGCAGAAATTTAAAACTAATGTAAACAGACATCTCGCTGTGCAGCTCTTAACTTAGAATGTAAGTTTGGGGGGATCATCCTAATTCCCAGTAACCCATTACGTCTACAGTGGTGGCCTGCCTTGTTTGGGGGTGAACTATGCTAAAAAAAAAAGAAGTTTTGATCTGTCTGGGTCGAGAGTGAGATATTCAGTTGATCCGTATCGGGTGGAGAAACAAGACCTTCGCGCCCACCAGAAAGAAAAAAACATCTAGACCTCTTCCTTCCTCGTGTGATTATCGTCAACCATTAATTACTTATTGGTTGGCAAGGAGGGGTAGAGAAAGAGGGGAGCGGATGAGAAACGAAGCAATAAACACGGGAACTAATTATGTAGACGCTAAGGTATTATTATTTTTTTTAATCATTATTTTTTTAAGACCCGCAGGTAATGGAGCCGGTGGGAGGGGGGTAACCTGACCACAAATCACTCTCATGTAATACAGCCATCGCTTGGTTCTGGGTGGCTTTAACTGTACAATTAATTCCGTGTGTGTGCGTGTTATAGTCGGGATTTGGTGTGTCTGTCGCATGACATTCTATATAACATTCGAGGCAACTTCATGGCACAGCCGAGAAGCACGACTATTGACAAACATTTGCCTTACAGACATTTTGGAAGGAAATTAAGTCGACTGTATTTGAAAATACATAGAATAACATTTTTTTACGTACACCTAAGGACAAGGCGATCACTTTCCATCAGACGAAGAGACGTCGGTAGTCCTTATTTATTTGCCATAGGATTGTGACGGTGGTCAAGTGGATAACGACACGGACTGACGATCTGGGTGTGCCAAGCTCGAATCCAGTCGGTTCCATAATATAACTTTCACTTAGGGATGCTGGCAACCTTCACGAGGGATCCTGCTAAAAAGCGCAAACAACAGAACCAAGCCGGTCAACAAAGTTGAAATATCGATACTTGATTTGGACTAGCCTATTTTTCTCGTTTTTTTTCTGTACACTAGTGTACCGTGTTGATTAACACGAATTTACTTTATTAACTTGCCTCCCCACGAGAGCAAAGTTGAACACCAGGTCATATTTTAATGTGAAAAAAAAAAAAAAAAAAAAAAAAAAATCACGCTCTCCGAAAGGAGCACCCCTGGATTGGCACAACAAGCAAAAATTAAAAAAAAATTTCACCTTCGAGGACAGAAAAGAGTATGTCACACTTTGCCCCTAGCCAAAATCCATTACATGATTTTGATTCTAGAAAACGTCTAAAATTTCAGGCTTAAGCTTAAAGGTGTCTTAAGAAGAAATTGAAATTCAGGGAATCTTGCTTAATTGGTACCTAATGACTATGGATCAGATTTAATGAAATAATTGAATTTCAAATCAGAAGTTGTGCACTACCATAAACCCGTTAAAATATTTCCATTTAAGCCTGAAATTTTAGACATTTTCTAGAATCAAAATAATGTCATGGATTTTGATCAAAATTGTAACACAGATTCTAGACATAAGGATTAGTAGCATTATATATTGATTTTAATATTCGTAAGGGACATAAAAGTGGTGCAAAACTGTTCTGTTTGGGGAATCAATTTTGCCCGTCCTGGGACGGGTAATCTAGTCAGTAAAAAAACAATACAATAGTCTGCAACAAAAGCTATGGCACCTTTACCAAAGATGTAACGTCATATTGTCAAATACTTTTCAGATTGTTCAAAGGCCTCGTTTGTTGGTTGGGTCAAGCTTTACTTTGAAATAGAATGTTTTATATACGTCCACGCATCTCTATAAAAGGCTGCGTCCGTCATTCCCTCCATCTGTCACGTTTCAGCACGAAATAGCCTTTTCATCGCTAAACGCACAGATTGAATGGACGCATCTTACAAATACCCGTTTGTGTTACTATCGGAATATATTTTGATTACTTTGAAGTGTTTAGGAGCCAGACTTGAACTTATTAAAAGGTTACTATTATTGCTAAACAGTGGGTCAATCAGACTATGTTTGCCTATGTTACTTAGTTTGATCGACAGGGCTTGACTCCGGGGTCATGTTGTCTCATGTGCGAATAGTCCATCCTTTGATGCACTCAAGTCGCTAGACATATAGATCTAACATATAAAGTTATCTTGTCGGATTTTCAAAGTCAGACACAAATAAAAATCGTCTGAAATATCGATACTTGATTCGGACTAGCCTATTTTCTCGTTTTTTTGTTCTGTACACAAATATTTTTTTTATTTTACTTATTTTTTTCCGAAAAATACTTATTCCTGATAAAAAAAAAAATTAAGTTATATATAAATGTCTTTAATGTTTTTAAATGCTATGTGCCAATTTATCCCAGACAAAAAAAGTGACTTTAATCTTTGACTTTATCTGCGTTTAGTTAGAAAGTTATTTGAACAATAAATTATTTAAAAACTTAATTTTTTTTTTCTAAGCAAAAAATTTCTTTTTAAAGAATATTCGATTTGAGAGACTTTTACAATCTCTTAGCCACAAAGGTTTATACAAAGTAGGAAATTGTCGGAAAGACATTTTTGAGAATTAAAAAAAAAAATAGATAAAGTTTGAGGGGGGGGGCAACACAAAACGAACAAAATAAGTCAAATGAAGGAAAAAAAAAGAGGAAAAAAAGGACGAAATGAAGAAAAAGTCGAATGAAGAGAGAAAGAAACAAAAAGAAACGAAGGAGAAAAATGAAAGATATAAAAAAAAATGGAAAATGAAAAACAGATCAAATGAAAAAACAAAAAAAAAAATTCAATGAAAAAGAAAAAAGTTAACAGAAATTAAACGATAAAAGAATTAAAGAGGAAATAATGAAAAACAAAACATGAAAAAAAAAAAACGAGGGGAAAAAATGAACCCCCCCTCCCCGAAAATTAACATAAAATGAAAAAAAAAGAAAAAAGATGAAAGAAAAGGATAAAATACGAAAATGAGATGAAAGGAAAAGAAATATATTTCTTTCTTTTTCTCTATAAATAACACAATAAAGTCATTCCGTGCATTTGTTTATTTCATTTCCAAATTCGTTTTAATAACGGGGGGGGGGGGGAGGCGTAAATACAGACTTCAATTTTCACATTCCTGTCGGACAACAAAAGTTTTAATTGAGACCAAATAAAAAACAAACACTTAAAGAATAAATATATTTTTTCCTAAAGTGTGTAAGTCGAGCCTTTGCTTTGAAATACACGAAAATAAACTCAAATTAAATAAAAACAGACATGTATGTTCGTTATCTTGTGAGAAATGTGCTTTTAGCGCGAGAAGAAGGTCGCCCAGTGTGTTGTTCCACCTTATCGGAACTTTTTATTTTAAGGGCAACTTAATTAGAGCCAACAATGAGACGCCCCCGCCTCCATCCCCGTAAAAAAGGGGACTTAGTCATGTTGATGAAAGATTTGTTCTAAGTGGTTAAGATCGGGAAGTCAGTTAAACAGAACAGCCTCATTTAGTTGGGAGAAAAGCCCCTCCCCGATATTTTTTTTTAATTGAAAAAGGAAACTAAATGCTTCTTCAAAGATTTCCTTTTAACTATTTGCCAGTCGAAATAGTTTATTGAAACACTGTTTGAGGGGTATATATATATATATATATATATATATATATATATATATATATATATATATATATATATACACACACATACATGGTGGCCCAAAAGTAGGTTTACGGTTATTAAACTAAATATTTAACCTATTTAAAGTATTTCGAATAACCTAGTTAAAAAACTTCAAATATTAAATGATAACTGTAAACCTACTTTTGGGTCACCCTGTGTGTATATATATATATATATATATATATATATATATATATACACACACACATTTTAGAGTCATCTGACGAATGGCTTACAGCGTGAAACCAGTGGCGGTGAAAGCGGTGACCAATTAGTACATAAAAAAATCGTCCTGATAAAGCAATCGTACGTTCATGAAAATGTAGCCAATACAAAGTTTATTTCAAAATTGTATGGTTGCAACTGGTAGAACTTAATATCTCCTATCAAGTGTCACGTAATTGGACGCCGTTTAAACGCAGCTTGACATTAGATGACTAATAAAACATTGTTCAGTTTCATTGGTCTACTAATTGCAGCGATAGTAGCAAGGAGGTATGAACCCCAATTACGTGTAAATCTAGTCTACCTTACTAATTCACTCAAAGCTATGAGAAAAAGAGATTGATTCATGCCTTGCCCAATCATGTGAGAGGAAATCATTTTGCAGGTTCAAACTCACGTCATCTGGCATTCCCTAATTCTAAGTACTGATTCTGCTTAAAATTAGTGATCCGACAAGAACTTGTGTTTCAATGTAAAGTGCCATAAGTTTTGAATCAATGGGTGACATTAAAAAAGAAACATTTAAATGATGTTATTTGAAAAATTCCCAGAAATGTTGACGTTTTTTTTGTAGACTTGATCCATTAACTAAAAAGCTTTTCTCTATTTCAGAATTTAGAAAAAAGTTGGCTGCTCTTAGCAGATAATGTTCTTGACCGTTTGGCCAAGATCAAAGTGTAGTATCTGTTCAGATGGATCTGGTATTGCCTTGACCTTCGGGGCTTGATTTACGGCGGTCTATGGGTCTGTCCTGTGCAGTTCTAGGAGGTCCACCCTCCCAGACTTCGCCTCCCCTCTTTGGGGAGGAGTAAGTTTATTGCTTACTGCCTGAGGCGCTCCTACCGGGGAATGCCGACAGGGCTGCCCAGGCAATTTTTAAACCCCACTTTCCCGACCCGACCTTGGGTCACATCTTACTTGTGGGAGTAAGATAAAAACTGGCCTTGTGCCTAACTCCTGGAGAGGAGTAAATCAATACTCTTAGCAGATGTTTACATTCAGGTAAGTGGTCATAATTCTATTTCAATTCTTTTTCTGTTCCTTAAGCTTAAGCATTACGTGTAGGTTGAATGGTAATTATCATCATCATCATATTCGTTTAGCGTCCCTTTTATATGCTGGCATGTGTTGGACGGCTTTAAGAAATTGAATTCCAAAGTAACCTATCTCTGGCCACGTCTATCTATCTCCCTTTCTCTCATGTCCATTTTTATCACTTCCTCCCATGTTTTCCTTGTCATTCTCCTGTGAACTGAACCTGCTATGTCAACTGTTCTACATCTAACCCATAAACTTTCACCCATTCTCTCAACGAGGCCATACCAACGAAGTTTTATTCTTCTGCACATCTCCCTATACTGTTCTCCCTATCTTCCTCTTAGGTCATCAGATCTAAGCCTGTCTTTAAGACTCACATCATCCATCCATTGTACAATTCTCACATCATTCCTCTCCATGCAACGCATGTCCTCGACTTTCACTGGACACGTCTTAATATCTGTTACTATTTTGTTTAAACCCTTTCACTCCCACTTGGGTTTAAGTATGCTTAATGGGATATCAGCGTAGACGACGAAACACGTGTCTGTGGATAATCATATTTTATCAATATATACACTCTCATATGGGAGGGGGGGGGGGGTGATCACACCGGTGACGGGAAAAAATTCTCACCTAGTATTAAGGTAAACTCTTCCCATCCCTCAAATTGCTAACGAATTAATGTCTGCAGTTAATAAAATATACAGTTCGGTGACAGTTGTTAGTTGTATTTTTGTTTAATTTCCGATTTTGGGGCGATTTTCGAAACGTCACGTGGTCACCTCTTCAGCCATTTTCATTTTTTTTTTTTTAATCCTAACGTGATGTCTTCTACCCTACTTTTTGATTTATGTTAAAAACGATTTAAAATAAGTTTTATTTTTGTGATTAAACTTATCTAGGTAGGTAGAAGAGTAACTTATATTGCCTTTGGTAACATTTATTTGTTGCCGTATATTTCGTATGTTTTAGTAATTAGTTTTACTAATATAAAATATTTTGGTTTGAAATTGTGTACATAAAATAAAACCATAGTTTTTTTTAAAGGGTCATGTTTATAAATTAAAAGGAAATGAGCCATTAAACTTCCTTTTAACTCATAAGCATGACCCATTAAACTTCCTTTTACTCATAAGCATGGCCCATTAAACTTCCTTTTACTCATAAGCATGACCCATTAAACTTATTTTTTACTCATAAGCATAACCCATTAAACTTATTTTTTAACTCATAAGGATGACCCATTAAACTTTGAAAGCTTTTGTAGTCTTTGCATGCTGACGTGAGGGGGTGGGCGTAACGAGACTGAAAAGTTGGTAAGTGATCAGATGAGTTCATTTTACTTGCAAGAACCGTTTCACTCAATTCGTAAATTAAGTGGAATAAAGTTGCAAAGATTACCGACTAAAGTGGGGTTAAAACACGAATTGAGAAGGAATTAAAATCTGTAATCGGTAAAAAAAATTTTAAAATAAAATAACTAAAATTAAAAAAAAAGGTTTAAATTAAAAAAAATAAAAGATTAAAGAGAGCGAGAGAGGTAATAAATTTATCAAGAGGAATGCCACCAGCGAAAAAGAGTGGGGGGTACCTCAAAAGAAAGGGGGAGAAATGGGATCAGAGAAGGGGGAGTAAAAGAGGGAGGGGTAACAACGCTACACGAGAAAAGGGAGAGCATAAAGCAAAGGAGACAAACGGAAACAGAGAAAAAGGAGAGAAAAAAAGGGGCACCACTAGAGGGGAAAGAGAGCCAGGGCGCAAACGCTACAGAAGGAAGGTAGTAAAGGGAGAAAAGGGGAAAGAAAGGGGACCAGAAAAAAGGAGAGTAAAGAGAGAAAAGGGTCCAGGGGAAAGGGAGAGGTGGGGATATAAGTGAGAGAAGGGGGGAAAGTGACCGGAGAAAAGGGCGATCAAGGAGGCCAAACTGGACCAGAAAAAAGGAGAGCAAGGGGAGAAAAGGAAGAGCAAGGAGAGAAAAGGGAGAGCAAGGAGAGAAAAGGAAGAGCAAGGAGAGAAAAGGGAGAGCAAGGAGAGAAAAGGGAGAGAAAGGGGTGAAAAGGGAGCGTAGGGGGAGAAAAGGGAGAGAAAGAGGAGAAAAGAGACTAGAGAACAGGGAGAGCAAGGAGATAAACATTATCAGGGAAAATGGAGAGCAAATATGGAAACGTGACCAGAAAAAAACGGAGATTAAAAATAACTGATAAAGAAATTGGCAAGAGGAACAAGTACGGTGAGAAAGAGAGAGAGAAAGAAAGAGAGAGAAAGAAAGAGAGAGAGAGAAAGAGAGAGAGAGAAAGAGAGAGAGAGAAAGAGAGAGAGAGAAAGAGAGAAAGAGAGAGAGAGAAAGAGAGAGAGAGAAAGAAAGAGAGAGAGAAAGAAAGAGAGAGAGAGAGAAAGAGAGAGAGAGAGAGAGAGAGAGAGACACACACACAAAAAGAGACAGAGCGAGCTCTTTAAACTCATGAAACATTATATTTATTGTTAGATATTTTCCTTAATTTTCCCTTTAAGTTTTTATTGAAATTTTTAAATTAAAAATGACAAAATAAATGAAGTATTTATCATTGCTGGAGATTTTATTTTACACCTTCGATTTAAGCGCTGACTAGAGTCGGGAAAAGATTAGTCCTGGTTTACGTGCCGCAGATAACCTACATTTGTGTGCACTCCACGCAAAACACGTACAACATCGAATGGAACTTCAAGCCGTTTTAAAAGTGAAGCGAAAAATTAAACAAGCAAGAGAAAAAGAAAAGTATCTCTTAATTAATAGAACGCCATGAGCATATTTTGTTCGTCGGCCATATTTACAATGACGGCTATCTCGATGGGAAGGAGATTAAAATCTAAAGTCGAAACAGTTTTTGTTTTTTGGTTTTTGCCGCAAAAGTATAAGGTTTAAAGCTATCGCATATCGATCTCAAATTGGAGAGGAGAGCTTACACACCAGATAAGAGACATCAAAGAAAAGGGAATTAACTTAATTAATGCAACATTGCGATGCCAAGGGACATTGCTTAATAGTTTCACGATTTCACCTGTGTAGGACATTCGATACCCGTGGTCCCGGTTTCGATTCTCGGCGTGGATGGGTTAGTTGTGTCTAAATCACGCTGAAGAGTCATGGCGAAACATCTGTAGATGTATTAGCTCTTTATTACTAATAGATCGGACGAATATTTAATATAATTAGATCCTTCCTATCCAACAGAAATATCCAGGTTGCCCTCGATGGCCGTTCATCCAAACAACATGACATAAATGCAGGTGTACCCCAGAGATCGATCCTTAGACCATATCATTCCTGATTTTCATTAACGACCTCCCTGATGACATTGTGTCTGAGATGGGTATATTTGCTGACGACATTACACTCAAACCGTCATGTGAATATAACGGATGCGCACATATCCGAGGCAATGGCTGAATCCTTAGAAAGTGACCTCCAGTCTGTAATGGAATGGGGTCATAAATGGATGGTAACATTTAATGCTGCTAAGACAAAGCTCCTTTCCTTCAATAGCTACAAGAAACCTCTTCAACCACCGATTGCTATGGCAAATAACCCCCTACCTAAGAGTCCAACGTTCAAACTCCTAAGCCTAACAATCAGAGGTAACATGAATTGGAACAAATACATAGAAGACATTGCCAAGGCTGCTGAAAAGAAGGTGGCCTCCCTTTACCTTGTTAGAAAACTTATCACACCTGACAGTATTCTATATCCCTACAAAGACAATTCGCCCATGCATGGAGCATTGTCATCACATCTGGGCTGGTGCACCATCCACTAGCCTCTCTCTCTCAGACAAGGTCCAAAAAAAGTCTCTAATCTAATAGGTCCCTCACTATCCACCAAGCTCCAGCCCCTGTCCCATCGCCGCAATGTTGCATCCTTGTGCTTGTTTTACAAGTACTTCAATGGAACCAACCCGACAACTTGCTAAATCCCTTCTATTCACTGAAGGTCCCTAAATGCTGGAGAGCCTTCTACTCCAATAGCTTCTTTCCTCGAGCTGCTAGCCTTTGGAACTCCCTCTCTGCTCCCTGTTTCCCCGACTGTACCGACATGTACAAATTTTAAACTAACGTGAACAAACATCTAGCTGCACAGTTCCCAATTTAGGGTGACCCCTTTTTAATTCTCAGTAGCTCTTTATGTCTACAGTAGCAACTTGCCTTGTTTGGGGTGAACTCAGTTAAAAAAAAAAAAAAAAAAAAAAAAAAATCGAGCACTCTGGTAGCAGAGAAATGTAAACAAAAGAAAAATGCTTCTACTATTAATACTACTACTACTACTAAGTAGCCAGTGAATTGGGGCAAGGGAAAGATGCCGGGCTGCGATACTTGTGATTCCGGTTTCGATTTTCGGTATTTATGGGATGGTTGTGTCTAAGCCATACTGAAGAGTCATAATGACGATGAAACAGCTGTCTGTGGATGACCTGAGTTTAAGTTTAATTACTAGGTAATAAGGTGGCATTCCGATAGTGCTTGATACTAAAGTAGTTATTAGTAGAGCTGGTGTATATTTTTCTTTATATGAATATATGAAGCGCCCCCCCCCCCCCTTAGAGCCCCTGCCTTATTCAGTTGATTAAGGTAATAGCTATGTCAATGTAAACCAACAGAAAAGCAATATTTTTTTTAATATTGGAAATTCATGTCCAACACAATATGTTATTTATTAAGCTGCCTTTTTTGTTGGTGGTGCTATTGTTTGTGCAGTTAATATTACTAAACAAAGACAAGCAAGTATTTAGTCTACGGGGCTGGATATGAACAAAGAATATCACAAAGTGAAAAATGAGACTTGAACTGCCTAACAAAGACGTCGTTTTGAATATCATTTTTTACACAACTGCATCTAAATATTACGACAGAAGCATCTCTAAGAAGCTACGTCAGGTTTAAGTTTGTAATAGCATTTACGTTGGTCTGTCATGCCTAGGTTTGAAATAGCATTTTCGTTGGTCTGTCATGCCTAGGTTTGAAATAGCATTTTCTTAGGTCTGTCATGCCTAGGTTTGAAATAGCATTTTCTTAGGTCTGTCATGCCTAGGTTTGAAATAGCATTTTCGTAGGTCTGTCATGCCTAGGTTGGAAATAGCATTTTCTTAGGTCTGTCATGCCTAGGTTGGAAATAGCATTTTCTTAGGTCTGTCATGCCTAGGTTGGAAATAGCATTTTCTTAGGTCTGTCATGCCTAGGTTGGAAATAGCATTTTCGTTGGTCTGTCATGCCTAGGTTGGAAATAGCATTTTCTTAGGTCTGTCATGCCTAGGTTGGAAATAGCATTTTCTTAGGTCTGTCATGCCTAGGTTGGAAATAGCATTTTCTTAGGTCTGTCATGCCTAGGTTGGAAATAGCATTTTCTTAGGTCTGTCATGCCTAGGTTGGAAATAGCATTTTCTTAGGTCTGTCATGCCTAGGTTGGAAATAGCATTTTCTTAGGTCTGTCATGCCTAGGTTGGAAATAGCATTTTCTTAGGTCTGTCATGCCTAGGTTGGAAATAGCATTTTCTTAGGTCTGTCATGCCTAGGTTGGAAATAGCATTTTCTTAGGTCTGTCATGCCTAGGTTGGAAATAGCATTTTCTTAGGTCTGTCATGCCTAGGTTGGAAATAGCATTTTCTTAGGTCTGTCATGCCTAGGTTGGAAATAGCATTTTCTTAGGTCTGTCATGCCTAGGTTGGAAATAGCATTTTCTTAGGTCTGTCATGCCTAGGTTGGAAATAGCATTTTCTTAGGTCTGTCATGCCTAGGTTGGAAATAGCATTTTCTTAGGTCTGTCATGCCTAGGTTTGAAATAGCATTCTCTTAGGTCTGTCATGCCTAGGTTTGAAATAGCATTTTCGTTGGTCTGTCATGCCTAGGTTTGAAATACTATTTTCGTTGGTCTGTCATGCCTAGGTTTGAAATACCATTTTCGTTGGTCTGTCATGCCTAGGTTTGAAATAGCATTTTCGTTGGTCTGTCATGCCTAGGTTTGAAATAGCATTTTCGTTGGTCTGTCATGCCTAGGTTTGAAATAGCATTTTCTTAGGTCTGTCATGCCTAGGTTTGAAATAGCATTTTCGTTGGTCTGTCATGCCTAGGTTTGAAATAGCATTTTCGTTGGTCTGTCATGCCTAGGTTTGAAATAGCATTTTCGTTGGTCTTTCATGCCTAGGTTTGAAATAGCATTTTCTTAGGTCTATCACGCTTATGTTTGAAATAGCATTTTTGTTGGTCTGTCATGCCTAGGTTTGAAATAGCATTTTCGTAGGTCTGTCACGCTTATGTTTGAAATAGTAATTTCACTGTGAAACGCACAGCTTCAAATCGACGCAGCGTTGTTGCTTTATGCGCATTCAAATGCTGCGCTATTTTACACTGCATACTTGACACCCGGGCAACACTAGATAGTTTTGCGCGTAAATATTGAGAAATTTCGCACTCGAAGTGTCGCCATTGTTGTTGTTGCCCGTCACGTTAATCCCCGATTTTACATCGAGATAAAATGTGATTATCATCATCTGTGTAATTCAGATAAATAATTAATTATCCGCAAAGTTTTTTTGTTTTTTTTCTTTCTTTCAATTTTTATCGCTAAAAATGATGAATGTGGAACGTTTACAAGATGGAAAGATCCATTTGCTAGTTTATCTTTCATCATCTTAATTAGAATCAATTTACACGCACTGTCTTCGTAATGATATCTAGATCATGGGGTTCCCAAACTGGGGGCCACTAGATGGAATTAGGCATACCGCAAAAGATTAAGACTATCTTTTGTGAAAAAGTACAAATTGTATTGATTAAAAATTGTATTGATTATATATAAAAAAAAATTAAAACACATCTTAAGATGCGTCCATTCAAGCTGTGTGACAGACCAACAATCTGTGTGACAGACCAACAAAGCTGTTCTTCCAATTTATGATCTACCAAATGGTTTCTAATCCAATATGTGATCTACGCATTAATTAAATTTCTCAGAAACTCAAAATAAAATTTGTTTGTCCCAGAACTCAAAAATCTCTATGTCTACATATAGATAGATATCTACATATAGATCTACCTATATCTATATCTACATATAGATATAGGTAGATATAGATCTATATCTACATATAGATCTATATCTTTCTATATATCTATATCTATATATATCTATATCTATATATATCTCTATATATCTATATATAGATCTATATATATAATAATGTGTGTTATTGTTTTGGCGAGTGACAAATGAATGAATTCAGATACCCACGGTGAAGCATTTCCTGAATGCTAAGAGTTAGTTCTCTGACGGTGTGTCACCCCCTATATGGGGGAGCGTTTATATTTATAAAACATAATATATAATTATCCACGAACACGTGTTTCGCTTTGATACAGCTTATCAGTGTGGCTGACCTTAGCGACATTCGAAACCACAACCAGTCATTGCAGTCCAACACTCACCGTCTGGCTACAAAACGTCGCCACAACTAAAGGGACATTTTACCTCCCTCTTAGCATTTAGGAAATGCTTCATTGTCGATATCTGAATTTGTTCATTTGTCACTATTGCTAAAACAATAGCAAAAATGTATACATTTATGTGCGATAAAATATCCCCCTAGTTCAAGCGCAGTTTCGTGGCCCGACAGTAAAAGTGCCGGACTGCAGTGACTGGTCGCGGTTTTTAATCTCGTTAAGTTACACCATGCTTATGAGCCAGCCCTATTACGGGGACAAACATGCCTGTGGAAATATAATATATATAGAAATATATATATAGATGAAAGATGAGAAAAAAAATTGTAAAGATACAATATTTATTAGAACATCAGAAGTTCAAAGCAAGGAGCTTCATATTCTTAATCCATGGATTTTCAAAAATAAACTCTTTATCGGAGGATAGAGAAAAAAACCGACAATGTAATTGTAAATATTATCGGAAACATTAAACTTTGAAAATTTTACAAAAAATAAAATAAAATGAAGACCAAAAGGTACAGAGTCTTATGTTGAGATGATAGCATAGAGTCAGGGTGGACGCCGTCAAAAAACACGTCAAAAATAAAAACAGCTGTCATATTGGAAATGAATGTTTGAAAAAGAATACTCAAATTGTTTAGGAATCCAAATGTTTTTGTTAAGAAGCTGATTTTTAGACGGCAATTGGTAAAGTCCAGTTTATCCTGTCTGTGCAGTAGTTTGGTACTGGAATTATCCGTTTCACAGGGTTCAGAATGAAGTTTGTCAGTTAGAGGTCGGTATATATCAAAGTGTGCATGACGAAAACCTCTAGCTCCCTGGTTGATCAGTGTATCGATAGGTTATAGACATGGATTTAGATCCGATATTTTTCAAGCCGGAGCGGATTGGGTATGTTGCTTGTAGGCGGTGCGAAACTTTATATTATCACAGTAGATTATTTTTAAATGATAATTCAATTATCTTTAATTCAATTGAACATTTAAATATATATATATATATATATCTTTAATTTAATTCAACATTTAAATACATATCTTTAATTTAACATTTAAATATGTATATATATATATATATCTTTAATTTAACATTTAAATATGTATATATATATATATATCTTTAATTTAACATTTAAATATGTATATATATATACATATCTTTAATTTAACATTTAAATATGTATATATATATATATATACATATCTTTAATTTAACATTTAAATATGTATATATATATACATATCTTTAATTTAACATTTAAATATGTATATATATATACATATCTTTAATTTAACATTTAAATATGTATATATATATACATATCTTTAATTTAACATTTAAATATGTATATATATATACATATCTTTAATTTAACATTTAAATATGTATATATATATACATATCTTTAATTTAACATTTAAATATGTATATATATATACATATCTTTAATTTAACATTTAAATATGTATATATATATACATATCTTTAATTTAACATTTAAATATGTATATATATATATATACATATCTTTAATTTAACATTTAAATATGTATATATATATACATATCTTTAATTTAACATTTAAATATGTATATATATATATACATATCTTTAATTTAACATTTAAATATGTATATATATATACATATCTTTAATTTAACATTTAAATATGTATATATATATACATATCTTTAATTTAACATTTAAATATGTATATATATATATATATACATATCTTTAATTTAACATTTAAATATGTATATATATATATATATACATATCTTTAATTTAACATTTAAATATGTATATATATATATACATATCTTTAATTTAACATTTAAATATGTATATATATATATACATATCTTTAATTTAACATTTAAATATGTATATATATATACATATCTTTAATTTAACATTTAAATATATATATATATATACATATCTTTAATTTAACATTTAAATATGTATATATATATACATATCTTTAATTTAACATTTAAATATATATATATATATACATATCTTTAATTTAACATTTAAATATGTATATATATATATATATACATATCTTTAATTTAACATTTAAATATGTATATATATATATACATATCTTTAATTTAACATTTAAATATGTATATATATATATACATATCTTTAATTTAACATTTAAATATGTATATATATATATACATATCTTTAATTTAACATTTAAATATGTATATATATATATACATATCTTTAATTTAACATTTAAATATGTATATATATATATACATATCTTTAATTTAACATTTAAATATGTATATATATATATACATATCTTTAATTTAACATTTAAATATGTATATATATATATACATATCTTTAATTTAACATTTAAATATGTATATATATATATACATATCTTTAATTTAACATTTAAATATGTATATATATATACATATCTTTAATTTAACATTTAAATATGTATATATATATATATATACATATCTTTAATTTAACATTTAAATATGTATATATATATATACATATCTTTAATTTAACATTTAAATATGTATATATATATATATATATATCTTTAATTTAACATTTAAATATATATATATATATACATATCTTTAATTTAACATTTAAATATATATATATATATATATACATATCTTTAATTTAACATTTAAATATATATATATATATATACATATCTTTAATTTAACATTTAAATATATATATATATATATACATATCTTTAATTTAACATTTAAATATATATATACATATCTTTAATTTAACATTTAAATATGTATATATATATATACATATCTTTAATTTAACATTTAAATATGTATATATATATACATATCTTTAATTTAACATTTAAATATGTATATATATATATATATAGCACGGAGTGTTTTTGCTTTGTGATCTTTTTTTAAATTTTTTCCATCTTCCGAATGGTCAACTTCGTACCTCGATCAAACTGGTGTATGAAGTTTCCGTAGTTTTGTTGTTCCATCTTCCTTGCGAGTACTTTCGATTTGATATCCTCAAATCATCTTCAGGCGTGTTAGTGTGAAAAAAGAATATGTATTTATAGAGTGTAAAGAGAGGAAAAGAGTATGTCTTTACTTTTTATTTTATTTTATTTATTCTATTTATTCAATATTGGATTGGACAATACTAATAATAATCAACCAAATAATTCCCACTACATAAATCTCTTCTATTGCAACCAAATGCATCCGAATTTTAAATTAGACGAAAAGGTTCTTAAAAATATAATACATCGCTACATATCCCCCGCTAGTCCTGATAATAAAATAAGATTCATCATTTATTATAAAAAAGTTAAAACATCAAACCATGTAGTTAAAAATAACACTTCACAGACAAGAAATACACTAGGAAAGACCAATGTGATATACCAGTTTAAATGCCCAATGGGAGAGTGCATCTCCGACAACAACAATGATAAAACTGGGGCTTACATTGGTTTAACTACTACAACATTGTCCCGAAGACTCACCTTACATCTTTCCGAAACTAGCTCCATTTGCAAACACTTAAAAAAGCATGACTGTCTCCCTTCTCAATACAGAGAAATCTTAGTCAATAATACAAATATATTACACCACGATACCAACATTAAAAGGCTGAAGATTCTTGAGGCCCTTTATATAAAAACGAAACGCCCTACAATCAATAACATTGTTTATGAGACTAGTCACAACATTTTGAAGTGTCTAGCTTAGTAACCAACGTTATTAAATTCCTAACCATTAAACAACTACACGTTTGAATTTTGAACGCTCTTAAAACATGGTCGAATTATTATTATTATTATTATTTTTTTTTTTTTTTTTTTTTTTTTTTTGCGCTTAAGAAATAAAACTCTAACTTCACACCCCTTCGAACATAATCACGCCCTTGTAACTTTTCAATACTTTAGACGCTCCTTTTTTTAAGTGGTATGAATTAAAAATAAAAATGAAATAAAAAACAAAAATAAAATAAATATAAATAAATTAATTAATAAAAATAAAAATAAATGAATAAATAGAATAAATAAATAAAATAAAAAGTAAAGACATACTCTTTTCCTCTCTTTACACTCTATAAATACATATTCTTTTTTCACACTAACACGCCTGAAGATGATTTGAGGATATCAAATCGAAAGTACTCGCAAGGAAGATGGAACAACAAAACTACGGAAACTTCATACACCAGTTTGATCGAGGTACGAAGTTGACCATTCGGAAGATGGAAAAAATTAAAAAAAAGATCACAAAGCAAAAACACTCCGTGCTATTCAACAACGTTTGCCTAAATGAAAACTTGCTGCCTAAATACACACAATATATATATATACATATCTTTAATTTAACATTTAAATATGTATATATATATATATATACATATCTTTAATTTAACATTTAAATATATATATATATATATATACATATCTTTAATTTAACATTTAAATATATATATATATATATATACATATCTTTAATTTAACATTTAAATATATATATATATATATATACATATCTTTAATTTAACATTTAAATATATATATATATACATATCTTTAATTTAACATTTAAATATATATATATATATATACATATCTTTAATTTAACATTTAAATATATATATATATATGGTAATTGATTTTAATACTCACTTTGTCTTTAGAGAAATGGTAATTGAGTCTTAGAGTAAAAACATGTGAGCATTCTTACCATTCCACATCAACCAGTAGTTGTCAAAAGAATTTGAAAACTTTCTTTTAAAGAATCACAACTTCAACACCTTAACTGAATGTGTCGTTTAATCTAGAGCAATCTGGGTTAGAGAAGCCAACAGGCCTAAA
Source organism: Sepiola atlantica (assembly GCA_963556195.1). NCBI lineage: Eukaryota > Metazoa > Mollusca > Cephalopoda > Sepiida > Sepiolidae > Sepiola > Sepiola atlantica. The sequence goes on along the minus strand of OY744544.1, from coordinate 4,211,320 downwards.
AGAACACAAATCGTTGGAAATGTAAGAGTTTAGTTCTTTCCACCACCCAAACAAATGTTTATTCTTAAAGCATTTCAAAGACTTTAAAAGCTTGCATATTGTATAGAACTTAGAGTACGAAATAACAATTATGGTGTTGTTTCAATACGTGATCTACGGAATGGTTTCGAATCCAATATGTGATCTACTGAGTTGTTTACATACAAATATGTGATCTACCCATTAACCCTAACTAGGTTAGGGGTAGTTAGGGTTACTGGGTTATGAGTTAGGGGTAACTGGGTTATGAGTTAGGGGTAACTGGGTTATGAGTTAGGGGTAACTGGGTTATGAGTTAGGGGTAACTGGGTTATGAGTTAGGGGTAACTGGGTTATGAGTTAGGGGTAACTGGGTTATGAGTTAGGGGTAACTGGGTTATGAGTTAGGGGTAACTGGGTTATGAGTTAGGGGTAACTGGGTTATGAGTTAGGGGTAACTGGGTTATGAGTTAGGGGTAACTGGGTTATGAGTTAGGGGTAACTGGGTTATGAGTTAGGGGTAACTGGGTTATGAGTTAGGGGTAACGGGTTATGAGTTAGGGGTAACGGGTTATGAGTTAGGGGTAACGGGTTATGAGTTAGGGTTAACGGGTTATGAGTTAGGGTTAGGCTAATGGGTAGATACCATATTGGAATGGAGAGAGTAAAAAGTGAACCTTGGCTTTACTTTTGCCAGCCTGGTAACCCAAGCTTGCCGTATTTTGTCCTTTAGTCCTCACATTCCATGAGCGATGTTTCTGACAAAGGGGAAGAATTGCTGTTTTCTGGGTCGGAATATACTCATCTAACACTTATCGTTGGCGAGTTTTTGACCTTGAAGTAGAATTTTTTCTTTATCTTCTTACATCCATCAAGTGGCTTCATGTCTTGTCTGGAGCAATTTCCATAAAAAAAAAAAAAACAACAACTAGGTAGATCGCTTATTGGAAAAGCATCACAGTTTCTATAGGTATCTGCTACCAAGGAGAGCTCTTACTACTTACTTGAAAACCCCACGTTAGACAAGTGTGTGTGTGGGGGGGGGTAGTTCTCGAACAGTTTTATTTATTTTTATACTTCCCAACTTAAAATGTCGCCGAAAATATATCTATATGAATAAGGGAAAAAAATGAACTCTTTGCACCACTTTTATGTCCCCTTATGTAGACTAGTAGAATATAATTTTGTCATGACTAATTTTGAAAAGTTGTATCATCATCATCATCATCGTCACTGTAGGACTAAATGCAATTTTATCAAATTATTTGATGTGGAATTCAATGGTTGGAGAGAGGAGAGAAGTTTAAAAGCTCCAGAATTACTAATTTAAAAGTATCACGATAGTTATAGCATCAGCCATTTTGGAATATTAATATATTAAAACGGTTGGGTTAGGGTTATCGCAAAACTTTGAAATGAGAAAGTAATGTTAAAACTTTTAGTCAAAAGTCATTTCTAGCTTGAATTAAAGTCGAAAAAGCACACGTTTTAAGTATTTGGTTGATTTGTGCTCCTAAACCAAAAGTTTTTTTTTGTTTTTAACTTTTTGCTAATATAAAATAAAGTCAGTCTATTTATTGTTTTTTGTCAAAAATCAATATTTGATTCTGATTGATCGTTTTTCTTGTGGGGGTCGTTACAGCATGTTGTTTAGAATAATAAAATGCAATTCGATTTTATTCCTTGCAGAAAATACTTTGTTTTGAAGTGGTCGCCATCTTAAAAAGGTGACGTAATTCTGTATTCGTCCATACAGAGTTTGATTGGAACCAAAAAAATAATTTAACCCCCCCCCCCCAAAAAAAAAAAGCTGCCATAGCTTAAAATTAAAGAAAAGCAAATACACCCGGTAGGTAGAGCAAGTTCCTATTTACATGCCTCCCCACGAGGGCAGAGTAGGACACATGGTCGGTTTTTAATGTGGAGGAAAATCCAACTTCCCTCAAAAGGGGCATTCTAGATTAGGACAAAAATTGCACCAGTCTAGAAAGATGTCTACTTTACTGACCGGGGACAGAAAAGCTGGAGTGTAGTGTCAAAACCGATACTACACTTTGCTCCAAGCCAAAAGGAGCAAGGAACAGTTTTATACACTTTTCATTTAATTTATAAGAACGTCAGTTTAGGTTTTAAAATGTAATTGATTGCATGGCGTCCACTGCCTCACCCCTTTACCTTCTCTTTGGGTATTGATTTAATCCTCTCCAGGAGTTAGGCACAAGGCCAGTTTTATCTTACTCCCACAAGTAAGATGTGACCCAAGGTCTGGTCGGGAAAGTGGGGTTTGAAAAGCCAGCGCTCGAGAGGTGAGCACTCTGGCCATTAAAAATTGCCAGGGCAGCCCCGTCGGCATTTCCCGGTAGGGGCGCCTCAGTAAGCAATAAACTTACTCCTCCCCAAAGAGGGGAGGCGAAGCCTGGGAGGGTGGACCTCTTAGAACTGCACAGGACAGACCCATAGACCGGCGTAAATCAAGCCCCAAAGGCCAAGACAATACCAGTCTATGGGGTGCAGTATCCATGGAACAGATACTACACTTTGATCTTAGCCAAAAGGCCAAGGGGAAAGGGATTACTGGCCATTTCGACCCTGTCCCCCCCCTTTTTTATAGTGGGTGGAAGTAAACTATAAACCCTGCTCAGCTATGCCGGTGGCTGTGGCGGTGGTGGCGGCTGTGGTGCCGGTCGTGGTGGTGGTGGCTGTGGTGGTGGTCATGCCGGTGGTGCCGGTGCCGGCGGCTCAGATCACTGTCGGTCTGCCTCTTGCACAGACCACATCTTTGCTTTCATTATGGTGTGTATTTGCTTGCATTCCTATACAAAGGCTAACAGGGGGGGTCAAAAGAAAAGGAAAAGGTCCTCTTTTCTCAACAGAAGGTGAAGGGTGAAAGGTCGAGAGTTCAGAACTTCTGATACCCACCACCCCTTCGAAAAATAAACGAAACCCCCGGAGTTGGATCGCCAACAGAAATGAACTTTGGAGATAAAAGGAAAGGGGGACAATAATAACAGAAAACGGAAAATCGGATTTGCAGCTGAAGATCTCTAAACAAGGAGACTAAAAAAAAAATTACAAGACTATAGAAATGGCTCTTTCTGTAATATATATATATATATATATATCTCCATTTTGGTAGATACTCTGCACAGACGGAGTTTTCCTTTGGTATTTATTATTTTTGACAAAGGGAAGTTTCTTTTTCCCCGAAAATAAATGATTTTTATAATCATCCGGACAACACGCAAACAGCTAATACCGCACTTGCTGTTATGTAAGATTTGAAGAAAAAATAAATTGTATATCCCATTTCGATTTCGATTTTTGTTCCTTCCAGCTTACATCCTATCCGGGACTTTGCATTGCCCTCAGCCTTTTTAAAAACATACTACTACTACTATTCCCAGCAATGTTTCAAGCAAACTACCATTCTCTAATATATATATATATATATATATATATATATACACACACACACACATTGAAGACATTACCAGGGTTGCTGCAGAAGGTGGGCTCCCTCTACCGTGCTAGTAAACTTCTCACACCTAACATTATCCTATATCTCTACAAAGCCACGATCCGCCCAGGCATGGAGTATTGTTGCCACATCTGGGCTGGGACATCATCCACTAGTCTCTCCCTCTTAGACAAGGTCCAAAAAAGAGTCGCCAACTTAATAGGTCCCTCACTATCCATCAAGCTCCAACCCCTGTCCCATCGCCGCAATGTTGCTTCCTTGTGCCTGTTTTACAAGTACTTCAATGGATTGTGCTCTATGAACTTGCCGCTTTGGTGCCCCCACGACGCAAATTTACTAGACCAACCCGACAATCTGCCAAATCCCATCCATACACTGTGGAGCCCCCCCAGATGCCGAAGAGCTTTCTACTCCAAAAGCTTCTTTCCTAGTGCTGCTGATCCCTAGAACTCCCTCCCTGCTCCCTGACGGTACTGACATGCAGAAATTTAAAACTAATGTAAACAGACTCTTAAATTTAGGTTGACCCCCCCCCCCCCTCCAAACTTTCATCCTTTTTTCTCAGTCGCCCCTTACGTCTACAGTGGCGGCATGCCTTGTTTGGGGGTGAACTATGTTTTAATATATATATATATATATATATATTACTTCACTTGAAATTGATTAAAATGCATAAGGGTAAAATCCCCTTGAAGATAAATCCTGAGGGGAACACTTTGAATAATTGTTTTTTTCGGCCATGTAATGCAGAAACACCATTTCTTACCGCAAAAAATAATACAGCACATTGTTTGTTTTTATATCTAACACCGGTGGAAATGTCATGATGTCACATTTGGCCGCCATGACAAAATACAGTTATTCAACAACAAAAAAATGTTATTTGAAAAACATTTACAAAAATAATTTTAAAAAAAACAAAAAACATTTAAACATAATCATTTAGTATCTAATATAAACTTCGTATAAAAAAAATGAGACAAAATTTGAAACGAATGCTGATTGTGATTGGTGGTAGACACTGGCGGGTATAAAAAGTACAGCCGTCTCAAGAAGGGACAGCAAATACGTATCTTAGGGCAGGAAGGGACACAAAGGGGAGCAACTTAACTATGACATCAATCAGTCGCACTAGTCTTGCTAGTGAAGCTCGCCATCACTCAATCACTGGTCCTCGGCCTTTTGGCTAAGATCAAAGTGTAGTATCTGTTCCGATGGATGCTGCACGCCTGTCCTGTGCAGTTCTAGGAGGTCCGCCCTCCCAGGCTTCGCCTCTCCTCTTTGGGGAGGAGTGGGTTTGTTGCTTACTGTCTGAGGCGCCCCTACCGGGGAATGCCGACGGGGCTGCCCAGGCAATTTTTAAATAGCCAGAGTGCTCACCTCTCGAGCGCTGGCTTTTAACCCCACTTGCTCGACCCGATCTTGGGTCACATCTTGCTCGTGGGAGTAAGATAAAACTGGCCTTGTGCCTAACTCCGCGAGGAGTAAATAAACAGCAAATACGTATCTTAGGACAGGAAGGGACACAAAAGGGGAGCAACTTAACTATGACATCAATCAGTCGCACTACTCTTGCTACTAAAGCTCGCCATCACTCAATCCTTGGCCTTTTGGCTAAGATCAAAGTGTAGTATCTGTTCCGATGGATACTGCACCCCATAGACTGGTATTGTCTTGGCCTTCGGGGCTTGATTTACGCCGGTCTATGGGTCTGTCCTGTGCAGTTCTAGGAGGTCCCCCCCCCTCCCAGGCTTCGCCTCCCCTCTTTGGGGAGGAGTAAGTTTATTGCTTACTGCCTGAGGCGCCCCTACCGGGGAATGCCGACGGGGCTGCCCAGGCAATTTTTAAATCCCACTTTCCCGACCTGACCTTGGGTCACATCTTACTTGTGGGAGTAAGATAAAAACTGGCCTTGTGCCTTACTTCCGGAGAGGAGTAAATCACTACTAAAGCTAGCTGAAAAGAGAAAGAATGTCGAGGAACTGACCCTTCTCCCTTTCTTTGTGTACGACGAGCCAAGCAGTCAGGATAGACCGAGTTGAGCGTGAAGAAGTAGCCGGTCGCCAAGGAGTACGGAGCGATGGGCTTGGATGGGGTGAATAGATGGAATTTAATACCCAGGGCAAATAGTTCCGTCTACTGTGTCAATAAGCGAAGTAGAAGAACAACAAAAAAAGAAGAAAACATATAAAAGGGAATTTCCACGACACTCAAAAAAATAAAAAATAAACAAACAAACAAAAAAAGCCAACGCTAGAGATTTTCATTTGCTTGAAACAGAGTCAGATTACACGTATCAATGGCGTCGGTTTAAAAAAAAAAAATGAACGGAGAAAAAAAAAAAACGTGGATTTTAAAATACAGTCAAACCTCTACATACGAATTTTTTCGGCTCAAGTTTAGAATTAGGACGTTATGAAACAAACAATCGGTGGAGAAAAAATAAAAATAAATATATGTATGATGTACGTACCCGGACGCATACAACGATGAAGACAAGGAGCTGGTGCCATAGGACGACTCATGTCCTTCTACCAGAATTCATCTATGTTTCTATGTGACGGAATGCATATATCATATACCAAAAATCACGTAAATTGATCAACTAGTTTTTTATTTTATAAAAGAAAATCAAATTTTATCGGTAAACGTTGATACATCGTCGCCATATTGGACATGGTCAAGGGAGGTAAGTCAAACTTTTGCGAACTTAGATTAATAATCTGGAATTTTATCGATAAAATTTGATTTTCTTTTGTTAAAAAACACAGCAAACTACTTGATCAATTTATGGGACTTTTTGTATACGATATATGCTTCCCGTTTTTTTGTATACGATATATGCTTCCCGTTTTTTTTGTATACGATATATGCTTCCCGTTTTTTTGTATACGATATATGCTTCCCGTTTTTTTGTATACGATATATGCTTCCCGTTTTTTTTTTGTATACGATATATGCTTCCCGTTTTTTTTTTGTATACGATATATGCATCCCGTTTTTTTTTGTATACGATATATGCATCCCGTTTTTTTATACGATATATGCTTCCCGTTTTTTTTGTATGCGATATATGCTTCCCGTTTTTTTGTATACGATATATGCTTCCCGTTTTTTTTGTATACGATATACGCTTCCCGTTTTTTTGTATACGATATATGCTTCCCGTTTTTTTTTGTATACGATATATGCTTCCCGTTTTTTTTTGTATACGATATATGCTTCCCGTTTTTTTTGTATATGATATATGCTTCCCGTTTTTTTTTGTATACGATATATGCTTCGTTTTTTTTTGTATACGATATATGCTTCCCGTTTTTTTTGTATACGATATATGCTTCCCGTTTTTTTTGTATACGATATATGCTTCCCGTTTTTTTTTGTATACGATATATGCTTCCCGTTTTTTTTTTGTATACGATATATGCTTCCCGTCGCCTTGAAAGAATTGGAAACGATGGTGAAAATGATTTAAATGGATGGCGCGACAAGAATTTGTTAACATTTGAATTAAAAACGACCATGTGTAGTCAGCATGAAAGCAGCCTCGCGGTTTTGTGTTGCGAAGAAAGTGGGCTCCCTCTACCGTGCTAGAAAACTTCTCACACTTACAGTACTCTATATCTGTACAAAGCCACCATCGACACATGCATGGAGCATTGTTGTCACATCTAGGCTGATGCACCATCCACTAGTTTCTCTCTCTTAAACAAGGCCCTTCACTATCCACCAAGCTCCAGCCTCTGTCCCATCACCGCAATGTTGCATCCTTGTGCTTGTTTTACAAGTACTTCAATGGAATGTGCTTCGATGAACTTGCTGCTCTGGTGCCCCCTTGACGTAAATACACTCGACCAACCCGACAATCAGCTAAATCCCATGCATTCAGTGTTGAGGTCCACAGATGCCGAAGAGCTTTCTACTCCAATAGCTTCTTTCCTCGTGTTGCGGGCCCTTGGAACTCCCTTCCCGATCCCTGTTACCCCGACTGTACCGATAGACAGAAATTTAAAACTAATATGAACAAACATCTCGCTGCACAGCTCCCAATTTAGGATGACCCCCTAAACTTTCACCCTAATTCTCAGTAGCCCCTTACGTCTACAGTGGCAGCTTGCTTTGTTTCGAATGAACTAAAAAAAAATAAAAGATTGGAAAGAAACTTTGTTCATGGAAGTTTCATTTAGTTTTAGGTACACAGAGGAAGAAAGGAAAATTCTTTACAATGGTTGTAGTTGGACGAGGTTTTGTTGTGAATGTTTTACGGAGGGGAACTCCAGAGATTGGAGCTCAGTCGAGCAGCTAACATGAACATAACGATAGAGATAGAGAGAGATAGAGAGATAGAGAGAGAGAGATAGCGAGATAGAGAGATAGATAGATAGATAGATAGAGAGATAGAGATAGAGAGAGATAGAGAGAGATAGATAGATAGAGATAGATAGATAGAGATAGATAGATAGAGATAGATAGATAGAGATAGATAGATAGAGATAGATAGATAGAGATAGATAGATAGAGATAGATAGATAGAGATAGATAGATAGAGATAGAGAGAGATAGAGAGAGATAGAGAGAGATAGAGAGAGATAGAGATAGATAGATAGATAGATATAGAGAGAGATAGATAGATAGAGATAGATAGATAGATAGAGATAGATAGATAGAGATAGAGAGAGAGATAGAGGGAGAGAGAGAGATAGAGAGAGAGAGAGAGAGAGATAGAGATGTAGAGAGAGATGTAGAGAGAGAGATGTAGAGAGAGAGATGTAGAGAGAGATGTAGAGAGAGAGATGTGTAGAGAGAGAGAGAGAGAGAGATGTAGAGAGAGATGTAGAGAGAGAGATGTGTAGAGAGAGAGAGAGAGAGAGAGATGTAGAGAGAGAGAGAAACAGACAGACAGAGGGAAAGGGTAAGAGAGACGAGACGGAGAAAGAATGACACGCCGGAGAGCAGAGAGAGGGAGACGAGGTGAAAGGGAGAGGTAAAGCAATGTGGAGAGGAAAAAGGGGAGGCTAGGTGAAGAGGAGGACAAGGAGGAGAGAGGGGGAGGCAAGGTAAAGAAGAGAGAGAGGGGGGGAAAGAGGAGAGAGGGGGCAAGGTGAAGAGAGAGAGAGAGAGAAAAAAAAGGAGCAAGAGAGAGTTGGAAAGAAAGATTCTCTTCACTTACACACACCGTTATAATGATCGGTTAATTAGTTTAGGGGTAAATCCTATGCATACAAATATATAAACATATACACATACCTAACTTTATAGAAATAGAAATGTGTGTGTGTGTGTGTGTGTGTGCTGTAGAATATGCAAACATGCAGTCAATGGAGACGATCCTATCTGAGAATGGTCGTCGTCAAAAGAAACCTCTGTAAGACGAACTGGTTCTGTGGAATCCAAAGAAACAAAAAAGCAAAAATAAATAAAAATTAATTTTTTGCTTTTTTGTCTGAAAAGAATGTTATTTGCTCTTTTTACAAAAGTAAAATTGGTCGGAGAAACAATCGGAAATTTCTTTGAAGTTTGAAGAAAAAGAAAAGTTACATTTAAATAGAAAACAGCAACAAGAAGAAAACTGGTCTTGTTGTTAATCTGCGTCCATTCAATGTGTGCGTTTTACGCTGGAAATGCTGTTTGGAACTTGACAGACCAAGGGACACTTGTAAAAGAAGATACGTCCAACAGATGTGTGCACGTTGGGTTTGGTGCCGGAAATGCTATTTGAAATTGAAGAATTACACAAGAGAAAACTGGGGAGAAAACATATTGTTGGAGAAATAGAGAGAGAGAGGGGGTGTAGAGAGAGAGGGGGAATGTAGAGAGAGAGCGAGAGAGAGGGGGGATGTAGAGAGAGAGAGAGGGGGAATGTAGAGAGAGCGAGAGAGAGGGGGGATGTAGAGAGAGAGAGAGAGGGGGGATGTAGAGAGAGAGAGAGAGAGGGGGGATGTAGAGAGAGAGAGAGAGGGGGGATGTAGAGAGAGAGAGAGAGGGGGGATGTAGAGAGGGGGGAGAGATGTAGAGAGGGGGGGAGATGTAGAGAGGGGGGGAGATGTAGAGAGAGAGAGAGGGGAGATGTAGAGAGAGAGAGAAGAGAGATGTAGAGAGAGAGAGAAGAGAGATGTAGAGAGAGAGAGAAGAGAGATGTAGAGAGAGAGAGATGTAGAGAGAGAGAGAGAAAGAGAGAGAGAGAGAGAGAGAGAGAGAGAGAGAGAGAGAGAGAGAGAGAGATAGAGAGAAGGGAGATGTAGAAAGAAAAAGAGGGGAGATGTAGAGAGAAAGAGAGAGGGATTGAGGGGGAGATGTAAAGAAGGGGAGATGTAGAGAGAAGGAGGGAGGGGGATTTAGAGAAAGGGGGGGGAAGAGATATATAGAGAGAAAGTGGGGGGGGGGAAGAAATGTATATATATAGAGAGAGGGGGGAGAGATGTATAGAAAGAAAGAGAGAGAGAGAGAGAGATTTTTTAAGAAGCGCTTTTAATTTTCAAACTGTAAGATCGTGGATGAGGGTGGATCCCCGGATCAATAAAAAAAAAAAAAAAAGAAAAAACGGATCCAATCTGAAGGATTAACCTCTTAAAATATAAACAATAAAAAAAAAAAAGAAAAGTTATCACAAACATATGAAGCGTTGCTTCTGTGTGCGTAGGAGAAGATACCCCCCCCCCCCCCACGAAGTTATGTATGTACTATATATATGCTACAATGGTTGGGTTTATATGCTAGGAATATTTTTTGTTAACGTTTTTTCAAATAAAAATAGGTTTTATTTATTAAATAAAAAGCTGTACCGACTCAGCGTTGCCCGGGATGCAGTGAAATCAGTTTATTTTTTATTTTTTTTATTTTTAAACCTAAGATAGACAACTCCTATAATAGTCTTCAATTTAAAATACGAGTTATCTCTTTTTGCTGATTTTATTTTAAAATGTTTCATATTAGCAGTCGTATGGGCTGGACTAATAATTTTTTTAAAATAAATTGTCGCAATAACAATTGGAAGTTGGCTAATCAAAACAGTTTAAATGCTATTTGGGTCATATTTTGAAAATCCGAGGAAACTTTATACGCTAGATGATTGAAATCTAAAAGTCAGATATACACAGAGATGGACGCACACACTAATATATGTATGTATGTATGTATGTATGTGTATATATATGTGTATATATGTGTGATCTATAATATATATATATATATATATATATATATGTAATAAGTTGATGGAAAATCACAAGCACACAAGTGGGTTATTGGCGCCATTGCCCCCCCCCCCCGGTGTTTACATTTCGGAACGCTGACGAGTCCTTATGGGTGATAGACGATTTTAAAAAATTTTAAAAGCCAGACCATCTGGATGAAACCGAAGTACGACTCTAAAATATGTAACGTATAGTTGTTTTTAAATAAATAACTAACCCTGCAATACTTTGAAATTGAACGACCAACCCATATTTTATCAAGACTAGCGAGCCAACGCTCTTTTCGTTCGACACCGGAATTTGAATCATAACCGCCAACAACAGCGGAGACATCGCACCAAAGACGTTTATCAAGTAACAAAGAAATAAGTTTGTTTATTCTTGTTTTTTGATGAAAAAAAAAAAAAAATGACTCAATACTGGTCACCCCTGATGATGGAATTTTATTCCGAAATTAATAGGATTAATGTAAAAAAAAAAAAAAATTAATCTTGTATTGTTAATGGTTTATATTTCAATTTTATTAACTAACCCTGCAATACTTTGAAATTGAACGACCAACCCATATTTTATGTATATATATATATATATATATATGTATATATATATATATATATATATATAAAATGACTGGTGGAAATAAAGGTACTTGAGTATTTTTCCAAATTTCTTTACCGTAGCAACATTTTTGATGACATTAACTGTCCTAATTTTATGATTAAGTTTTGTGTGTATATATATATATATATATATATATATATATATATATATATATATACACACACACACACACACACGTATTAATTTTCAAGGTTTAATGTTACCGGTAACATTTACATTACCGATTTTAAAAAAAGAATTGAACTTTGAAAATCCATGGATTAAGGATAATGAGACTCCTTTTTACTTTTGAACTTCTGATGTTTTAATAAATCTTGTCTTTGTACAACTTTTATTTTTATATTTCATTTTCTGGATGTATTGCTCTATCCAATATATTTGAGTTATTATCATGATCGATTATTATTTCAAGATTCATCTATATATATATATATATATATATATATATATATATATATATATACACGGGAGAGAGCAATAAATAAACATGGAACAACTGCGTTTGCATTGGTAAGAAGAGTTAGATATAACACAGGCTGAACGAGCATAAATAGATGAGTCGCAGAAATGTTTCAATTATACAGAATCACGCCTCCATTTTCTGCAGCATTAGCAACCATATATCAGGTTTTCAAAACACATCAGCTTTATTCAGTTGGTTGTATGAGCTTATATACACACACGTGTGTGTGTATATATATATATATACACACACATACATACACAGTACCCGTATCTACCCGGCATAGCCTGGGATTCATTAATGTCATTTTTGAATAAATTTATATATTAAAAAAATGTTTGTCACGAAGAAATGAAAAACACAAAACTCAAATGCAAGCGATAAATCATATTTTATCTTTAAGTTAAAAATAGGAATTATCTCCTTCACATTTTAAGCTTTTTAGAGAATTATTTAAAATTGTTTCCATTTTAATAACCTTTCTTGCCGGAATAATTTTCGAAAAAGAAGCTAATTACACTTTTTTTTTTTATTTACATGGGGATGTACCCCGCTGGGCAAAGGCATCAGATGAAATGGACGCCGCTGCGCAAAGGCATGGGGGGAATGGACCCCGCTGCGCAAAGGCATTGGGGATTGACACCACCAGCTAATTCATAACATAAGTCCTTTTACAATTGTTGCAAATCTATTGTATTCTAGCCGCCACCACTAGAGAAATGCACCAAAATTGTCATACAGAAATTAGGGTGAAACAACTGATTTAATAGATAGAGACTGGATCCAGCCTAACCCTCACCCGACTTCTAATATCGACAGATTTATTGCATTCATTAACAATGTGATACGCTTTGTAAAATGATGGACACCCAACTTGTCTAGCTCCAACCACTGTAGATAATCTTCATTCCTTTGTGTACCTAAAACGAAACGGAACTTCCATGAGCAAAGTTTCTTTCCAAGAACTATCCGTCTGCACAACGCGATACCATGGGGTTGCTTCCCAGCTGACCACAACATGGTCGTTTTCAAGTCCAATTTGTGACAAATTCTTACTGAGCCGTCGTCTTAAATAACCAAATTCTGCCCAGTTTCTACCTTTGTCACCAATTCTCAGGGTGTTTTCTCACCGTCCACCCGGCACCCTGAGTGACCTTTGATCCCTGAGTGACCTTTGGACCTTGATATTCAGTGACTCTTTAATACATACCCCCCCCCCCTCTCCTCCACCGACCACCACCAGCGTTCACAGAATCCTTAACCAAGAATTCTTTCAGATTTGTAATTGTGTTCGAGCATAAAAATAATTTTAAAAGGGTTGATATGCCGTGTAAAACGGATAAACCAAACTAGGAAGGAATTCAGAGTAATGCCACTTAACCTCTAACCACTCAAAGCTCTTCAAACACATCCCCCACTTTTATTTGATGCTACTTAAAACTTACAATCCATTCTGTAGTTACTCAAGAGGTTCTAACAATATCTTAAGAATACAATTAACATGAAAAAGAAAATGGAAAATCGTTTGACACGAAAATTTGGAAAAGTAGTTTTATTTCTTTTTTTTTTGTTGTTAAGATGTGTTTACTGTCAGGGTCGTGGAATTGATAGTTGGAACATTTGAGTCCAACTCTGAAAATTTTAAAAAGCTCCGACTGACCTAATCGTTGTACACTAGTAGCAATTTGTTTGTTTTTTGTTTTTGTGAAGCAATGAAGCAATTTTTTTAATGTAGCAATTTTTTTAATGTAGCAATTTTTTAATTTTTATTCTAATGTAGCAATTTTTTAATTTTTGATTTTAATGTAGCAATTTGTTTTTGTTTTTATGTTTTTTTTTTTTAATGAAGGGAATTTGAAGTAGTATTCAATTTAAAAAAAGATGAAACAATGAAAACAGGTCTGGGATATCGACCGACACACGAACCCACCCACACATATATATATATCTGCCAAGCAAGTACCTGCTTGGTAGTGAAACACGTGTAGAAAAAAAACATTTAATTTGAATAAATAATATTTGTAAGAAAAAATCTGTAATGGTGATCATTGGTGTCCTGAAATGAATGCTTTGGTAAGCACATATATATATATATATATATATATATAAATGGTGTATTAGTGGGTTCCCCACGTGTGAGTTTTGTTCTCTTTTCTTTGTATGGTTTCACCCAAAAATAAACTACTGTATAGTGTAGTTTTTTTTCAAGACAAGACAAGAACTTTTTACTCTTTGTGAATTTTTTCTGATGATTTTGTAGTGTTGCAGAGACGATATTGACATAAAAATGTTTGGCACAAGACAAATGAAACGGACCGTAAAAAATATATATCACAGAAATGTTATGTTTTTTGGAAATGTGAAAAAAATAAAAATAAAATAAAACCATGGTTATTGGAATATAATATGAACTGACACATATATATATATATATATATATATATATATATATATATCCAACTATATATGTTCTCTATGATAACTATTGTAGATTGCTTTTTTAGATAGCGAAGGGGGTGCTAGGATGGAGAGGATTGAGTGACACCCTAAAAGGGAAGGGGGGCACGTGACGTTTGCTAGAGGGTGTCTCAGTCTCTTTTCCTGTAGACAACTAAAGTGAGCGGACACGAAACGTCGCCGTTCCCGTGGGGTCTGTCGCATACAATGTAGTTAAGTGTCACGAGGCAAACGATTCATGTCTATTTGTTGACCTGTCTCTCTCGCTCAGACATGCGTTTTCTGTTCCATTTAAAATAAAACCTTTATAACCAAACAAGAAGTCCATGTGGGTTTTCACGTGGATATTTTATGTTGTACCTGCACTTTGGGTTCTTGGCTAATTTTCTTAGATCATTGACGTCGTCATTATCATCAACCCTCCTGTAAAAAAAAAAATCGAGGAGCAGCCGGAGTTTCGCAACAACTGGAGGATCAGCCAACACCCTGAGTTACAACGAAAAGTTATGTATAACTGTTTATATAACAAACGGTAAGGCGTGATATTAGTTTCTGGGTATCTTTAAGAATGATCAGTACAGTCGCGGACGGGGTCCAAAAAACGAACGAGAACGGGGTTATAAAAATAAATATGCAACAAGTGAGATTAACCTACGTCGAGAAGAGATATTTGTCTACTTACCTATGATATTTGTTTGTATTTTTACGTACTATAAATGGGTTTTTATTAGATGTAAAATAAAATTTGTTAATTTTTTACTCGTTTTTTTTTTTAGACAAAATGGCGTCTTCTGCTCACTTCCTTACGAGCAAGCGCCATTTTTTTTTTAAAGTTCGGGTGACAAAACTATTGATTTCTAATAAATAGCAGTTGGAACGGTTTTAAAATACAAACAAATATCACAGGTCAGTTTTAAATTAACTTTTATCGACGACAGTTACTTTTATTTGTAGTAAATTTGTTTTTTTGAGCGTTTTCAGCGTACTGATCATTCTTAAAGATACCCCAGTTTCTTTTTTCATCATCAATATTAATGTTTTTATTCAAAGTAGCAGAGCATTCGTTTGCACGGTCGTTTGTTTATACAATGAAATAAAATCTTAAAAGAAGGGTCTTTGAAATTAAAACCAACCTTTTTGGAAACGAAATAGAAACCATAACTCTTTACCATATGGTGTTAAAAAACAAAGAAAAACTTTGGTTGGTTTCAAATAAAAAGAGCTCCCCCCCCCCCGACAAAAACAAAATAACCCTAACTCTCACAAAAACAAAATGGAATTGTTGAGTAGTAACACATTTATATTATTTAAAAGAAAATAGATTTCAAAACATTTTTCGAGTTTCTTTTACTTTTTACTCAGCAGACTAAAAACGCTCAAAAAACAAATATACAACAAATAAAAGTAACTGTAGGCGATAAAAGTTATTTTCAAACTTACCTGTGGCATTTGTTTGTATTTTTAACCCGTTTGAAGTGCTATTTATTAGAAATTAAATTATTCGTCACACCAACATCGCAAAATCCAAGATGGCGATCGTAGGGGCGTATGTAAGAGAATAAGGACCGGCCGCCATTTTCTTTTCGTGCAAAAAAAAAAAAACAAGAATTTTTTTTTCATCTAATAAAAACCCATGTATACTACGTAAAAATACAAACAAATGTCATAGCTACGTAGGAAAATATCTATTCTCGACGTAGGTCGCCGTTACTTGTTGCATATTTAAGTTTTTAAACACTTTCTCGTTCGTTTTTTTTTTTTACCCCGTTCACGACTCTGCGGAGGAAAGTAAAAGATACCCCATTTTTCATTTATGAAAAATCTAAGCTGCTGGTTGGATATATTAAAATTGCAGAGCCCACTGATCAAAACAATAGACTTCACAGCGGAAGAAACAAGAGAAATTGAACACGCCAAGAAAGACATGGACGAGGATAAGCAGAAATTACCATGAACTATTTTATTAATCTTGAAGACTTAAATGTATAAAACATCTACTCAATGCAAACCTTCCAAGTCTCACTTTTTTCCATGTTAATCTCATGGTTAACAAAGTTCTTTTTTTCTCATAAAAGTAAAAAGTTGTCGATCATAGTCGAAAGCAACCAAAGGCTCCCTTTTCATAAGGAGCTACTAAACCGAGGTGTAGAGGAAGACGCAACTTCTTTCCCAGGATTGCTCCACTTACACTTGATTCTCATCATCTAATGATGAATGTTTAGTAAGGCGACATCAAGTACCATTTTTTTTTTAAGTATTTGGTATGACTCGACTGAGGATTGAACCCTGGTCTCCCGGCTTAGAGAATTGTAAGAGTGTGCAACATTAAAAAAAAAAAAAAAAAGTTTAATTAAGTTTTTTGGTAAAAACAAACAAACTAGAAAGTTTGTTAAGTGTTGTTAGGAAAAGCATCTTTAAAAAAAGGTCGTCTTTAAAATTTGGGATATATTAAAACCGTAGGATTCAGACGAAAAAAAAAAGAAATTAAACATGCCAGTTTAAAAAAATTTTTTAAATTTTTTTTATGGAAATCGCTCCAGACAAGGCATGAAGCCACTTGATGTAAGAAGCTAACAAGAACAAATATGGTTATCACAAAGACAGGAGATGCCTATTGGCCTTAGTCTTGAAAAGACCAAGATTATAGATAGGAGGAAAACAGTCAGCAGGAAGAGAGTTCCACAAGTCCGCAGTTCGTGGAAAGAAGCTACTGAAATAGGAAGCTGTTTTACAATGAGATATCAAAAGAGTGAATTGATGGAGACCACTAGACTAACGAGTCAAACGAGCTGGAACAAAAGAAGCAGGGAATAGATCATATAATTTTGAAGAACACATGTCATAATAGTATTTATAGAAAAGACCGAGACTAGCAACACCATGTCTGTGAGAGAGAATGTATTGATTTACTCCTCTCCAAGAGTTAGGTACAAGGCCAGTTTTTATCTTACTCCCACAAGTAAGATGTGACCCAAGGTTTGGTTGGGAAAGTGGGGTTTAAAAATTGCCTGGGCAGCCCCGTCGGCATTCCCCGGTAGGGGCGCTTCAGGCAGTAAGCAATAAACTTACTCCTCCCCAAAGAGGGGAGGCAAAGCCTGGGAAGGTGGACCTCCCAGAACTGCACAGGACAGACCCATTGACCGGCGTAAATCAAGACCCGAAGACCAAGACAACACCAGTATAGGGTGCAGTATCCATTGGAACAGATACTACACTTTGATCTTAGCCAAAAGAGTGAGAGAATGTAGAGAAGAAAGGATGGGGGTCAATCAAATTATAGATACGTTTCTGCACCTGATCAAGAACCCTCAAATGGGACAGAGATTCACCAGGCCAAATATGACAACAGTACTGAGTACATTGAACCTCATTATCAGCCTTTTTTTTAAATTTATTTTTAAAAAAATATTTTTTGATATTTTTTGCAAATTCTTTATTAGCTGAAAGAAGCCTATCTTTCTCTTGAATGGAGAAAATAACTGACTCCTGGGAAAGGGCAATTTTGTAGTATAGTTAACAGCCAAGAAATCGACCATACATAAAATATACAACAAATAACTTTAACCAAACGATAGAAAGTTTGAAACTTCTGAAACTAAGTTATCTTATTTCAAAATTTGTTGTTACTTTTGCTTAGCTGAATTCGTCCATTGAAATGGCGGTGAGCTTTTATTTATTTATTTTTTTGACGTGATCGCCATTTTAAAAGATTGAGAAAAAAAACTAACCGTAACCTGACTGGAAACCACCCCTGGACTTAGGGTTAGTGGTACCATAAACCTATTTGTAATTATTTATTTTTTGCTGCTACAATTTTGATGACGCCTTCAACGGTGAACGTTTTCATATATTTTCAATCTCTTCTCTTTGCATCGGATAGTTTTCTATACTTTCTATATTTGTATTTAACTTAGATTATATTTGTATCTTTTCAAATCATGACTTTTGGTAATTCCCCTACCGACTTATCTCTTTGTATTCATCTGCTGATATGTCATTCTTTGAAAAGCCATGGCTTTAAGGAAAAATAAATATCTTATTTGAAAACACCTTTTTTTTGTAACACTTAAGGACTTAATAGATTTTGTATTTTTACAATCTTGATTCTCCTCTTAAATGTCTCTATATATATTAATTAATATTAATATATTTATTAATGAATGTTTGTGTACATAAATGGAATCCATGGACACGTGTTTCCGGCTATCAGCCGTCATCGTGAAATATTAATTCATGTATCTTTCACAAAATTCAGAGATATCTGAATTACCCCCCCCCCCCCCGTACGAAACTAAATATAATGCACATTACGACCCCTTACGCCTAGCAGCTGTGTTTCAAAATTCCTAATTATCGATTAATTAGTTTGGGTATGAACCCTGTAATACAAATATAAACATATTTTAACTTTATAAAGATAAATAATTCAAATTAATATCTGGGCGCTTTTTCGTAATACTTAACCACTCGTTTTTCGCAACTTTTTTTTTTACTGACCAATTTTTTTTTTTTTTCGGTGTACAATTACCTATCAGGTCGCTAGAGAATTTCGGGATTTCTAGAAATTATTTTCAAATATAGGAGGGGGGATCAGTTTCCTATAAACACTTTTTGACCATCACAACTGTTTCCAAAATTTTTTCAGACAACCCGGAATTCTCTAACTACAATGATAGATAATTGCCTACCCCGAATAATAATAATAATAATTAATAAATAATAATAATTAATAATAAATAAAATTAATAATTATTATTAATAATAATAATAATTAATAATAAATAATTAATAATAATTATTAATAATAATTAATAATAAATAATAATTAATAATAATAAATAATAATAATTATTAATAATAATAATAATAAAAACTTTGGTCCGTAAAAAAGGTGAAAAAACAATCGGTGAATAAACATGCGACATGGTCAAAAAGTGGGTGATCAGTTTACGTTAAATTAATATAGGAAACTGATCCCCCCTTCTAAAATAAAAAAAATATTGGACATTTTTTTCTCCAAAAAGCACGGAATTCTCTAGCGACATGAAAGGTAATTGTACACTGATAAAAGAAAAAAAATTGGTCAGTAAAAAAGTTGAGAAAAACGGGTGGTGATGTATTACGAAAAAGCGCCAAATATTTGTTCTGGTCGGTCTTAAAATAACATCCTCCCAGGCATTATTTCACAAAAAATAAAGAGTGAGCTTTGACCGTTTGTTTGAGGCGACTTCGCCAGCCAATACTAATTTGTCACCCATTTTCGAGGATATCAAGATTCCCCGCAACAAACCGACTTTTTAGGCTGGTAAACAAACTACCTTAGTCCAATTCCGTACCGGGAAACTAAAATTGCCATAATTCTATTGAATTATTACTGGTGGCTTCCTCCTCCCTGGCGTAGTCCCATTATTATGACTACTACTATGCGAGAAAACCGGTTTTGTAAGGAGGAGAGAGGCGGCTCCTCTTTCCGCACACCATCGCAACGAGGACGTGTGTTTGTCCAGGCCACGACGGAGACGGGTCGGTCGGTATTGTTTCAAGCCAGAGACGAGCTTTCTTTAAAAATGGAAGCAAGTGAATGGACCAACATTTTTAATCGAGATTTAAAAAGAGAAAAGGTATTAAAAAGATTTATTGTTCCGATGGGGGGGGGGGGGGGGGGTATGGAGGCAATAAATTAATCCAAATTCCATTACAAAAAAAATCTGGCCAAGGGTGTATGTTTACACACCACAGAATAAATGAGTATCGTAAAAAGATCCTTTTTGTGGGTCCTTCCTTATCCGCGCACAATAAAATAAAAAATAAAATGAAAATGGAGAGCGCGTTTGTGTGCGTTTTTTTTTCTTCTTTCTGTTTCTCTCGTTTCATTTTACTTCACTCGAAGTTCTCAGAAATCAAGGGACCCCTTTCCTATATGAGATGCATAGATATTCGAATATTCGATTAAAGTTCTCCAAACTTTTCAAACGTTGAGTTAGTAAACAAGTTAAGAATATTAGTTTTCCTTTCCCCAATTGACCATTTGATTACGTCATAATATACCCAACGATAGCAAGTTTGATTTTCTCTCGACCTGCATAGTTTTAAACTTTTGAAACTTTAAGTTATCTTCTTTCTGGCTTTTTTGAACATTTAAAATCGCTCGGATCTTACAAAACCAAATCCCAACTGTTTACAAAATTTAGCGATTCCGTTAAAAAATGTGGGGTTTTTTTTCCGTTTATCTGCGAGCACATTTTGAATAATAATAATCTATCGTATTATTGTATATTAACATCTTCCATTATCCCCCCCTCCAAATGAGATTCTACTTTTTTTAGGCGATTACGTTTGAACACTGAGAAACTTGTCGAAAAGGAAAAAAACAAACAAATCAAATAAACAAGTATTTAAGAATTTAGAGTGGGGGGGGGGGGATACATTTTAGACGATTACGGGACTTAGGGTTAGCGGTAAAATAATTTGGTTAACTGCCCTAAAAAGTTAGAATGTCCCGGAAATGGAGATCATTTTACGCTAAATTTATATACGAAACTGACCCCCCCCCATCACTCTAAATTCTAAAATTGTTTGTTTTTCAGGATGTTCACACGTAATCGCCCCAAAAAGTAGAATCTAATTTACTTTTAGAGAGTGATTTAACGGAAGGTGTTAGCCTACACATTTACCAAAATTAATTCGGAGACTATATTACAAACGATTGATTGATGGGTTTTACGGCATGTCAACCGTTGTTGGATCATGTTATGCCGAAGCCGTTGTACATTGGTTTGTATACGACCATGGCCTTATATCCGATCGAGGGTTTCTTTTACGACGCTCAGCAGAGTCGCGAACGGGGTCCAAAAAAAGAACGAGAAAGGGTTTAAAAACATAAATTTGCAACAAGTGAAGTTGACCTACGACGAGAATAGATATTTTTCTACTTACCTATGTAATTTGTTTTTATTTTTACGTATTATAAATGGGTTTTCATTAGATGTAAAAAAAAAAAAAAAATTCTTGTTTTTTTCCCCACTCGTTTTCACATATTCAATATGGCCGATTCAGGTGCATTCGTTAGTAACCCCCCCCCCCCAAATCGGCTATTTTTTTTCCCCAAGTTCCGGTGACAAAACTATTGATTTCTAATAAATAGCGGTTGTAACGGTCTAAAAATACAAACAAATGCCACAGGCAAGTTAGAAAATAACTTTTACAGCCTACAGTTACTTTTATATATTGTATATTTGTTGTTTTTTTTAGCGTTTTTACTCTGCTGAGCGTCGTAAAAGATTCCCCCGATCGATTTGTAAATGAATTTGAAGAGATTTTTTGGGGGGGCTTCTGTATTATGGGGGGGGGGGGGCAGATGAATTTTCGTCCCTAATTTAGACGATTCTTCTCGAATGAAAGTGAAAATTTTTGGTGCTTCTTGCTTAAAAGTCCGAAAAAAAGATTTATTTGTTTTTTACTGTTTAAGAGGTAAATAAGGGGCAGTAACTCTTAATTGTAATTTTGAGCCAGATTTTACGAGCATACGATCGCCTTGGTGCCGAAGGATTCCATCATTTGCGTGTGAATCACAAGTACAATTTTGTTGATCCACAAACCGGGGCCACCACCAACCACGTTGAACGTATGTGGTGTGAAGCAAAAAAGAAATAAATAAAATTGAATGTGGCACCCACACGCAAATGGTGGATTCCTATCTCGCAGAATTCATGTGGCGGCAGAAATTGCCCAAATTTGCAAACAAATTGCTGAATTTTATTCAGTATAAAACCCAAGTATAAACACAATAAATTCTTAAATTTTCCATTGCTGTATACTTTGTTGTTCATTTATTACTAATTAATTTTCTGTAAATTACGTTACATGTAATAACAACAGTTGCTAAGAGTTACTGCCCCTTATTTACCTCTTAAACAGTAAAAGACAAAGAAATCTTTTTTTCGGACTTTTAAGCAAGAAGCACCAAATTTTTTTACATCAAGATCTGGTCTTTCAAAACGGTCACCGACTTAGTGCAGACCAGGCTCAGTGTGGCTTAACTTCACGAAACCCGCACGTCAATGTGATTATAGTCGTATTCCATTACAAATGAATAAGTTGCGATTAATGAGAGACAGTCAGGAGGCGTCGTTAAATGGGAATAATTTACGATGACAAAATAATTTATATTGAGTGATAATTTTCCAACCCAAAGTCGCTTGCGATGAACGGCGGAGTGTGTGTGTGTGTGGGGGGGGGGCATATAGGATTACATTGGATTGCTAAAATCGGGATAAAATACACAAATAAAGAAAAGGGAAGTAATCTAAAACGTCAAAATTTATTACGACAGGCGTTGAAAAAAAAAAATTACAAAAAAATAATACCCCCCCCCCCCAAATAAAACGAATTATAAAACCAACAAAAAACAGTTCGTTTAATTTAAATAGGGTCGCATTACACTTGAGACGCGTCTCATTTTTAAGAGGCAATCTTTTCCCTGTGTAGTGATAAAAAAAGGTAAAACTATAACGGTGTCTAGCCAGAGGGTTAAGATAAAAATCAGAGCGGCCCAGACGTTAGAAAAACATTCAAATCATAACGCAGACGCCACGAAGAGGCTCAAATCATAACCAGAGCATGTAAGACGCTACAGAGAGGCTCAAATCATAACCAGAGCAGGTAAGACGCTACAGAGAGGCTCAAAGCCGCTACAGAGAGGCTCAAAGCCGCTACAGAGAGGCTCAAAGCCGAACCAGAGCAGGTAAGACGCTACAGAGAGGCTCAAAGCCGAACGAGAGCAGGTAAGACGCTACAGAGAGGCTCAAAGCCTAACCAGAGCAGGTAAGACGCTACAGAGAGGCTCAAATAATAACCAGAGCAGGTAAGACGCTACAGAGAGGCTCAAAGCCGAACCAGAGCAGGTAAGACGCTACAGAGAGGCTCAAAGCCGAACCAGAGCAGGTAAGACGCTACAGAGAGGCTCAAATCATAACCAGAGCATGTAAGACGCTACAGAGAGGCTCAAATCATAACCAGAGCATGTAAGACGCTACAGAGAGGCTCGAATCATAACCAGAGCAGGTAAGACGCTACAGAGAGGCTCAAATCATAACCAGAGCATGTAGGACGCTACAGAGAGGCTCAAATCATAACCAGAGCATGTAAGACGCTACAGAGAGGCTCAAATCATAACCAGAGCAGGTAAGACGCTACAGAGAGGCTCAAATCATAACCAGAGCATGCAAGACGCTACAGAGAAGCTCAAATCATAACCAGAGCAGGTAAGACGCTACAGAGAGGCTCAAAGCCGAACCAGAGCAGGTAAGACGCTACAGAGAGGCTCAAAGCCGAACCAGAGCAGGTAAGACGCTAGAGAGGCTCAAAGCCGAACCAGAGCAGGTAAGACGCTAGAGAGGCTCAAAGCCGAACCAGAGCAGGTAAGACGCTAGAGAGACTCAAAGCCGAACCAGAGCGAGATAATAAACTACAGAGAGGTTCAAATCACAATGAGAGTTGACTTGAGAGGTTCAAATTAGACCAGAGCTGAACCAGTTCTGCACGGCATTTCTTGAATGTTTTATTTTAGGTCATATCTTATAACAAAAACAATACGCTATTGAACCGGCATATTTTAATCACATTACAGCGTTTCGATTATTTGACCGGCACCAACTGTAATACTTGAAATTAGTTCGACCAGTTGATATTTATTATATGCACGATACGGGTTAAACATTACTGGTAATACTATAGACTTTTTTTAATTTAAATTAAATTCTTATTGTACGGATGTCCGAAAAGGCAGATTCTCTGTAAAAATGTAACAACTGAAGTCAATGACTTAAAAAATAAAACAATGGAATTTTTTTTACATACTATTAATAAAAAGATTGTAATATAAAATTTTAAAAAAAGTCTTGGAATTTTTTTGTTTACGCAATAAAAATATTTTAAGAAAATTTATGTTTACACTTTTTTTATTTTTTTTTAAAGTAAAATTAAATAAAGAAAATACAAAATTGACATAATGGACTTCTTTTCATACAATTATTTATTTATATTAAAAAGATTAAATAAAATTTATATTAAAAAGATTAAATAAAATTTATATTAAAAAGATTAAATAAAATTTATATTAAAAAGATTAAATAAAATTTATATTAAAAAGATTAAATAAAATTTATATTAAAAAGATTAAATAAAATTAACGTCTTTGGATTTTTCATTGGACATTTCTTTCGCTAAAATGAATTTTTTTAATTGAAACGTTTTTTTTGTTTGAAACCAGTAAAAGGCAGTTTTTTTTTTTTTTTTTTTTTTTTTTTAACATTTAAATTAAAATTTTCGATTCACTTTGAATTTAAATAATGTTTATTTAAGAAAAAGCTTCTGCATTTTATTGGTTTAAAAAACAACAACAAAAAAAGTTTCAATTACAAAATTAAAATGCCTGCTATGCAGTGGAAGTCTTTATTAAAAAAATTTTTTTTATTATTTATTAATATTTAAAAAAAAAAAAGAATTATAAAATTAAAGTCATGGGATTTTTTAAAATCATTTGATTTTTTACCGAGATTATTGCTTTTAGCGCAGAGCGTCATCAGATTTTTTTTTTTTACCGAGATTATGGCCTTTTCGGACATCCATAGTTATAAAAGCTAAAATTACAATTGTTCCGTTTTGATGACCGGACTCAACTTCCGAATTACCAAAATTCGATAATTTTGATTTTTTTTTGGGGGGGGGTATCAAAGGAATAACACATTGGTTTGTTTACAAAACAAAGAGTAGTCTCCGAGTGAAGCGCCCCCCCCCCCCCCCTGTAAAATCGATGGAGAGAAGGAGGAGGGAAGAAGAAGGAGGAGGAGGAGGAGGAGGAGGGGGGCAATTTGAAATGCAATCCATGTTTGCATGCGCATCTGTGTACGTGTGTCCGGGTTGCAGCATAAAGAACCGGGATCGGAAGAATTAAAACACACGCATCCATTGTTATTTATTTTCCAAAGACATCTTAGATTTTTCTTTATTGGATGCATCTTATTCACCAAGATATTTTCTCCATCGGTCCCTATCTACTTGCCTCCCCACGAGGGCAGAGTTAGGCACAAGCTATTAAGCTCTGACATTTTTTTTCATAATGGCGACCTTTTTTTGAGGAAAAAAAAAAAAAAAAAAAAAATGGTTACTCGTTGACGTTCTGTCCTAAGCTATATGGTCAAGAACTGGGTGATAAATAACGCTTTCTGGTCAGAAATTAGGTGACCATCTTACGTTGTATTTATAAAGTAAAGTGAACCCCCAACTCTTTTTAATGTCTAAAATTTATATTTTTACATTTACAATTTTTTCCCCCACAATTGTAATTGTAATTTTTTTTTTTTTTTTTTTTTTCAAAATTTCATTTTTATTTTGGCAACATGGAGTCTAAGGGTGACATTTTCTTATCTAATGTTATCTTTGACGACAATGCAGTCATTATCATATGACTAGAACATGAGCGTAGAAGCAGCGGTACGTGTTGCATCGAGCGTGGTTTGCTTTGACGCGTTGTATCATTTTAAAGAATGAAGGATTCTTTCATTTTCCGAACATAAAACCTAGACAATAATAGAATAATTTTTTTTTTTTATGAGCTTTATTTTTTTGAAAACCGGTACCCCCCCCCCGTCTTTTCGCAAAACCCCAAACCGCAAATCAAAAGGTTTCCAACAAAGAAAATTACATGGCAAATTTTCATTAATTTTTTTAGAACACTAAAATACATTTTTTTTTTTAATTTTTTTTTTTTTTTTTTAACTATTTTAAAGAATAAAATTCACGCAGAATTCCTTAACTGTGGTCAACAGCGACTACTACGACTAGAAATAGATTTTTCTTTGGCGAAGGAAAAGTGGAGAATATTAATAGAACCCCGGAGAAATTAGTTTTCCCACCGTCTTTCTTTTTATCGTAAAAAAACAAAAACCTAGTCAGCGAAATATAAATAAATACAACGAACGTCTTACCATCTTAATATATTCATTTATTTGTAACGATTAAACTCTTCAAAATAAATCGTCTCGTTTTTGCCATAAAAATCATTATCAGCTAAATATTCGGTAAAATTATCGTTTCCCAACCAAAATGGACTAGTCGTTTGCAGTTTTCTGATTTTATTTTCCTCCACCTAACAAATGAGTAAGTAAACTTAAATAAATTGTTTTGGACTAATTCCCCAACCGTATTTCCTTTTAAAATAATGTAAGGTAAATTTTAAATTAGTCCCAAACAATTTAATTTGGGTTTACTTACACATTTGTGAGGTCGGAAAACTGCAGACGTTTTATAGTCCGCCATTTTGGTTGAGAAACGACAATTTGTCAATTTTATTCCATATTTTTTTCTAAATATACAAATATTAGCGGGGTGGGGGAGTGGGTTACTTATAAGGTACTCTTCCGCTAGGCTCCCCTAAACCGAGACCCCCCCCCCAAAAAAGAGCTCTCATTATGAGTTTAGGTAAAAAAAAAAAAAATACAAATCTGCGGCTCAAATTTCGTTCAACGTTCCAAAAAAGACCATATGTCATTTTGTAACCATCATGTTGCCTTTCTTTTCTAGTTGTTCATGGCGTTTCCATCGCTTTCTATTTAGTCAACAGATTTCATGACTAATTGATCTTTATTGCTTATTAATTCACAGCCGTCGTAACATTTGGGAATCCGTCTTGTTTTTAATCAATAGAGCAGTCAGCTCTCCATTGAAACACCGCCTGTTAATACTATTATTAGTTGAGCCATGATTTGATAATCAAACTTAATTGATTCGACTCGCGTATTTAACGAATCACTGAATAAGAATGAACGACCGATAAATGAGTTTCATATTCTGTTTGGTTGACAGTTCAGGTTTTTTGGAAAGTCGA
The DNA here is from genome assembly GCA_963556195.1 of Sepiola atlantica. NCBI lineage: Eukaryota > Metazoa > Mollusca > Cephalopoda > Sepiida > Sepiolidae > Sepiola > Sepiola atlantica. The sequence goes on along the minus strand of OY744544.1, from coordinate 4,184,204 downwards.
TATGCACAAAGCTAACAAATTGTAGTGTTTTTAAATTAGGACATGCTGAACGTATTGGCGTTGAAATCAATTTAGTATTAATAGAAAAGCACTTGCCACTTGTGTAGTTTAGTAAACAGAGGCAGATAATCCACAGGAAGTAACGACCAATAGATTAAAACATTTTAATAAATGTATTTATTTAATAAAATATAGTTTCTGAAAGAAAAACATTGTAATAAAGTAATGTTTATTTTCAATAAAATAACATTTTGGCCAAAACATTGTAATAAATAAAATATAGTTTCCGAAATTGACAATGATTTTTTTTTATAATTTAAAATGTTATAAAACGAACATAAAACTTATTTATTACTCTTTTTTTATTTTTATTTATTTATTTATTTTTTTCAATTTGTTTTTTTTTTAAATTTATTTATTTGTTTTTTTTTTAATTTAGTTTTTTTTTTAAATTTATTTATTTATTTTTTTAAAATTTATTTATTTTTGTCAGCTTTGTTTTAAACGACGTATGAGCATTTCTAACGACAGCTAACAGAACGAAAAAGGGGTGACCCCCCCCTCCCCACCCGAACAAATATGCACCAAATGTTACTAAAGGCAACTCTTCTACCTACCTGGGTTAGTTTATTTGTGTTTTAACTTATTTTTAAAACAATATAATCGACTTAAAACTAGTGTCGAGATATCACGTGATCAAATGCGGCTATTTTTCGTTGTTTTCAATTCTAACATGGCGTCTCGACACTACTTTTAAATCGAACTAAAAAAAAAACTTTTTAAAATAAGTTACAACACAAATAAACTTATCCAGGTTAGTAGAAGAGTAACTTATCTTGCCTTTGGTAACATTTATTTGTTGCCTTTTTGTTTTGTTGCCTTTTTGTTTTGTTGTTTTTACATTCCCCTTTTTCGTTCTGTTAGCTGCCGTTATAAATACCCCGACTTTTTACTTTTGCTCGTAAAACAACGACGTATACATAAGATAAACTTAAAAAATTGCTAATTACAGCATATATTGTCTCCAATTATTTATTTTTGTCCATCTTTCACCGTTCCATTTTTTTTTTTTTTTTTTTTTTTTTTTTTACACATTGCAAACAGCCTTATTGAATAGCCAATGCTAATAATATCAAATAAAAAAAGCTGAAATCGAGACATTTTCCAACTGGGGGGGGGGGGAACGGTCCATGTGTATGTAGATTGTGGAATGAGGCAGTATACAAACTTTCTAAACTTTATTCAGTTTCAACTAAGTCAGAACCAAGAGAAAAACAGAGTGTGGACGGGGATCGACAGGAAGTCATTCTTTGATAAAAAAAAAGAAGTCATTTAACTCCCCTACCCCCGTTATGAATTGCGGCAAAATTAACATTTTCAGAGAAAAAAAATCAGCTTTTTTTTTCTTTATTTAAAAAAAAAAGAAGCGGCTAACTCACGTCTGTGAGAGACTCTAGTGATTAAGCGGAAATCCGCTTTTTCTAGATTAAAAAAAAGAAAAAGAAGCGGAGAACTCGCATCCCTGCCGTTGAACATTTGTTCAAAGAAACTTCTGTATATTAATAAAATTATGAGATAACTTTGTATGTCTGTGTTTCTTCCTTCCCGCATCTATGTGACTTACATTATTTATATATTTTTCGGTGTTGTTAACTATAATACATTTTTGCCCACGTTAAAACGAACAAAAGAAATTACTTCTAACTTAACAGGGTGGACTCTAGTTCTGCATTTAACTAACAAAAAGCTTTTAAAATAAGTTAAACACAAATAAACTTATCCAGGTAGGTAGAGTAACTCATCTTGCCTTTGGTAACATTTATTTGTTGTATATTTGGGCACTTCTTTAGTTTAGCTGTGAATCAAATCAATTTTGAAGAGTTACATTCGAGTGAATGTAACCCAATCAACCGGAAGTAATTCAGACTATTTTTAAATGATAACTTTTCGTTTTATAACGTTTTTAATCATACCCCCCCCCCCCCAAAAAAAGAAATCAATGTTGACTATTCGTTTTATAAACTTTTACATTATTAAATAAAAAACACTGTTCGCTTTATTTTTTGAATAAAAACGTCTAATTCTATATTACTTCCGGTTGATTGTCTGCCCCTGTTTTTAAAATTGAAAATAAATTCTGATTGACAGCTGTGGCTATATTTATTATTTCCCCCCCCTTTTTTTGTTTTGTTAGCTCTTATTAAAATGCCCAGAAGTTAATCCACCGAAATGCTATTTTCATGGCAAACAAAATGAGAATAGTGACGAGAGGCCAAGTGATTAAAAAGGACACACACAATTATAAGAAGGTAGGCTCCCTCTACCGTGCTAGAAAACGCCTCACACCGGACAGTATCCTATATCTCTACAAAGCCATCATCCGCCCATGCATGGAGTATTGTTGTCACCTCTGGGCTGATGCACCACCCACTAGTCTCTCCCTCTTAGACAAGATCCACCAGAAAAGTAGCTAATCTAATAGGTCCCTCACTATCCACCAAGCTCCATCCCTTCTCCCATCGCCGCAATGTTGCGCCTTTGGGCTTGTTTAACAAGTAATTCAATGGAATGAGCTCCGATGAACTTGCTGCTCCGGTGCCTCTCCCCTTCGACGTAAATACACTCGACCAACCCGACAATCAACTAAATTCCATATATTCACTGTGGAGGTCCCCAGATGCCGGATAGCCTTTTACTTCAATAGCTTCTTTCCTCGCGTTGCCGGCCTCTGGAACTCCCTCCCTGCTCCATGTTTCCCTGACTGTATCGACATGCAAAAATGTAAAACTAATGTGAACAAGCATATCGCTGAACAGCTCCCAATTTAGGGTGACTTTCTAAACTTTCACCATTATTCTCAGTAGCCCTTATGTCTACAGTGGCATCTTGCCTTGTTTGGGGTGAACTCCGGTAAAAGAAATTTAAAAAATAATTTTAAAAGAAATTGTTGGTAAAATGCCAGCCAAGATTCACCTTGGCATAATTCTGGCAACCTAGGGTCTGACCCTTCTTTGCAGAGATGAGGTAGGGACCGGCTCAGTCCCAAGATTTGAATTAACAAAATGCTTTTTTTTTTACTAATACGTCATCACTTATCACGGTCAAAAGACACTCGAGGATCGAAGGGATTGTCAGTTGAATGAAGAATATGAGGATTGAAACTAATGTGCACTCTCCCAGGCATTACCTCCTTAAGTGCCGGTCACCCGAGACGCCCCCGCTGAGGAATGCCGACGGGTCGGTTCTCGGCTATTTTTGTACCCTTTTCAGAGTCCCGCAATCACATTGTGGAATAATGCGAACCCAACACAAGTGTGGGGTTATTATATTAGGGTTCCCGGTTCATATTAGCTTAGTTGTAGTATAGGGTGGTAAATGACACCCTCGCCCAGCGTCAAGGAGTCAGACAAGCTGACCCGTCCCCCTCGTCATGGTGGTGGCAGAGAGATCTTTACTTACCCGGGTCAGGGTACTTTGAGTTCAGAAGTTAGGGGGAGGGGAATGGGGTTAAGGCGTTTGCCATTGCGGTCGGCAGGGGGTGAATGTTGGTGTGTGATGTATTCATCACCCCCCCCCCCCCAAACTATATTTCAAAATACAAAAAGTCAGTAAGTGTACAGCCAACCTACCTTCCTCACAACAATAGAAGACAAATTGAGGGTGGACGACCTTAAAGTGGGCAAGGGTTACTTACTCCAGGTTGTAACGGGGGATTGGGGAGCGCTGAGGGATATAAATGCAAAAATGGTCCGAGGTTTTGAGTAAATTGTTCAGTTAAATATATATATTTTTTTTTATAAAAATATATTAAAAAAAAAAATTAAAAAAATAGTTAACGATTTTTAAGAGAACTTATTTAATTTTGATTTTAAATTTAATCATACAAGTTTTATTTCATTTTTTACAATCATTATTATTACAGACAGAAATTATTTTCAGGGATATCCGTGCCCAATGACAAACATTTGAAATCGAGGTGAATTTCACAAGCGGGAAGGGTGGAGGTGGGGGTCAGTTTAAAAGCACGTTCCATATATAAAAATCCCTTAATTATGTGGCAATTTTATAGAATCACTTCAATCTCCAATCGTTTTTTTTGTGTGTGTGTGTATGTGGTTCTATGGGGGTTTCACTAACCCTAAGTCAGAGCGGCAAGCCCCATCCCCTAAAAAAAAAAAACATACCCTTAGCGGTCTAAACTACATAGGAAAAAACGGTTTGAAGACGGGAGTGATTCTATACAAATTTTAAGGTCTCAATTAGGTGAATCATCCTTGACTCTAGTGAAGTAGCAAAACCTATGAATTTCTGACCTATTCTTATAATTGAAATCTACCCTGGCAATAAATTACCAGTGTGAGGAGAGAGCGGTATTAAAATTATAAACCGCTTAAATCAGCAGCTATTCTTTTTAGAAAAGTAGTTAAACCAAAGGATTCCAACCTATCTTTCTAATTGAGTCTTATTTCTTTTCTATTAGTTTTTATATTATTATTATTATTATTATTATCTATATATTAATACGATAGCGTGTGTGTTCGTGTGTCACGCTTACATCAAAAGCTTTGCGCATGCGTGCCGCATCTAGATTTAAAAAAGCATTCAGGTCACCTAATTTTCGTAATATTTCAAGTATTTCCCTTCGGCGCAACGGTTAGCGACGTACGATTTTGACGGCGGCCCCACTGGTTTATAGTTCGATCCCAACCAACCTCTAAGATTTTTTTTCTACATCGAAGGGGGGGGGGGGACGACCGGAAAGACACACATAAACACGATAGCGTGTGTGTTATTTCGTGTGTCACGCTTACATCAAAAGCAACGACCTTCCGAATCTTTGTATGCTACTCATGAATTGGAGCCAAATTTAATTTAAAGTAAGTTTTAGTCGTCGAAATATTACCATCACTAGAAATATTGTATATAAAGAAGTTTTGTAAATTGTTACACGTATTGTTCATTTTTAAAAAATAAATATACAAATAAAATCTTATATTTTATACAAACATGTATAGGTTACGGCACCGGGGGTACTCAAGCCCACCCCACTTTTTGACTGCCCCCCCCCCACACACACACTTTACGGTCATCAATAATGAAGTTATATATGCATGTGTTTAACCGCCCCCCCTTCCCACTTTTTAGGAGAGCCCCCCCCCTCCCTTATAACTGTCCCGCCGGTCCTGGGTTCGGAACAAGATAATTAGTATTGAAAACATCATTTCGTGTAATTTACACGGGGCCCGCTAGTTCTTCTTGTTTCTTTGCTTTTATTGGCCGCCAATGTCAAGTCAACCGACCACCGAGTCGTTGACAATAATATTACATTGAATAAGTGAATTTCTTTCTTAACTCGAGTGGAAAGAGGAAGAGGTATTTTTATATTCGCTGGGAAGAAAGGAAGAAAATGTGTGAATGGGATTTTCTTTCGCGGCTCCTTTCAATTTTTTTTTCTTTCTTTTCCTTATTGAGGATTTTGTGTAGGCAGAAAAAAAAAAAACTTCCTTGAAAATTTCTAGGTCGCACCTGTGTAAGGCGTCAGTCACTAGAAACAGGGCGCCTTACTTTTTTTTTTCTTTTTACTATTCTTACATCGCTGTAGTGTACAGGAAATTTTTAGCTTTAAGATTTTTTTTGCGATTAGTTTTGCAAGCGGTGTGTGGATTTTTTTGTTTTTTTTGCGGATTTCGTTTTTTTTCTTCATTTTTTATTTTTTTTATTTTAGAAATATTATTTTTTCTGATTTGAATAGAAAGAAAAATATATATTTCAATTCCGATAAATTTGTCGCTCCCCCCCTCCTCCCCACCCTAAAATTCGGACATCTCTGACGTTAATGAACCGTCTGCTAATTTTCGACCTCACAATTGAGTATTAATTTACTCCTCTCCAGGAGTTAGGCACAAGGCCAGTTTTTATCTTACTCCCACAAGTAAGATGTGACCCAAGGTCGGGTCGGGAAAGTGGGGTTTAAAAATTGCCTGGCCAGCCCCGTCGGCATTCCCCGGTAGGGGCGTCTCAGGCAGTAAGCAATAAACTTACTCCTCCCCAAAGAGGGGAGGCGAAGCCTGGGAGGGTGAACCTCCTAGAACTGCACAGGACAGACCCATAGACCGGCGTAAATCAAGCCCCGAAGGCCAAGACAATACCAGTCTATGGAGTGCAGTATCCATCGGAACAGATACTACACTTTGATCTTAGCCAAAAGGCCACAAATGAGTAAGTAAACCCAAATAAATTGTTTGGGACTAATTTCCCAACTATTTCCTGTAAAATAGTTTATGGTAAATTTGAAATTAGTCCAGAACAATTTATTAGGGTTTACTTACTCATTTTTGAGATGGGGAAAAGAGCAGACGGTTCATTGACGTCAGAGTGATCCGTCATTTTAGGTGGGAAACGACAAATTTACCTCAATTCCAATATTCGTTCATTAATATTTGCAAAATAAAAGTGATTAAAAACAATTTGAGTGCTTCTACAGAAGCAAACCGATTTTTACCGAACTAAACCGAAAAGTTTAGGTTAAAAACAACAAGTTCGGTTCAAACTCTATAGAGGTACCAAAATGTGTAATATATTTCGATTCTAAGTGCTTATACAGATAAGAGCGCATATGAAAAACGCATTTCCAAATAAAAACTATTGTATCAGCCAAAAATAAGTATCTGCACTAAAAATTAGGAAAAATTATCGAGTAGAATTTTAATTAAAAATAAAAATCAATTTTATATTTTGCCAACCGTGATTCATTTATTACTTGTTTAAATCTAACAGTTATCTCCCCCTTGATTTACGTGTTTTTCGCTTTAATCAATGGCGATCCGTAAAATACGATAAAACTGATTTTTATTTTTAATTAAAATTCTACTCGGTAATTTTTGCTAATTTTTGGTGTAGATACCTATTTTTGCCTGATCCATAAGTATATCAAAGAGTTTTCCGGTTAATTCAGTTAGAACTGCGATTTTCATATGCACCCTTATCTGTAAAAGCACCCAATTCCATTTATTTTTTGTCCCGTCACCGTTTGCAAAGTGAAACAAACCCAATCTCAAAATTGGCAGCCGTTTTAAAGCTGAAAGCTTCAATATAAGCGACATTTCTGCCCAACCAAAATTGCAGACAATAAATCGTCTGCAGTTTTTAAAAAAAAATTCTTTTCCGACCTCAAAAATGAGTAAGTAAACCCAAATAAATTTCTATTTCCTTTAAAATAATTTACGGTAAATTTTAAATTGATTTCAAATAATTTATTTGGGTTTACTAACTAATTTGTGAAGTCGGAAAACTGCAGACGATTTATTATCCGCCATTTTGGTTGGGAAACGACAATTTTACCGTTCAGATTGGTAACGTAGTGATAATAGTAATATTATTATTAAGTTAATATTATTTTCCTCCTCTCCACGGGGATAAAATTAGACAAATCGTCGGTTTGGTGTAGGAACAGAATAGTTAACAAAGCCCCCCCCCCCCCCTCATGTTAAGAATGGATTTCTAAATATAAACGCTATTATTTAGAAACCCATCCTTAACACGAAGAGGACCATTGTTAACTATTCTGTACCCTCACTGTCAGTTTTTAATGTTGGGTAGAAAAAAAAAATTGCCCCAATAGCAATAAGAATAAAAATAAGCTTAAAATCTAATATTTCTGGAGAAAAATGTTTGGCACTTGTGCATTTTAACATTTTTTTGTTTCCATTTTCGGAGAGTTCCGGCTGTTACAAGCCAAGAGTTTAAAAAAAAGCCCCCCCTTCCACTTCCACTGTTAAGAATGGCTTTCTAAATTTGCACGGGTTTAATTTTATTTCGGTTGTGTATGCTTTCAGCGCCCCAAATTCTCTTTTCAAAAGACTCATTCTTATCCGATTATTCGATTTGTTGTTTTAAAATCACATCACAATTTAAAATGTAACAAAATATGCAATATCGATTAAAAAAAATTTTTTTAACTTAAGTTTGTTTTGCTAATTGTAATATTAAAAGAACTTAATGGCGAAGTTTTGTTAACTCGGCTTGTAGCGGACGGAACTCTCCTAAAATGAAAAAAAAAAAAAGAATGCTAAACTGCACAAGTGCCAAATGTTTGCTTAGTAGAAACGCACTCATTTTAACTAGTAAGTAATCAATCTCCATGTTTTTAAAACTAATATGCGCGCGTCAATCTTCGATAAAAAACTGAAGGGAATTGTGCGCATGCTCTACTTATAGGCGAAATTGAGCTTTTAAGGGTCCCTAAAAGTTGAACAGGTTTGAACAAAAATGTCTGACCCACAACACTAAAAATGCATAAGACACAGTGAGATTAATATATAAAGTTTTTTGTCTGTATTTCCACCCAAACTTAGGGTTAGTGGTTAGGGTTTAATCTGACAATTTCGAAGTATTTTGACGTCACTGACGCGCTGCAAAAGTTCAGTAATCAACATTGCTTGATTTAAACAAGAATCAAATTTAATTTTAACTTAAAAATGATAAAAAAAAAATACCTTTCTTTAACTATCACTAACCCTAAGTTCGGGTGACAAAATAAAAATAAAAAAAAACACATCGGAAAAGGTATTCGCAGGACAGGACCCTTGAAAGTCCTGTTATAATCTTGGGGACACTTTAAAGCTTAATTATGCACTGCTTATAAAATAAAGTTATCAAAATGGCTCTATTGAAAATTTCAGCTTTAAGATGGCTGCGAATGGAATATTATCTTAACCAAATTAATACTAGTTTTATAACATTGGTTCAGTTAATAATTTAACGACCAAACAATACCGAAATAATTAGGTTATATTATTACAGTATTGTTTTTGCCATGAAATTTTTAATTGAACCGAATTGCTATAAAACTCGAACTACTTTTGGTTAAGACAATGTTTCAATCGCAATCATAATAAAGCTGAAATCTTCAATATAACCTCAAACACAGATATGCGTACAGTGCACCGTAATGCACAGCCCCTACCCACTTGCCTCCCCACGAGGTCGATTTTTAATGCAGTGAAACAGCTCCACAAAATGGGTTACTCTAGATTGGGATGAAAATTAAAATTGCCTCAGTCTAGAAGGATTTCGGTTCATTTTTAACAAGCAAACAAAACAAAAAGGGTGAAAAAAACAAAACAAAAAAAAAACAAATATGCAACAAATAAATGTTACCAAAGGCAAGATAAGTTACTCTTCTACCTACCTGGATAAGTTTATTTGTATTTCAACTGCGTTTTTGTTGTTGGTGTTCAAAATAAACCGAGTGTCGAGTCTGTTAAGTTAAAACCGAGACCAAAATCGTCGCCTAGAAGCCCTGATCGAAGAGTTTTGAAAATTGCTTTAAAAAATCCAAAATTAAACAAAATACTGCTAGAACGTCAACGACTATTTTGTTTTTCGTTCTAACTTAACACTTAACAGACTCGGCTTATTTAAAAAAAAAAAAAAATAAATAAATAAAAATAAAAAATAATAAAATAAAATAACGCTTTAAAATAAGTTAAAAGACAAATAAATTTATCCAGGTACCTAGAAGTTTACTTTTGGTAACATTTATTTGTTGCATATTTTATTTTTTCACCAGTTTTTTTTTTTTTTTTTTTGACTCTTGTTAAAAATACCCGGATTTCTCCTTCATTGACCGACAACAGAAAAGATGAAGTGTAGTATCGAAACAGATACTCCACTTTTATTAGTTCAGTTTTAGAAAGAAAAAAAAAACAAACTTTAAGGTATCAGGACCCTAACTAAGGACCTTCTGTTTTTGTTGACATTTAAATATATATATTTAAAAAAAAAATACAGTTCATTGAAATATTTTAAGTCTTTAGTAGTTTTTCATATATGAAAATGCCAGAGCATGTGTTAAAAAACGTTCAAACGGTGTTAATGTATGAAAATAAGCCACTGAAAAAAAGGCCGGCTACAGAAATTCAACATCAGGATCGTTTTTTTAATTTAAAAAAAAAGAAATTGTAATAATTTTTGTTGTTGTAATAATAACCAATTTATCTCTATCGAATTAGAATGCTAAACAAAATGAACTCAAAGTCATAAACAAATAAGGATGTATGATTTTAAATATAAAAACCGTCAAATGGAAATAAAGACAGGTAGAAATAAAAACCGGCCTATGAAAATAAACACAGAAAACAACTACTAATATATATATATATATTAGATGAGTCGATATTGGTACAATATGGGCTTAAATCGACAAGTGGATATTTTATTTTTAAATTATGAGTTGCTTCTGAGTAGGTCACAGAGACCGAAATCTCCACTTGTCGACGTGAGCCCAAACATCCCTATCACATTAAAAATCAATTTCTCAACAAAAAAAACAAAAAAAAAACGGCCGTACGGTCATCAATTCCGAAACCGAACTGAAATCAAGATAGCAGACCCTTGTACAATTGTATATAAAGGGCTTAAACCCTTTCCAGATTGAACTTTATCACGGTTATATATATATATATATATATATATATATATATATAACTAGAATACCCGTCACAGGACGGATAAAATTAATTCCCGAACAGAACAGTTTTGCACCACTTTTATGTTCCCTTGGATTAAAACCAGGATATTAAAACCTTATGTCTAGAATCTGCATTCCAACTTTGATCAAAATCCATGACATGATTTTGATTCTAGATAATGTCTTCAATTTTAAAATCTTTAAAAATTCAAATTCAGGAAATCTTGCTTAATTGGTGTCTAATGACTATGGATCAAATTCAGTTCAAATGTTATTTATTTGAATTTTCAAATTTGAGGGTGTTCCGTTCTCATATCATGGCCCCTAAAAACCTTTAAAATACTAAAAAAAAACCCTGAAATTTAGGGGAATATTTATGAATTAATGTTTAGTAATACCTATTATTAACATTTCACTCAAGTCAGAGATATCTGAATTCTCACGAAAGGGATTCCACCCCTTCGCATAAAACTACATTAAATATAGCAGACATTTGGATCCCTTACACCTAGCAGCTGTGTTCAAAGATTCATAATGATCGGTTAATTAGTTTGAGTGAATCATGTACATAAAAACAAAAACATACCTAACATATTATATATATATATATATATATATATATATATATATATATATAATACTATTTTATCTACAACAATAAAAAAACAGGGTGCTTGTACAGAGAAGCGTTCGGATTAAATTCACAAAAAAAACATTATTATATATACTTACGCAGCAGATTTAAATAAGTATCCTCACCCCAAAAAAAAGAAAAATGATCGAGTATAATTTTAATAAAAATTAAAAATCGATTTCATCGTATTTTGATTACTGCCATTGATTTATTACGTGTTAATATGACGTACTTGGTTACCTCCCCCTGAATTTCATGTTTTTTTTTGTTGTTGCTCGAATCAATGGCCGAACCCGATTAAATGGATTTTTATTTTTTATTGAAATTCTACTCGATAATTTTTGCTAATCTTTGGTGTACAAACCTATTTTTGCTTGATACATAAGTATTTCAAAGAGTTTTCCGGTTAATGTAATTGGAACTGCGATTTTCAGCGTTTTTTCATATGTACGCCAATCTGTACAAGCACCAACAACAGCATGATAGAAACATTCTGATAGACAACTGCTGATCGCCGATGTAGCAAATCTATGAATAATATTGGAGTGGTCGTTTTTGTTCGAGTGCATATATAAAATTATAATTTACTTACCTTTGTGAATGAGTATTAGAAATGTGTAGATCCCTATCCAAGTAGATGTATATAAACTTGATTTACCACTCCGTCTCGATCGTAAGAGAGGTTCCTCTGATAACGCCATTGCAAGGAAGAATTTAGGGGAATATACACAACCTTAGTTTAAGTTTTTTTTTTTTTTCTGATATGATTTTTAAAAAAAAATGATTTTAACTGTATGATAAAAGATAGAAAAAGAAAGGGTTGATTATTAAAAATTATAAAAATAGGAATTTATATAAACCCCTTTTTTTAAATTAAGGGTTTTTATTTTATTTTCTTTCATTGAGGGTCTTTTTTTTTCACACCCCCTTTCTTTATATTTATTTTCTCGATTTCGTCTCAAAATAAATAAAAAATATCCTTAAACAGGTAAAATCCCAGTTAATTGATCGGTAGGTTGCCATATATGTGTATATATATATATATATACAGGAATATCCTGTTTTTTGGGGGGTGGGATATAGCAGTGTTATTAAAAATATTATGGGCACATATTGGAAGGTTTTTTTTTTCTCTTTAAATTGTGGTTTATAGCCTTTGCTAAGCAAGTGCGTGTTTGTTTATTTTTTTTATTGTTTGTGTGTGTGTTTTCTTTTTTAAAATAATAATTAATATTTGCATTGGTAGTTGCTACTATGCTAAAGTAGCTGTTGGTTTTGTTGTTAGGCTGTTTTAAGACATTAATGTCTGGGTTGTTGTTTTTTTTTTACACACGCTTCATGCATACCCACATCCACACAAGGGAGCTTTCCTTTTAAATAAGACAGAAAATCCGTCCGTTTCTTTTTTTTCTTAGCCTCTTCCCTCCATGGGCAGTCTGGGCGAATTTAAGTCCTTCACAGTCCGGTTTTTGAAGGTCTGGAGACGTCTATCTTGCTAAAGACTACGAGAGAAAAGAGCGAGGTACTACTGTGTTCTCGCTAAGCAGTATTAGGGCCGGTGCAGAGCTGCGGCAAACAGTTACCTTCGCCATACTGCGAGAAAAGTGCGTGTGTTAGTGGAGGATTTATTCAGAAGGCAGACCGAGAGAGTTTGGGAATGATAGAAACGAGGGAGGACGAGGGGAGGCTACGTATGTAATAATAGAGAGAAAAGAGAGTCGGGATGACTGGTAGAGAGAGGGTGATGGGTGAGAAGAGGAGAGAGTTGGAGAATGATAGCAACGACGAAGGGTGAGGAGGGAATACGTGCGTGAAGAGAGAGAAAAGAGAGTTAGCATTACTTTAAGAGGGAGTGAGAAAAGAGAGAGAGAGAGAGAGAGAGGCGAAACTAGTACTGGGAAGGGGGGGCGAGGCAAACGACTACGATTAGGGAGTGAGAAAGTGGAAAATAGGGAAACAGATAAAAAAAGGGAGGGGAGAATTGAGGGGAGGTGGAGAAAGGAGCACAAAGAGAGGGAGGGAGGAAGGGTGAGAGGGGATTGTATATGGACACAGTTAAAGCGATATAGACCGCAGTTTAAACCGGGAGGAGAGAGATAAAAATAGAACAAGGAATTAGTAGTAGATCGAGTGAAAAGAAAGAGGGAGGGGGTTAAGAAAGGGAGAGATTAAAGATATATAGAGAGAAGGGAATAGCGCGAGAGAGAGAGAGAGAGAGAGAGGGGGGGAGTTTAAGATAAAATAAACAGCAATTCAAACAGGAAAACGGGGGAAAGTTATATAAAAAAAGTTACGAGTGAAAAATAGAGTAAAAATAACGTCGGGAGGTAAGAAAGGGAAAGGGTGCTTATCCAGATTAAGGGAAACATTCGAAAAAACAAAACAAAAAACAAACTGAGGAATATCTGTTTGATGTACGTACCTGTCACGGGCTGAAAATATATATATATATATATATATCACATAAATTAATCAAGTAGTTTTTATTTTATGAAAAAGAAAAAAAATTATTTAAATTTATTTAAACGTAGAAATACGACCGGGATTACGGCTTATTGTGAATTTCTGTTATCTCCCTTGAATATCCCTTGTGAGAATAACCCTCAAGATGAAAACAGTAGTCCGAAAAATCCAAATTATACAAATTATCAATCCTCATCTAAAGAAATTCACAAACATAAACAATTAACATTGTTGCCCCCCCCCTATTTTTCTGTCGTAGCCATTATAATACATTTTCCTATTCCAGTAGCTTCTTTCCAAGAACTGCGGGCTTGTGGAACTCTCTTCCTGCTGACTGTTTTCCTCCTACCATAGTCTTTTCAAGACTCAGGTCGATAGGCATCTCCTCTCTTTCGTTCTTTTTAGCTCCTCACATCAATTGGCTTCATGCTGCTAGTCGCAGTCTCTTCTAAAAGTACTATTATGGCACGTGTTCTTCAGAATCGTCTGATTTATTCCCTGTTTTCTTTTGTTCCAGCTCGTTTGACTATAAGGTGTTCGAGAACAATCTGATAACTTTTTGATTTCAGAACCATTTGAAGTATTCAGCAGCAGTAAAGTGCAACGGATAGCTGTGTACGATTGGTAGGTTTGAGAGCTGGAGACAATGGACAACTGGTGAACATCGGAATATTCAAAGAGAGTGACTTGTATTTTGATGATTTGCGCCTGATTTAAAAAAAAAATTATTTATTATTTTTTTTAACGTAGTTCACCCCAAACAAGGCAGGCCGCCACTGTAGACGTAAGGGGTTACTGAGAAAAAAGAAAAGGGGAGAAGATGGGGGGGGAGTCAACCTAAATTGCAGCGAGATGTCTGTTTACGTTAGTTTTAAATTTCTGCCATGTCAGTACTGTCGGGAAAACAGGGGACAGGGAGGGAGTTCCAGAGGCCAGCAGTACGAAGAAAGAAGCTATTTGGGTAGAAGGCTCTCCGGCATCTGGAGACCTCCACAATGAATGGATGGGCTTTAGTTGATTGTCGAGTTGGTCTAGTGAATTTACGTCGAGGGGGCACCAGAGTAGCCAATTCATCGGAGCATAATCCATTGAAGTATTTGTAAAACAAGCACAAGGATGCTACATTGCGGCGATGGGACGGGGACTGGAGCTTGGTTGACAGTGAGGGACCTATTAGGTTGGCGACTCTTTTTCGGGCCTTGTCAAGGAGGGAGAGACTAGTAGATGATGCACCAGCCCAGATGTGGCAACAATACTCCATGCATGGGTGGATGGTGGCTTTGTAGAGGTTTGAGAGCTGGAGACAATGGGAGACTTTGGCTAAGATCAAAGTGTAGTATCTGTTCCGATGGATACTGCACCCCATAGACTGGTATTGTCTTGTCCTTCGGGACTTGATTTACGCCGGTCTATGGGATTTTGCCTCCCCTCTTTGGGGAGGAGTAAGTTAATTGTTTACTGCTTGAGGCGCCCCTACCGGGGAATGCCGACGGGGCTGCCCAGGCAATTTTTGATGGTCAGAGTGCTCACCTCTTGGGCGCTGGCTTTTCAACCCTCACTTTCCGACCCGACCTTGGGTCACATCTTACTTGTGGGAGTAGGATAAAACTGGCCGTGTGCCTAACTCCCGGAGAGGAGTAAATAATACTGTTGAACATCGGAATATTCAAAGAGAGTGACTTGTATTTTGATGATTTGCGCCTGATTAAAAAGAATTCGGAATTCTTAGCTGTGAAAAACCGTAAATAAAGGTTTGTGATTGTTTATTAATAACCCACTTCCGCCTTCGATCATATGACTGAAATGCATTAATTGCCAAATTAGAAGTGCGAACATCTCCATAAAAAAGGTGAATATTTCTTCTATGTCTGCAACGGTTTCTTGGAGAAAGCTCCGATAGGCATCCGGTTGTCCGTTAATTATCTGTTGAGCAGTTCTACCCCAATAGTCGTGTCGGATATCTTTTACAATAATCCGCAGAGTCGCGGACGGGGTCCAAAAAACGAACGAGAACGGGGTAAAAATAAATATGCAACAAGTGACGGTGACCTACGTCGAGAATAGATATTTTCCTACTTACCTATCACATTTGTTTGTATTTTTACGTAGGGGCACCGATTTTTACTAAAACAAAATGGCGTCGTTGCCTCATAATCGTTACGCCATTTTCTTCTTGTCGAATGTTCGTGTGACAAAAATATTGATTTCTAATAAATAGCAGTTGTAACGACTTAAAAATACAAACAAATGTCACAGATAAGTTGGAAAATAACTTTTATCGGCTACAGTTACTTTTATTTGTTGTATATTTGTGTTTTGAGCGTTTTCACTCTGCGGATTATTGTAAAAGATACCCGTCGTGTCTAACTGAAAATTATTTCATTTGGGTCGATTGTGGATGTGTTAAAAACGATGGATTTTTTTTAATGTTTGTAACATTGTAGAAAGATTAGAGGCGGTTGTGTAAAATAATGTTAAAACAGTAAACTTCCATTAGAAGTGAACCGTGTAGAATTACGGCTACGTGTCGGGATATGACGTCACGGACAGGAAGTCGTTAGTGACACGTAGCGTAATAGTTTTTCGTTTTTTTTGTTTTTTTTCAATTCAACTCCTACTCATACTCTGTCAAAATAACACTTGAATTTCAAAAGCTCATTCCGAATCACATTCCAATATTAACCTATATTTTATCAGCCCACTTTTCTAACAAAAATCTTATTATTACGTACTCACTAGGAGTTCTCACACAGGTCATCAGTGATTGCTCACCGACAACCAGTGGTATTCCCTGTAGTCTAAGTGACAATAAGTCTCCCCAGATTTCCAGTATTCTCCACCTCTTTTCGATAGCCACCGCAAATAAACTTGCAGTATCACAACAACCGTTTACCATTGATTTCTCGCTGGTAAGGACAATTGGTCTTCTCTGGGATTTGGGTGGCAATAAGCCTCCCAAGGTCCCAGCATTCTCTGCACTCTTCTAGTGGAAGTATGGTTTGTGCTGTCCCTATTCGTTCTTCTCATCCTCCTTGACCCTCTACAAATATTTTGTTTGGTGTCAGCCTAGTCCGGCACCATTTAAAAAAAATTTTTTTTATTTTTATTTTATTTTATTTAATTTATTTTTTAAATTTAAATTAAAAAAAATATTATTATTATTATTATTATTATTATTATTGTTGTTGTTGTTGTTGTTCTTGTTCTTGTTCTTCTGTTTGCAACCTGTTATACCGATATCATAAACGTTGCCATGTTTGTTACGGCCTTGAAAGGTGTTATCAAATTAAAATTATTTGATTAACAATGATTTAATGGAAGTCCGTTTACTTATATTGATAATTACTACATTCTATGAAGTATTGATTGCCATTGTTTTTTTTTTGTGTAAATATGCCATTAATTGTTTTTACTTATTGCAATTAATTATTAAGGAAAAAATGGTTGAAAACATCGAATCCAATTAATGGGGAAATTACGTATTCTACAAAGACCGCCTTCGTAAACAAATCTTTTTTCGATTTCCAACTCCGTCTGCGCAAAACAGCGAATAGGTTTCTATTATTTGGATTATCCTTCCTATCATTCTCATCTTGGTTATTATTTTCCCAACGTTTCCACCGATGTAACCTCCGACTTTCTCCAGGTGCGTCTTTCCGAACTCGGGGAATCTATACAGAATTTCAAATTGAACCCTTCATTTTAATTCCGTATAGATTCAGCTGTACATAGCCATACTGACGAGTCTTAATGAAGACGAAACATGCATGTCTGTGAATATAAATAGTATTGATTAAATAATAATTATTAGCTCCCTTAAAGGGCGAGCACTCTAATGAGAAGGATAAAGCTCCTGTCTAGTTATATGAACAAGGTACCCCACACGCTCCTTCCTTGCGACGGCATCAAATGTAATGAGAACCGTCCTCGGCGCAGGAATCCTTCCTGACTGTGAACACCCTTTCTAGCTATAATCGTCTTAGTGGCAGTAAAAACCAAGATGTGTCGGTCGAATCTCCTCTAGGTCGGGATGATTGCTTCGCTGGTCCGCTGTGAAGGCAATGTTACACAAGCAGAACAAATCGACAACAGAAATAAGTCAACAACTCGGTTAGGTCTTTTCATAAGCAATAATTATTTAACAAGATGAACAATTGGTTTCAAACTTTAACTCAAGGTCTGTTTTTCGATAATGGCTTTGTTTACTAAACCATCTTGTCTCTCTGTGTGCGTGTGTGAAACTCCCTTTACGATTTCCAAGTTCTTAATTAAGTTGTAACTTATCTACTGAAAACGGTGTGAGGGGGGATACCATGGGCAACGTCATCCAAACGAGGAGCCTTTCGCGCGATCCCCCGCCTGGCTGGCCCGTGCCTCAGCTCCGGCTAACACTACTGTCTAGCCCGAATTCCAATTTCTAACTGACGGTTTTCTGTCTTCTCGTTTCCACAACAAAACGAAAAACGTACAACTCATACTCTTTCTTTCTTCAGCCTTTCTCTCTCTCTCGGGGCCAGGGTGGGGCACACTGACTTGCTCTCCCTCTCTCTCTCCCCCCTCTCTCTCTCTCTCTCTCGTTGGGTGGTACGACAATCGAAATTCATCGCTTAGGTTTTTTTTAGATCTTATCTACACTAAAGAAAACCATTAGGGTGGGGCATACTGACCTCTCCCTCTCCCCTCTCTCTCTGGTTGGGTTGTTTTCTTTCCTGTCACCGTAAAATACCTGTTCTCCCTCTCTCTCTACCATGGGGGGAGGGGAGCGACCAAAAGACTCTTGACCAAAATTGTACGGTTGTTATCAACATTCCAGCTCTCTCTGGCTTTGCTCATCCATTGTATCTGGATGATTACATCTGACGGCTTACACACTTTCTCCCGCCAGCCTGGCGCCTACTCTGGCCAATGTTTGGACAGTCGAAATATGTACTAGTTCCTAGATCTCCACTTGTTTCTACGTAGGGCCTGATTTCCTTGATGCATATTGGTGCGCCCTAAAAGGGCAGATTGCGTCGGCTGAAATCACTGTTTCACAGCTACAATGCAAAGTTATCGCACTTGAAATTGGACCCTTTAGAAATTTAGTATGTCGTAACGATTATATGATATATTTCCTTCTCATTCCTGCAGTTATTTCGGTGGGTGCATCAACTAAGACGTTGGATCTTAACAGTCAGTGGTCACTGAGGTCCGAGGTTCGAGTCACCTGGCAGGCATATCAGCTGTATATAGTCACACTGATGACTTTTAATGAAGACTAAACGTGTATATCTGTGGATATAAATAATATTAAGATATATATATATATATATATTTATGCAAAAATTGTTAAAAATAACAGAATTCTTCTGTTTCTTTTCCCCAAATATTAAATAATGATTTTTTAATCATCCGGACATCACACAAACAGCTAACAACACTCTTGCTGTTATGTAAGATTTTAGGAAAAATAAATAGTAAGTCATATTTCGTATTCGATTTATTGTTTTTTTTCCTTACAACTTGCATCTTACCGGAATTTGCATTGCCCACAGCCTTTAAAAACACACTACTAATATATATATATATATATATATATATATATATATATATATATATATATATATATTAGTGATGGGACGATTCCAATATATTTTAATGGAAATCGCTCCAGACAAGGCATGAAGCCACTTGATGTAAGTAGCTAAAACAAATTACCACCTCAAGGTAAAAAACTAGCCAACGACAAGTGTTAGATGGATAGATTCCGACCCAGAAAGCAGCAATTATTCCCCCTTTGTCAAAATCATCGCTTATGAGATGTGAGGACTAAAGGACAAAATAAGGGGCTGCCGAAAGTAACTTCTACTCTCCTATTTTTCTCGATTCCGATACAATTACCGATTCTGTTCTAAATTCCCGATTCCGATATAATTACCGATTCTGTTCTAAATTCCCGATTCCGATACAATTACCGATTCTGTTCTAAATTCCCGATTCAAACAGATAAGTGAAAATGATATTTTCAAATTTAAAGACCAACGAGAATTCTATTTTAAACTTTAACGTGACTGATCAAAAAAACTATTATTTCAAACTTAAGCGTTACAGACCATTTTATTTCAAACTTAAGCCTGATAGGCCGACGAAAGTTCAATGTGAGATAACAAAGAGATACCATCCTGAATGTGCGAATATAAAAAACTAAATCTTAACGGCAGTTCTAGATAGAAAATGATACTAAAAAAATGAGAAAAAAATGTCTTGAGATTTTTAAATACTAGCTATTATTTAGCAGACGTTATCAACTTTCATACTCATTTCTCTTCAAATGGTAACCCATCGATGTCTGATAAAAGTTTAGATTTCCAGACTCAGATTGTGACGCATGAGTCAGTCAAAGTAAAACATCGTTTTCAGTCTGAAGCCACATCCACAGCATCCCTCCAGTTTTATCCCGTTGCGATCAAATCTCTCTCAATTTTTTGCTTCCAGTTCAATTTTTGGTCTTCCTTTTTCTTCTTTTTTTTCCCATCAGGGTTCCACTGAAGCACTTGGTTAGAATCACGTTGCTAATTAATGATTATATGTATACAATACAGGTTTTCAGTGAAATTTGGAGTATCGTGGTTCTGACATTTTCCCCCCAAAAAATGTCTTGAGATTTTTAAATACTAGCTATCATTTAGCAGACGTTATCAACTTTCATACTCATTTCTCTTCAAATGGTAACCCGTCGATGTCTGATAAAAGTTTAGATTTTCAGACTCAAATTGCGACGCATGAATGAGTCAGTCAAAGTAAAACATCGTTTTCAGTCTGAAGCCACATCCACAGGGTCCCTCCAGTTTCTTCCCGTTGCGATCAAATCTCTCTCAATTGTTTGCTTCCAGTGCAATTTTTGGTCTTCCTCTTCTTTTTCCATCCGGGTTCCACTGAAGAACTTGGTTTGAAAATCTCTATGGGGCGAATTTTAGGACATTTCCGATCCATCGCAGACGTCGTTTGTATATAATTGACGATGCCACCTGTTGGTTGGTACGATCTCTGACTTCTTGGTTGCCAATTCTATCGTTCCATTTGATCCCTAGAATCTTTCTAAGACATTTCGAATCAAACGCGTCTAACTTCCTTTCTTGACTGATATTGAGATGCCAAGTTTCACTTCCAATATAGCAGTGTGGAAAAAAACAAAAAACGTTGCTATTATAAAAAAACAAAAAACGTTGCTATTATAAAAAAACAAAAAACGTTGCTATTATAAAAAAACAAAAAACGTTGCTATTATAAAAAAACAAAAAACGTTGCTATTATAAAAAAACAAAAAACGTTGCTATTATAAAAAAACAAAAAACGTTGCTATTATAAAAAAACAAAAAACGTTGCTATTATAAAAAAACAAAAAACGTTGCTATTATAAAAAAACAAAAAACGTTGCTATTATAAAAAAAACAAAAAACGTTGCTATTATAAAAAACAAAAAACGTTGCTATTATAAAAAAACAAAAAACGTTGCTATTATAAAAAAACAAAAAACGTTGCTATTATAAAAAAACAAAAAACGTTGCTATTATAAAAAAACAAAAAACGTTGCTATTATAAAAAAAACAAAAAACGTTGCTATTATAAAAAAACAAAAAACGTTGCTATTATAAAAAAACAAAAAACGTTGCTATTATAAAAAACAAAAAACGTTGCTATTATAAAAAAACAAAAAACGTTGCTATTATAAAAAAACAAAAAACGTTGCTATTATAAAAAAACAAAAAACGTTGCTATTATAAAAAAACAAAAAACGTTGCTATTATAAAAAAAACAAAAAACGTTGCTATTATAAAAAAACAAAAAACGTTGCTATTATAAAAAAACAAAAAACGTTGCTATTATAAAAAAACAAAAAACGTTGCTATTATAAAAAAACAAAAAACGTTGCTATTATAAAAAAACAAAAAACGTTGCTATTATAAAAAAACAAAAAACGTTGCTATTATAAAAAACAAAAAACGTTGCTATTATAAAAAAACAAAAAACGTTGCTATTATAAAAAAACAAAAAACGTTGCTATTATAAAAAAACAAAAAACGTTGCTATTATAAAAAAACAAAAAACGTTGCTATTATAAAAAAACAAAACACGTTGCTATTATAAAAAAACAAAAAACGTTGCTATTATAAAAAACAAAAAACGTTGCTATTATAAAAAAACAAAAAACGTTGCTATTATAAAAAAACAAAAAACGTTGCTATTATAAAAAAACAAAAAACGTTGCTATTATAAAAAAACAAAAAACGTTGCTATTATAAAAAAACAAAAAACGTTGCTATTATAAAAAAACAAAAAACGTTGCTATTATAAAAAAACAAAAAACGTTGCTATTATAAAAAAACAAAAAACGTTGCTATTATAAAAAAACAAAAAACGTTGCTATTATAAAAAAACAAAACACGTTGCTATTATAAAAAAACAAAAAACGTTGCTATTATAAAAAAACAAAAAACGTTGCTATTATAAAAAAACAAAAAACGTTGCTATTATAAAAAAACAAAAAACGTTGCTATTATAAAAAAACAAAAAACGTTGCTATTATAAAAAAACAAAAAACGTTGCTATTATAAAAAAACAAAAAACGTTGCTATTATAAAAAAACAAAAAACGTTGCTATTATAAAAAAACAAAAAACGTTGCTATTATAAAAAAACAAAAAACGTTGCTATTATAAAAAAACAAAAAACGTTGCTATTATAAAAAAACAAAAAACGTTGCTATTATAAAAAAACAAAAAACGTTGCTATTATAAAAAAACAAAAAACGTTGCTATTATAAAAAAACAAAAAACGTTGCTATTATAAAATCCTAATTTAGACCTGAAGGTGATTTTTACATTTTTTTCCAGATCTTGCAGATCTGATTTAATAATTTAGATTTTACCCGCTTAAAAATAAATTGTTCTAAAATCGAATATGAAAACATAAAAAGAATTATTTATGTAAATATTATTCAACTCAAAATGGTCATTATTATTTTTATTTTTATAGAAGAAAAAAAAACATTTAAAAATATTATTAACCCTGACATTTATCATTTCAAAAGAAATATTATTAATAGTAAATTATACCGGTAGATGAAGACAAAGACCGTGAAATTTTCTACGAGGTCTAACTAGTAATAATCGTTAATAGTAACTAGTAATAAAAATTGTTAATAACTGTTAATAATAACTACTAATAATTATTAATAATAACTGTTAATACTTACTACTAATAATTATTAATAACTGTTAATAATAATTAATACTAACTACTACTAATTATTAATAATAACTGTTAATAATAACTACTAATTATTATTAATAACTACTAATAATTATTAATAATAACTGTTACTAATAACTACTAATAATTATTAATAATAACTGTTACTAATAACTACTAATAATTATCAATAATAACTGTTAATAATAACTACTAATAATTATTAATCATAACTGTTACTAATAACTACTAATAATTATTAATAATAACTGTTAATAATAACTACTAATAATTATTTATAATAACTGTAAATAATAACTACTAATAATTATTAATAATAACTGTTACTAATAACTACTAATAATTATTAATAATAACTGTTAATACTAACTAATAATAATTATTAATAATAACTGTTAATAATAAATACTAATAATTATTGATAATAACTGTTAATAATAACTACTAATAATTATTAATAATAACTGTTAATAATAACTACTAATAATTATTAATAATAACTGTTAATAATAACTACTAATAATTATTAATAATAACTGTTAATAATAACTAATAATAATTATTAATAATAACTGTTAATACTAACTACTAATAATTATTAATAATAACTGTTAATAATAACTACTTATAATTATTAATAATAACTGTTAATAATAACTACTAATAATTATTAATAATAACTGTTAATACTAACTACTAATAATTATTAATAACTGTTAATAATAATTAATACTAACTACTAATAATTATTAATAATAACTGTTAATAATAACTACTAATTATTATTAATAACTACTAATAATTATTAATAATAACTGTTAATAATAACTACTAATAATTATTAATAATAACTGTTACTAATAACTACTAATAATTATTAATAATAACTGTTAATAATAACTACTAATAATTATTAATAATAACTGTTACTAATAACTACTAATAATTATTAATAATAACTGTTAATACTAACTACTAATAATTATTAATAATAACTGTTAATAATAACTACTAATAATTATTAATAATAACTGTTAATA
>OY744544.1:4135345-4137845 GCA_963556195.1 Sepiola atlantica | reverse complement strand
AGAGCTATTAGAAAAGCAATGGGTACTTCTACAGAAAAAAAGACATACAACTTCTCGACAATATGAATGTTGAAAATGGGGGTTACAGACAGACTCTCTAATACCAATCCAGAATCAATCTCTGACAACCCATTACTTCTGTACTTTCTGTAAATACATACTCTTGTTAACTCTACCTCTTTGTTGTCTTATTTCTCTTAGACCCTTTAAAGCCACAAGTTTCTAAAAAGAGAAGCAAAACAAATTGATCTTCTGTAACCTAAACTGCATCTTGTGATTAAAATAACTTGATTAAAAAGGCTTTAAGTAAAAGTAAAGTGGTCCCTTTTTGTTAGCTACTTCATTGAGATGTAGGGGAGGGCGATACTCACGTTTTATCAAGTACCACCTTTGAGTGTTTAATATGATTCAACCTAGGTTTGAACCCTAGCCACCGGACCCATTAACGAACACGTCAAGCCTGATGTCAAATGAGTCGGTTTAGGGAAGATATTGAGAAGAGAGAGAAAGTATGCCTCGACCGAGGTTTGAACCCTAGTCCCCCGTCCCATTAGGGAACAAGTAAAGCCTAGTGTCAAATAAAACGGTTTAGGGCAGATATTGAGTAGAGAAAAAAAGAAAGTGGCTCATCTTCCGGAAACTGCCTAATTTATTGATCTTTTTGGATTTAAACTTGACACTTAGACACCAGAAAAAGAAAGCTGCATCAGTGAAACATTGAAAATAAAAATACTGTATGTATGTCTATCTTAATACCATTGTGATCACTTATCTACGTATCTACCTACCTACGTCATGCTGTTCACTCGTTCTAAAGTAAAGTGGTCGACCATAGACAAGGGCGACCCGAATGCTTCCTTTTCATTAGCTACTAAACTGGAATGTAGGGGAGGACGTCACTTATTCCTTTCCCAAGATTACTCAATTTACCCATGACCATAGTCAAGGGTGACCCGAATGCTCCCTTTTCATTAACAACTAAACTAGAATTTAGGGGAGGACGTCACTTATTCCTTTCCCAAAATTACTCAATTTACCCATGACCATAGTCAAGGGTGACCCGAATGCTCCCTTTTCATTAACAACTAAACTAGAATTTAGGGGAGGACGTCACTTATTCCTTTCCCAAGATTACTCAATTTACCCATGACCATAGTCAAGGGTGACCCGAATGCTCCCTTTTCATTAACAACTAAACTAGAATTTAGGGGAGGACGTCACTTATTCCTTTCCCAAAATTACTCAATTTACCCATGACCATAGTCAAGGGTGACCCGAATGCTCCCTTTTCATTAACAACTAAACTAGAATTTAGGGGAGGACGTCACTTATTCCTTTCCCAAAATTACTCAATTTACCCATGACCATAGTCAAGGGTGACCCGAATGCTCCCTTTTCATTAACAACTAAACTAGAATTTAGGGGAGGACGTCACTTATTCCTTTCCCAAGATTACTCAATTTACCCATGACCATAGTCAAGGGTGACCCGAATGCTCCCTTTTCATTAACAACTAAACTAGAATTTAGGGGAGGACGTCACTTATTCCTTTCCCAAAATTACTCAATTTACCCATGACCATAGTCAAGGGTGACCCGAATGCTCCCTTTTCATTAACAACTAAACTAGAATTTAGGGGAGGACGTCACTTATTCCTTTCCCAAAATTACTCAATTTACCCATGACCATAGTCAAGGGTGACCCGAATGCTCCCTTTTCATTAACAACTAAACTAGAATTTAGGGGAGGACGTCACTTATTCCTTTCCCAAGATTACTCAATTTACCCATGACCATAGTCAAGGGTGACCCGAATGCTCCCTTTTCATTAACAACTAAACTAGAATTTAGGGGAGGACGTCACTTATTCCTTTCCCAAAATTACTCAATTTACCCATGACCATAGTCAAGGGTGACCCGAATGCTTCCTTTTCATTAGCTACTAAACTGGAATGTAGGGGAGGACGTCACTTATTCCTTTCCCAAGATTACTCAATTTACCCATGACCATAGTCAAGGGTGACCCGAATGCTCCCTTTTCATTAACAACTAAACTAGAATTTAGGGGAGGACGTCACTTATTCCTTTCCCAAAATTACTCAATTTACCCATGACCATAGTCAAGGGTGACCCGAATGCTCCCTTTTCATTAACAACTAAACTAGAATTTAGGGGAGGACGTCACTTATTCCTTTCCCAAGATTACTCAATTTACCCATGACCATAGTCAAGGGTGACCCGAATGCTCCCTTTTCATTAACAACTAAACTAGAATTTAGGGGAGGACGTCACTTATTCCTTTCCCAAAATTACTCAATTTACCCATGACCATAGTCAAGGGTGACCCGAATGCTCCCTTTTCATTAACAACTAAACTAGAATTTAGGGGAGGACGTCACTTATTCCTTTCCCAAGATTACTCAATTTACCCATGACCATAGTCAAGGGTGACCCGAATGCTCCCTTTTCATTAACAACTAAACTAGAATTTAGGGGAGGAC